>CM052717.1:58495155-58530785 GCA_028551405.1 Uromys caudimaculatus | reverse complement strand
CACATGGTGGCTAACAACCATCCTTAGCTCCAGTTTCAGAGGATCAGACCCCCACATGATGGGAAAACATACAGACACGATACTCATACACATAAAAATAAAAATTAAAAAAAAAAATGGCTGGGTGGTGGTGGTGCACACCTTTAATCCCAGTACTTGTGAGGCTGAGGCAGAGGCAGAAGGATGTCTGAGTTCAAGCTACACAGAGACTCTGCCTCGAAAACCAAAAAATAAAATAAAATAAAATAAAATAAAATAAAATAAAATAAAATAAAAATGATAAAAAATACATTTGGTGGGCTAAAGAGATGGCTCAGAACGTAGGAGCACAGGCTCCTCCTGAGGAACCAGCTCTGGTTCCTAGAAGCCATGTGGCTCACAACCGTGTGTAACTCCAGAGTTGCAGGGGACCTGCTGTCTTCTGAGCTCTATAGTACCAGGCATGCATATGGTGTACATACATACACTCTGGTGAACACGCATTCACATAAAATAAAAAGGAAGAACAGCTCTCTCTCTTGTTGTAATTGTGTACAGCTTTTACATTTCCAGTTTTGTTTTTTTTAAAAAAAGAAAAACACCTTAAAAAAAAATTCTTGCAGTGCCATCGCTTAACCACAGAGCCTGCAAACTTCTCTGAATTTTCTAATTGCATGGTGCTTTCCTGTGCAGCAAACCACAGGTTATTCAAGGAGGCACGAGGTGCTGTCTGCCAGCATGAGACAGACACGCCACACACAGACTTGTCCTTTGGAAGCTCCATGGGAAGACAGGGTCGGTCTCCTGGATGGCCCCTCCCTTCACCCTCTCCTCAGCGGCCCCGCCCTTCACCCTCTCCTCAGCGGCCCCGCCCTTCACCCTCTCCTCAGCGGCCCCTCCCTTCACCCTCTCCTCAGCGGCCCCGCCCTTCACCCTCTCCCCAACAGCCCTTACCTTTACCCTCTCCTCCAGCTTGCCCAAGCGAATGTTCCCCTTCAGGATTTTGTTGAGGACCCCGTGCTTCTCGCTCTCTAAACACTGAGCCTGAGGAGAGGGTGCAAACACAAACATTACTTTAGTTAACAGGAAGTCCTAGGAATTGCTCTGATTATAACCTGTTGTCACAGCATTTGCCTAGCATTTGTGAGGCCCTGGGTCCAATCCCTACACACACACACACACACACACACACACACACACACACACACACACACACACACGCTCCACTGTCTAATTCTGCATGTCCTGGGTTTGGCCTCCCACTCCCTGAGGGGCTGTGGGCAGAGCTTGGACAAGGGCTAAGGACCAACAAGGAGAGAGGACCACACTGGATCTCTCCCAGGTAGAAAGGGAGGATGTGGGCCCCTCAAACCTGACTGTTTAGAGCTTCAGCACACTGCTCTCCTAGCAGACATATCATTCCTGTGGTGGTCTGAATAAGGACTGATTCCCCACAGGCTCCGGCATTTGAACTTGGTCCCTAGTGGGGAAGGTATAGAAGCTTTAAGAGGTGGAGCCTTGCCGGGCAGTGGTGGCGCACACCTGGGAGGCAGAGACAGGCGGATTTCTGAGTTCGAGGCCAGCCTGGTCTACAGAGTGAGTTCCAGGACAGCCAGGGCTACACAGAGAAACCCTGTCGAAAAAACCAAAAAAGAAAAAAAAAAAGAAGTGGAGCCTTGCTGCAGGAAGTATGTCACGGGGTGAGCTCTGAGAGTTTATAACCTCACCCCACTCCAGTTCACACTCTGCTTCCTGTGTGTGGGTGAGATGTGATCTCCCAGCTTCCTGCTCTGGCTGCCTGCTGCCATGCTGCCATTATAGACTCTTCCTCTGAAACTACAAACAAACCAAACTCTTCAGTCTATAAGTAGCTTTGGTCACGGCTCCTTCAATGGGACTCAAGGAATAAGCGCTGTGATAAAAGCAAGCTTGTAACGTGGCTAATCTGATCACAACAATACGTGAGGAAATAGTATAAACGCACGATGCTCTACTCAGACCAACATGGCAGACAGGATATCCAAGAGGGCCGTGATCCAAAACCAAGCAGTCTGCATTGATACCCACATGGGAAACAAGCTTCCACACACTATTAAGGGCCTCAGCTGCTATGGTAGGGGACACCTTCCTCCTAAGGCAGCCTATGGGTAGCAGTTGGATTTTCTAGAAAGGAAAGATCTGACAGAGAAACTTAAATAACTTTCCCCAGACACAGGAAGCAGCATCCACTTGGCAACGAGCATGTCCGTTCGTCAGTCCACTACGTCTCCCTCAGACAGGTGTAAACGGAAGTAGATGAAGGAAAGCAAACGGAGAGCTCAGAGTAACACGTGACCCTGGGCACCAGTAGTCACTACCCATAGCAGAGTGGAGGCTTTCCCTAAAAACTGCAAGGGCCACGAGACCTAGGAGACCAGGAGCCATGTGACCAGCAGGGAAGTGCTTGGTCAGCTTCCATATCCCCCTCCTCCCCAGTGCGGCCACAGGTTGTGGGATATCAGAGGTCCTGCTGACGAGTGGAGCTGGGCGCATGACCGCACCTCTGCCCACACACAGTGCTGACTCAGAGGTCTGGCTCTCGGGCATCACAAAGTTGGCTACATTTACAACTTTTAAAAATTCATATACAGAGTATGTAGCTTCCACTGTAGTTCCATGTCTGGTCTGCAAAGCTGAGGTATGGGCCTGAAGGAGCCGTTTGAAGTCAGAAAGAATCTCTGCTGCACCACAAAAGCCTGGAGATGGTATCCCAGGGGCAGGGTCCCCACGCATCCTGTCCTGGAGATGGGGATTTAGATTTACCGTGACCCTATGTGGAGGGCGGGCGCTGGCTGGGAAGGTATTCCAGATGAGCAGTTTTGCTCTGAACTTTTTGCTGTCTCAGCAGCGCAGTTGGCACGTGGAGGGCAGGGGAGCTTGGTGTGGTGAGAGGAAACACCAGCACATTCAGCACTGTGGCCAGGATAGCAACTTTTCAGGAGAAGCCCGAATCAGATCTGAGTGGCTTCAAGGTTCTACCACACTGGGTCAGAGTCAGGAAGGACTTAGAAATTGCCCATGATGGGGCCCGTGAGATGGCTCAGTGGGTACCCAGTGGAACAGAGAAACTGTCACCTGACTGCCACTCATATGCAGTGACACGCATGGACACTCACCCCTGCACAACCATAATCATAATTCCATTTTTAATTGCCAGTGATGTTCACGAGACTTGCTGGGCCCTGCTAGCTACTGTCACATTGTGAAAAATGCTTTGTAACACTGAGTACAGACAATATCAAGACACATCCAATTAGCATTTGTTTTATTAAATAAGTAGCGACACCTTTCAACTGCCCACTAATTCTACTACTTCTTCTATAAGTGAGGGCTAAGACCTCTGCCCACTGCCCTGGGGAGGAACTTCCCAGCACTTGGCAGCCCCTCCCCCCCCCATCTCCACCTTTCATAATCCCCCCCCCCCGCCGTGTGTCTGTTAAGACACTCATTAACCTCTGCCTTCTAATTTGACATGCCAGCAACTGAGACATAGAAAACCCATGCATGCTTATACGCAGGGGAATGTTATGTGTCCAAAACACACGGAAGAGAAAATTAAAGTAAGCAAGAAGGCTTGTAAGAAACGTCACCTGGAAGCCCGCCCCTTGGAGACAACTCACTGCCAGAGCCCGGGGGAAATCTACCAGACCTTTCTGAACGCACATGGCTTGACACAGAGAGCAGCTGTCTTCTCCGACCACACAATCGCTGTGGGCATCTTTTTGAATCAGTAGGGAAGTGTCTAGAACCGTGCCAGGTTCTTGCTGGCTGTGCGCTTCTCCAGCATCTAGGACACCGATAATCGACTTAATTCCCTTCCCTGCTATCACACCTGGGGTGATGTCCACCTAACGCTGGGAGGCTTGCTCTAGCCCTCCCTCGGTGCTGGGACCCAAACCCAGGGCCCTGCACGTGACTGTGGGGACGCGTGCAGGAGGGGATGTACAGATGCCTAGCCCTGCTGCTGTGGGACGGACATGAGCACTGTCCCATAGTTCACTTCCTAAAATAACGTTTGATACTATTTAGAATTTCTGGTTGATTTTCTTTAAAACATGTTTTGCTTGTGCTATAACCCCAGTATTTGGGAGGCTACGGCAGGAGGATCACAAGTTTGAGGCCAGGCTAGGCTATGCAGCAATACCTTGCCTCAAAACAAATAAATAAGTAAATAATTCTTGCCCATGGTTAAAAGATAAAATTTTGGAGAATTTGGAAGCGTGGTTAATATACTAAGACGTTGAGGTTTTTTATAGAGAGAGATTTGCTAAAAAATAGTCTTAAAAGTCACATTTGTATATGAAGCTTAAGTTTATATAACTTTGAGCAAACTCACCAAATACTTAAGACTGTCTCGTTCCTTGGTGACATTCTCTGCCAAGCCAACCAGGTTTGCCAGGTACTGGTGAGCAGACATCTCCTTCCCCATGGCTTTTTCTACTTGCTTTCTGAGGACATCAATGTTCTTTTGGTATCGCCTGCAGGGGGCCCCCAGTGGTGGAAAGAAAAACCAAACCTGTGAGCATAGGCTTGGGCAGAGTGAATATATGTATATACAAAACCAGAATATATACACACATACATATATACATATACACACATATACATATATGCGTATACACACATATATACATATATACACACACATATATACTTACAAATACATGGTAGTATCAAAAAATAAAAAGATACTCCAAAAATATTAAACAAACAAACAAAC
Organism: Uromys caudimaculatus; assembly: GCA_028551405.1. Taxonomy (NCBI): domain Eukaryota; kingdom Metazoa; phylum Chordata; class Mammalia; order Rodentia; family Muridae; genus Uromys; species Uromys caudimaculatus. Next base: position 58,526,047 of record CM052717.1, on the reverse strand, counting down.
AAATGTATATGTATTAAAAACAAAAATAAAACAGTAAAAAGGAGACTGGGATGCAGTAACGGGGAAACAGGCTTTGGGGCAAGGTCAGGAGGCATCTAGAGCCCAGGGCTGCCACGGAATTATCAATATCTGAACCACAGACTTAAGAACTACAGTCCGCAGAAAAGCTCTCATTATACTGATATCCTGATATCTGTCCCTTTGGTTATTAGTTCCCATTTTATTGCCCCATCAGAGAGAGAAAAGATAAAATAAAATGCAGATAAAAGGACACAGACACCTCACACACACACACACACACACACACACACACACACACACACACGCACACGCACACGCATGCACCTGTTGGCCTTGCGCGTGCGCTCCAGCTCAGCCTCTAGCGCTCTGTTCCTGGCAGCCCAGCTGCTCTTCTCCAGAAGCAGGCTCTTCTTCTGCACCTGTAGGGCTGTCAGCTTTCCCATCAGTTCCTCCATCTCAGCACTGTCTTTCTCTTCTTCTTTTTGCAACTGGCTGAAGGACGAGAAATGGCAGACACATAGGTACCGTGGCACACGCATGTGTACAGTGCAACCTGTGCACAGTGCACCACAGATGCAAGGGACCCTGCGTACAGTGTTGTGGGCACAGCATATATACCCCACGTACAATGTTGTGGGCACAGTACACCCTGTATACAGTGTTGTGGGCTCAGTGCACCCTGTGTACAGTGCACCATGGGTGTAGTGTACTCATGTAAAATCACGTGGGACTAAAAGGAAGCAGATATCCAGCAGCCAGATTCCAGGCCTTGGTGGACACCCAAACAACAAAGAGCAGCAACAATAAAACAAAAATAAAGCGGAAGTTCTGCAACCTCCGTCCACTCTGCACGGATCATGCCAAGGGCTCGGGCAAGCTTGGAGAGATGCGACACCCTCACCTTTTCAGCTCATTGACAATTGAGGTATGGACGTCCACTGCGATCTTGCTATCCAGCTGCACTTTGAGCTCTCGGCATTTGGCCTGCAGGCGCTCCAGCTGCTCCTGGCTTTCCACGAGCTGCTTCTCCTGGCCCTGCGTCTTTGCCTCCAGGAGCACAAGTTGTTTAGTCAGCTTAGAAACTGGAAAGGAACAAGATAAAGACTTGGCATAGAAGACTGATTAAAATGTAAGTATTAGACAGGTGTGGTGATGCACTCAGGGTCTGAGGCAGGAGGATTACAAGCTCTGGCTAGGCTAGGCTACATAGTGAGATCCTATCTCAAAAACCTGTCTTTAAAAAAAGAAGGGAGGGTTGGAGAGATGGCTCAGCGGTTACGAGCACTGACTGCTCTTCCAGAGGTCCTGAGTTTGATTCCCAGCAACCACATGGTGGCTCACAACCATCTATAATGAGTTCTGGCACCCTCTTCTGGTGTGTCTGAAGACAGAAACAGTGTGCTCACATACATAAAATAAATAAATCTTTACACACACACACACACACACACACACACACACACACACACACACACACACACACCTGTGTTTTTAAAAGGGGATTGGGGAAAGAAGAGAGAAGCCAGGCTGTGGCGGGTTATATCTCTGAGTTTGAGGCCAGCCTGGTCTATAAAGCGAGTTTAAAGAAATCCAGAGCTACACAGAAAAATTCTATCGTGAAAAAACACAAAACAAAACAAAACCCAAACCAGCAACAACAACGTAAAAGGAGTAGGGAATCTAGCTCGATGGTATGGTGTTTGCCTAGCTTGCGTAAGGTCTTAGAGTAATTTAAAAAAAAAATCAGTCAGCTTACAAAAATGATCTTTCAATGCTCGGGATGTCGCTCAGCAGATAAAGGCTTGTACTAAAGTCATGGAGTCCGTGGTTCAAGCCCCAGCACTGCATACAAAGACAACCAGAATCAGGGGACTTAGCGGAACTCGTCTGCCATCCAGGACTTGGGAGGCAGAGGCAGGAGGATCAGAGGCTCAAGCTCATTCTTAGCTGAACAGTGACTTTTGAGACCACATACATTTTGTTTAAAAAAACAAACAAAAAAACCAAAACAACAACAACAAAAAACAATAAAAGAAAAAACTGTAAAAAAAAAAAAAATCCTCTGGAGAACTTTAAGTTAATACCAAAGGCCTTATACACAGAAATTATTTTCCCTGTGTGAAGCATTCAGTTAGCACAACATTATCACTAACGTTCATACACATGCAGATTCCACAGCTGACTCAATCAACTGTGGACTGGAAATAATTGGGGAGAATACTTGCATCTGGGGATGGTGACGTGGCTCAGTAGGTAAAGTGCTCGCCTCACATGTATGAGGACTGAAGTTCTATCCCCAGAACCCATGCGAGAAAGCCAGGCGTGGTGGCGCACGCACCCTTGTATTCCCGTATTGAATTGAGGTAGGGAATCTCTAAGGGCTCGCCAGACAGACAGCCTAGTGTACTTGACAAGCTCGAAGCCAGTGAGAGACACTGTCTCACGAAATAAGCTTGTAAGCAAAGACACCCAAAGCTATCCTCTGGATTACACACACACGCACAGAGAGACAGAGAGAGACAGAGAGACAGAGAGAGAGAGAGAGAGAGAGAGAGAGCATCTATGCAGTACACATACAGACTCGTCTTTATCATGCTAACCTACACAACATGTCCTGATTATTTACATAGCATTCATATCATGCTGGGCTTTATAAATAATCTAGAGCGATTTTTGGCTTGTGGGAGGATCTGTGCAGGTTTTCTGTGGCTACCACAGCATTTTATTTAAGGACTTGCAAATTCATGTATTTGGGTAGCCACTGTGTGTGTATTCCTGTCTGTCTATCTGCCCATCCCCTCTGGGTCCTTTAAGACTTCATTATGGCTCAATGCACTACTGAATGAGACATGAACCTAACCCTCAAGGAACTCACTTCTTAAAGAGTTCAGTGTCAACTCACACATAGATGTGCAAGCCTGTGTCAGGAATTGTCTGTAACTGAATTTCCCCGGGCACACGATGACACTGCCACTGGGAATCACAATGGGTAAAGCTTGAGCCCTCCACTCTCTGACAGCGCGGAGTAAAACAGAGTGCACGCTAGTCCAGGAAACTGAAAATAACGTGGTGGTAGGTGGGCTCAGTTAGAGATCAAAGGGCCTGGACCTCCAAGGCTCTTGCAGCAAGTTTGTGGAGGGACTTCCCTGGGGACTCTGTAGGCACAGCATGGTTGTCAGGCACCTGGAACCCAGGCTCAGTAGCTTCAGCTGCAACAGAGGCAGGTGCTGACCTCTTCAGTGTATGCGTGGCAGAAGAAACGGGGAGGCTCACAGGGATGGGGCAAGACAGCCTGTTTAAGACTCCTGTCCTGTGACTCCTGTCTTCAAGGAGTAAAGTGGGGGAGTGCACCACTATTTTTGTGGGTGGGAGGAATAGGCTCATATATTTGAATCTTAGTCACCAGGGCATCACACTATCTGAAAGGATTAGGAGGTGTGGACTTGTTGGAGGAAGTCTGTCATTGGGGTTGGGCTTAGAGGTTTCAAAAGTCCATGCCAGGCCCAGTCTCTGCCTGCCTGCCTGCCTGCCTGTGATTCAGGTCACAAAGCTCTCAGCTACTGCTCTAGCACCATGTGCATGCCACCATGCTTCCGGCCATGATGACTAACCTCTGAAACTGTAAGCCAGCCTTCAGTACATGCATTCTTTTATAAGAGTTGCCTTGGTCTCAGTGTCTCTTCACAGCAATAGAACAGTGACTAGGACTGGCTGCAACTCAACGCAAAAGTGCTTGTTTGCATGCAGGGGGTGGGAGACCCTGGGGAATGGGAAACAGAAAAGTTCTACTTTCTTCTGCAGTCAATACATAACTGGGAAGAGGAGATGTTGGGTTGTTTCAAATGCTTCATTCTGTAACTTCTTTAACTCTCAGGAGCTATCCTACCATAAAGCCACGTCAGCTGACCCTGTGAGGGGTCTGAGAACACACAGGCTGACTGCAGACCAACTGGGAGAATGCAGTGGCTGCACCAACTTACAGCTCTGGAATATGCTGCCCTGACTGGTTTCCAGGCCATCACTGGTCACTCACCATCCTGGAGGTACGCCTGGTGGGTGTCCCTGGCTTTTGTTTGCTGGATCTCCAACTGTTCTATCAACAGCTTGTTCTCATCAAGAACCAGCTCTGCTTGAGTCTGAAGCTGCCTCCTGCAATTGATTCCAAAGATTAAACACTGTCCTTGGCTTCGAGAGATCACAGAAATATGCCACAGTATGAGTCAACACCTGGGCATGTTCTGGTGACACAGCAAATGTGTCACGTGCAGTGAATGGGGGACAGGGCAACAACGGTGCCTGAGTGATAGACACATCAGCTACTGTGTGCAGTGACGATTGACAGCCATACAGAGGCAGAGGGGACTGCCTTGTGCATGATACTCAGGTGAGATGGCCTCAAAATGGCCAGATTCGCTTCCTACACTGGAGCATTCAATCCCTGCACCCAAATAATTGCTCTGCAATTCACAAGACATTTTTGGATGCTGGAAGGTCCCGTTTTTACTTTGAAACTATTTATTCATTCATAATCAGTAGCAGCTGCTTATGGTAGCCACACTTACAAGTCCCAGCATTCCTGAGGCTGCGGCAGGGACTGCTTGAGTCTAGGACTTAAGGGCAAATCTAGACAACACTGTGAGACTCGGATCTCCCAAGAAGTAAAAATAAAGGGCTAGAGAGATAGCTCAGTGGTCAGGAGCACTGACTGTTCTTCTATAGGACTTGGGTTCGAGTCCCAGCACCCACATGGCGGCTCACGGCCATCTGTAACTCTAGTTCCAGAGCATCTGATGCCCTCTTCTGGTCCCCAAGGACACCAGGCACTCACATGGTATGCAGACAAATACCCACAGGCATTTAAAAAGCTTTTTACAATAAATAAATAAATAAATAACCTTTAAAAACCACCACCAACAAAACCCCCAAGTATGGTAGAGCTAGCCTAGAGCCTCAGCACTTGCGAACTGAGGCAGGAGAAGCTCTATTGCAGGCCAGTCTGGACTACTAGTAAGGCTAATAATAATAATAATAATAATAATAATAATAATAATAATAATGATTTGTTTCTATCTCTGAAAGACAGAAAGGGAGCAGGCCCAGATGAGGAGGGAGTAAATAAAATAAAATAATAAATATTAAGACTAAGCCAGGAAAAACCCCCCAACTTAAATGGCTTTGAAATAGTGTCTTAAAACTACATAAATGTACCCCAGCCCCACCCATTTTCTCCCAGAGAAAGCCCCTTATTTATGAGGGGCATTGTAAACCATGTATCAGTTCAACTTTCAAAACTGAAAACTGCTGCTGGAATGAGCTGAAGGACCTTAGATGTTGCCCCATTAAATGTTTACTACCCAAACACAGTACAGCATAGGGCAGAAAACCTGTTCCCAAGCTGTTTGGTGCTCACTGCCCAAGAACTGCCTCAGACACAAACGCAAAACAGGCAAAACAAATGAGCGTCCCCTTTGAGAGCCTATCTTGAAATTCATTTGTTTATTTACTTACTGATTTTTACTTTTGTTTGCAATGCTTAGGGACTGAACTCAGGGCCTTGGTTGGGAGCAAAGTGCTCTACCACTGAGCTACAGGCCCAGGGCCATATTTTAAAATTTTGTCTTCTTTTTGTTTGTTTGATTGTTTGTTTGTTTTTGAGACAGGGTTCACTGACCTGGAACTCCCTATGTAGACCAGGCTGGCCTACACTCACAGAAATATTCCTGCTTCTGTCTGAGTGCTGGGATTAAAGGTTGCACTACCACATCTGGTGCCCCCCCTCCCTTGAAATTAATCATCATTAAAATATCCATTTAGAGCTAAGTACACCAGAGGAACACGCCTGTAAGTCACGCACTTGGAAAAATGGAAGATGTCAGGGGTCAAGATTAGTTTAGAGCTAGAGAGAGCTACATTGTGATCTGTCTTCAAAAGCCAGCGTTAGGGACGATTTAGTGGTAGAGCATTTGCCCAGCACAACCTGAGTCTCTGGGCTTCTTCCTCAGTACTTCAAAAAAGTAAAAATAAAACAATTAAAGTCCAATTTAGAAGAGTTTACTGAGATTGTGTCTTAGAAATTCTCCTTCTTAAAAGTTTATAAACTGGGCTGGAGAGATGGCTCAGAGGTCATGAGTTCAAATCCCAGCAACCACATGGTGGCTCACAACCATCCGTAATGAGATCTGACGCCCTCCACTGGTGTGTCTGAAGACGGCGACAGTGTACTTACATATAATAATTAATAAATCTTTGGGCCGGAATAAGCGGGGCTGGAGCGAGCAGAGGTCCTGAGCTCAATTCCCAGCAACCACATGATGGCTCACAGCCATTTGTACAGCTACAGTATACTCATATACATAAAAGATAAATAAATAAATCTTTAAAAAAAAAAAAAGGTTTATAAACTGCCACATGGTGGTGGCAGGTACCTTTAACCCCAGCACTCAGGAGCAGAGACAGGTGGACCTCTGTGAGTTCGAGGCTAGCCTGGTCTACAGAGTGAGTTCTAGGACAGCCAGGGCTACACAGAGAAACCCTGTCTCGAAAAACAAAAAGCAAAAATAAAACAAAAGAATCTATACACTTTACTATTTGAAAACTTTGCAAAACTGAATAAAACCAAGACACAACAAAATTAACATGTGAATGCATGGAGTACTTTTTCTTATTCTAATTCTGTCCTGTTGTTTTTGGTTTTGGTTGGTGGATAACTGCACAAAATACACTGGATGTAGAAAATGTAAATTTTAATGTGACACTCCAAGCTTCTGGCCTAAATGCCTATTCTCACTGCACCGAGGTTCACGGAGTTGTGTAGAGTTTGGGTAAAGTAGTAATTTTTAAAAAACAAAGTGCATTTCTATTTGGTAATGTCATTAAGCCTATTCCTGATATATTGTAAGTTAGCAAACGCCACTTGCCATTCCTCGATGGTGACGGGGCTTCTCTTAGTTAACTCTTGGTGCAAGCCTTCGTTTTCCTTCACGACTTCCTGGACTCGGAGCCTAAAGGTTTTCATTTCCTCCTGAAATAAGAGGCGTGGACGTCGTCACACACACCCACTCAGTATCAGATGTGATGTGCTGCTCAGTGGGCAGAGGGCAAAGGCCTGCTCTAGCACGCACGTGTCCTCAGGAGCACCTGAGAGAACATCCAAGTCACCCCAGTGTCACTGTACACTGGGACAAAGAACTTTGGGTTTTAAGTAGTAGACTACTAATGACATCACTTTGCTATAAGTGCCAAATACTTCAAAAATTTAAAGGGAGGATAAAATAAATCAAGACCAGAGACTGGAGGGTTTTTTTTTAGACTTTAGAGGGCAAACTGAAAGGGTTTTGTGGTTGTTTGTTTTGTTTTTTAAAACAGGGTTTCTCTGTGTAATGCTGGCTGTCCTGGAACTTGCTCTGTAAGTAAATTATTAGTTTTATGTTAGAAAGTATTTTAGGTCCTTTGGTCCTAGACAGAAGCTTCTGTGAGTGGGTAAGGGTGTTAGTGCAGGGGGTTCCTAACCTTGTCTGTGCTGTGCACAGACACCCCCCAGCTCAGTGGCATGAGACACTCAGTGGCACAGACACCGGATGTAGGCAGCTTGGCAGCTATGGGCTCCTGAGCTGGGCCTCACTGCGGTGCACCAGCTGGCACTTGGTGTCCTGGGCAGACCTTGGATGTCCACACTTGCTCAGGAGTGCGCTGAAATGATCTCTGTTCACTGATCTGCAGTGCTGGGATGAACCTGTGTGCACACTAGGCAGGAGCTACAGCCCCGGGCGTTTATGCCTGACAGCAGCATGCCTGCACCTTTCCTTCCTCTCGCCTCACTCCAGGATACACTCATTTGCTGCCGGCAGTCTACATGGCTATTTGCTTGTTTGTTTGTTTGGTTGGTTATAACTGTCTTGGCTAGCTGAAGCCATCGGGACAGCTGTTTGTTTTTTATGGAGTTTTACTGGAACACAGTCCCACCTACCACTGGCATGCCATCTAGGGCTGCTGAGCTGCTACAACAGATTGTGCACCTGTGGACAGAAACTACATAGCCCACAAAGCCTGCAATGTTTATTAACAGGTCTTTATAGAAAATGTGGGATGACCCTGATTTTAAAAGAGCACCCAAATGGAAATTTTATTACTGATATTTTGATTAGTGAATTCAAGATAATTTATGCTCTTAAAAATCCAAAGTCCAGGGTTGGAGAGATGGCTCAGAGAAAAAGGGCATTGACTGCTCTTCCAGAGGTCCCGAGTTCGATTCCCAGCAACCACATGGTGGCTCACAACCATCTGTAATGAGAGCTAGTGCCCTCTTCTGGTGTGCAGGCATACATGCAGGCAGAATACTGCATACATAATAAATGTTTTTTGTTTTTTGTTTTTGGTTTTTTTTTTTTTTTTGGGTTTTTTCGAGACAGGGTTTCTCTGTGTAGCCTTGGCTGTCCTGGAACTCACTCTGTAGACCAGGCTGGCCTCAAACTCAGAAATCCACCTGCCTCTGCCTCCCAAGTGCTGGGATTAAAGGCGTGCACCACCACTGCCTGGCTATAATAAATGTTTTTTAAAAATCCAATGTCTGGTATACATGGAGCAAGCCAGGACTCCAGATAGCAGAGGATGGCATTATCTGACATCAATGGAAGGGGAGTGAGGCTTGATGCCCCAGTGTAGGGGCATGCTAGTAGGGTGAGACAGGAGTGAGTGAGTGGGTGGAAGAGCACCCTCATAGAGGGAAAGGGGAGGAGAGAGGGGGATGGGATAGGGGATATCTTTTGAAATGTAAATCAAAAAAATGATTAATAAAAAATTTCAATAAAAAAATCTAATGTCTAATAATACATCTTAAGGTTCTCGGGGTGGAGCAGGTAACAGGATGCATGACTGAAGATTAGCTTGTTGGACTTTTTAGAGGACCTGTCCCACCCAGGACCCCTTAAAGACCAATCTTCTCTCCCTGGATCCTTCCAATACAGAGGCCTATTTGGCCCTATAGAAAGACCTCAGAAGTGTGTGTGAGGCCTGGAGGGCCTTGGTTGGAGATGATGCCCATTCTCAGGACATAGATGAACAAACAGAAATGCACAAATCCTTGTTGCTGATACTGCCAATAACCTGATCATGATACACCTCTGGGGTCGGGTTTCCTGGGACCCAGGAGTGTTAAGTTTCTCTAAAATGCCCTGATGATCTCGGCTTGTCCAGCATCTGTCCTGGTGGTGGTGTCCACAGATGCAGAGTCAGGGATGATGGTCCACCCACTGCTCCTCCTTTACACCCCAAGATCTCCACTGGTATGGGGCTATGTCTCCCAAATCACTTCACAAAGCCACTGTGTCCCTGCAGAGCCCCCTCCACGTCCCTGCAGGCCCCCCCCCCCCGCGTCCCTGCAGGCCCCTCCGCGTCCCTGCAGGCCCCTCCGCGTCCCTGCAGGCCCCTCCGCGTCCCTGCAGGCCCCTCCTCCTAGCTCCGCCCACCCATCATGCTCTGCCAAACACTCCTTCCTTCCTCCCACCTTACTTCTCTCCCTCTTTTCCTCCCTGCCTCGCAACACGCCCCTCCTTCCTTCACCTGCATTAGGCACATTTACCTTTGGGTTATTTCTGTCATCTGAGTGGTCTTACTTGATACAGCTTGTCTCTGAGAACCCTGCCTACCTACCTCCAGGGCGGTGCTGAGTTTGTCCTTCTCTTTCATTCTGTCTTCATAAGCCAGCAACAACGGTGAGAGGTACTTTATATCCACCTAGGTGGAATAATGGATAAGGGATGATTAACACAGTGCTTTTCTTGTTGTTCTTCGTATGTAGGTATGTATGTATGTATGTATGTATGTATGTGTGTATGTATGTATGTATGCAGGTATGTATGTATGTATGTAGGTATGTATGTATGTATGTATGTATGTATGTATGTATGTATGTATTTTTTGGTTTTTCGAGACAGGGTTTGTCTGTGTAGAATTAAAGGTATGCACCACCACCCAGCTCATCTGTTTTTTAAAGGGCAAGATAATACACTTATTCTGGCATGGTTCTTACTAGTTTAACAGAGCCAGAGATTATGGGCCTGAGATTAAGTAACTTTCACTTGGCCGGGCAGTGGTGGTGCACACCTTTGATCCCAGCACTCAGGAGGCAGAGGTAGGCAGATCAAAGCCAGCTTGGTCTATAGAGTGAGTTCTAGAACAGCTAGTGCTGCATAAAGAAATCCTGTCTCAAAACAAAAAAACAAAAACAAAAATAACAAAATAACAAAATAACAAAATAAATAAATAAATAAATAAATAGAATAAGTGTCACTTACCAACCAGGGGGGTGTGGGGCCCTTGGACGGGAGGCCTTCGATATGGGAAGTCTGAGAATAAAGCACACATTGAAGACACGGCTGGTCAGCTACACTGCCTCTGAAGTCCCGCGTGGTAGGCATCCTAAGGGGCGTGTCCTACTCTGTCCGCAGTCTGTGTGCAAGAGCATGCGACATGACCTTGCAAGTGCTTGAGAGTAACACTCTCTTCCCCTCAGGGCTGCAACACGCTTCCTACAGAGCTCTCACTTAACTAACATCATCCTTCACTAAAATTAGGGCCTAACACGGACATTGCATTGTTTTTAAACATTCAGACTATCTCTAACTTTCATGTTTCCACGTGAGGAGAAAGAAAGGATGGGAGGAAAGAAGGGCGAAGGGGGGGAGGAGCAGAGGAAGAGAGATGGGGGAAGGGGAGGTAATGAACACACGAGTGTGCACACGCTATTCTTCCATCTGGATAGAGTGACTAGGGAAAATGTCATAGAGGTGAGGCATTTGCACACGTCAGAAGACACAGGTATGGAGTGGGGATGCATGGGGCAACGACAGGTGACAGCAACCTTGTCACCGGGCCCACTTGTTCTGCCCCGCCCATAGCCCCACAGAAGCACGTGGTCCAGGCAACATGTTTTGGATCAGGTGAACTCCCCCAGCTTAATTTTGTTATTAAAAAGTTAACACTAGGAGCTGGTGTGGTGGCTCGTGCCTACAGTCCCAGCACTTAGGAAGCCAAGAAAAAAGGCTCTTGCTGCAAGCTGAGGCCTGCCTGAGCTACACAGTGAGCCCCTGCTTGGGCTACAGTCTGAGACCCTTTCCTAGAAATAGTTTTGGAGTTGGTAGAGTGCCTGCCTAACATGTACATGGTTCAATTACCAGCATCACTTAAAAAAAAGATTAATATCATACAAAATGAAAGAAATCAGTCACAAGAGGCCACTTATAACATAATTGCATTTCTATGAACTGTTCAAAATAGGCGATCCCTAGAATCAGAGTGTAAGGCAGGATGGGTGTGGTGGCGCACGCCTTTAACCCCACAACTTGGGAGGCAGAGGCAGGCGCCTCTGTTGTCTTAGTAAGAGTCTAAGGCCCTGGACTCTGTCAATACTTGAGTAAAAAATCCGTTCACTTTCTCTAACAGCTGTAACTTTAGAACACGCTGAGAATGGAGCGGCTGATGGGAACCGTTAGATCTTTATGTTTCTTCCCTGGCCCAGTGTTTTACAGGATCTTCACTGCCCTCATTATGGGATGGGATGGAGGAGGTGGGATGGTCCCATGCTATGGCTGAGTCTGGGATGCTGCCACAGATCATGTTTGAGCACTTCGTCACTGGCTGGTGGAACTGTCTCCAGAGGCTGAAGAACCATGTGAGGTGGGGCCCAGCTGACAGGACACAGGGCCATGGATAGGCCCTGAGCATGGCAGGCTAGGCCTGCTACCAGTCTGGCTTCCTGGTTTGCAGAGATAAAACAAGTCATGCTGTTTTTCGGCAGCACGCTTCCTTGCCACAGTGGGCTGCAGTCCCTGAACCATGGGCTGAAGTAAATCTCTCTCCCTTAAGTTGTTCCTAGCAGGTCTCCTGTCACAGCCATGAGAGGAGAGATCAATGCTTTTTTTAGATGGAATAATTAATCATGCCTTTTTAAGAAATGTTTTTAGCTGGGCATGGTGGTACATCTTTAGTCCCAGCCCTCAGGAGACAGAGGAAGGCAGATCTCTGAGTTAGGCCAACCTGTTCTACAGAGGGAGTTCCAGGACAGCCTGAGCTACACAGATAAACCCGGTCTTGAAAAACAAAAAACCAAACAAATAAAATAGTTTTTCTTTAAAGACTTTGTCTTAGTTAGGGTTTTGCTGCTGTGAACATATACCATGACCAAGGCAACTCTTGTAAGGACAACATTTAATGGAGGCTGGCTTAGAGGTTTAGAGGTTCAGTCTATTATCATCAAGGTGGGAGCATGGTAGTGTCCGGGCAGGCATAGTGCAGGAGGAGCTGAGAGTTCTACATCTTCATTTGAAGGCTGCTAGGAGGTTGGAACAGGGTCACACCTTCTAATAGTGCCACTCCCTGGGCCAAACATATACAAACCATAACAGACTTTTATTTTAAATTATGAGTGCCTGTGTGTATGTGCATGAAAATACAGTGCTCTCAAGAGGCCCAAGGAGGGTGTCAGAAATCTTTGAGCTGGAGTTATGGGTGGTTGTGAGCTACCTGATGTGGGTACCAGGAAGTGAGCTCTGAAACACCAGCAAGTCTGTATTACTGAGCCATCGCTCCAGCTCCCTTTCTTCTTCTTCAAGCCAAAGTCGCAATGTGTAGCTCAGACCACCTTGAACTTACTGTGTAGCCCTAGGCTGGCCTCAAGCTCAAGATTTCAAGATTCCTCTGCCTTATCCTGCTTAGTACCAGGCTGACCGGCTCTGTGTGTGTGTGTGTATGTGTGTGTGTGTGTGTGTGTGTGTGTGTGTGTGTGTGTGTGTGTGTGTGTGTGTGTGTGTTCTAATTGTAACAACGTTTTTTGGAAATAGAGTCTCACTATGTAGACCAGGCTGGCATCAAGGCCACAGAAATAGACCTACTTCTGTCACCTAAGTGTGGGGATTAAAGGTGTGAACTACCAAGAACCTCTCAAGAACCAGAAATCAATTCAACAGTAAAGACTAATGACAAACAAACTGATTTTCTGGAGTTGGAAACATTACCTCTTCCTCAGACAACGGCCTGAATTTTGTTTGGTAGCGACTGAGTTCTACATTCAATCGATGGACAATCATCTTCAGTCCCTCGTTTTCATCCACCAGGTCTTGGCTTTGGTTCCTTAGGCAAATCAACTCAGGTATGACTACTGAAAAACATCGACATAATGTCACAGTACAATCAATTGTATCAGAGTCACCAAGACTTTATATAAACTACTAGTCAGTCTTGTGTTTCCTCGTAGTGAATTGTAAGTAAATATATATAATATGTGTATGAATAATAATTTATATAACTAAGTTAAGACATTTAGCCAATTATGGCAGATAAAATCAAAATTCAATAAGCATAAAGTTCCTAATGTAGTCTTAAATATTACAACATAAATATCCACATACACATCAACTTTCAAAATAAAAAAGAGCCCTGACTATCCTTAGTAATGGTGCCAGGGGGCCGCACCTTCCTGAGAGGAAGCCTTTTCTGTCTCCTTCAGCTTCCTGCTGTCTTTTTCCACCATCTTGAGCTTCAGCTGTAAGTCCTTCATTGCCTGTCTCAGAGCACTCAGTTCAAGGCTGAGGGCTTGGTTTGCAGCGTGCAGATACACAGTTTCTTCTTTTAACTCCTCAAACTTTTCTTTGGTTATTTCTGTATATCTTTGGTGTACTCTACCAGCTACATCTAAAGGATACAGAGGAAAGCACACATAATTATGTAACTAGTTCACATCAAAGACATCTGACACTTTATTCCAAAAGCCATGTGAGCAACTAGTTCACATCAGGCCCGGGCCATGTCACTGGGGTCTGAACAGACTGGGTGCCCAGGCGAAGGTCCAGCGGGCAGCATGTAGAGAGGTGGCGGGGCCAGAGGAAGCAGAAGGAGCTTTTATACTACATGCTTAGTGTCCTTTAGACTATCAGGTAAATCCTCTGGAATGGAGTGCTTTGTAACCTACCAGCCCCCGCCAATTCTAACACTAATGACACTTTCAGATAGCATCTGAGACGGCAGAAGTTTCCTGGCTTTGCCAGTAACCTGCTCAGTGCATCTGGCAAAGGCCTTGGTTGTGCTCAGTGACCATAAAAGTTCATAGAACTGCTTCCATACTTGAAAATGTCACTTGTGATGACCTGAACCCATGTTCCCAAACCCAGGTCACATGGACATCTGAGGCTCCTACTCTGAACCTCAGGCAGATCACTGTGATGAACAACCTGACTTCAGACAGGCCATGGAGAAGGAAGGAGTCTGAGAGCCAGAAGTTAGGGCACCAGAGCGCTCTCAGGACACAATGAAAATCCCCCAGAAAGAGCAAAAATACAGTTAATCCAAATGAAAGACAAAATAACACTTTCAGGTGAGTGATGGAAGACATAACGCCCCAAACACAAATCCATTCGGAACTCTGCAGCCGCTTTCCCAGCTGTAGAGGTCCGCCTGGCCAAGCACAGACAGCCCTCAAGCCGAGCCCTTGTCTGAACACCAACATCCAGGCCCTGAGCACATCCCATGGGACCAGCCCCATCCAAGGGCTCAGCACATCCCACAGGCACACCCTCACAAACTCTCCCCACAAGCCCACCCTCACCCCGGGGCCTGAGCTCTCTTTCCCCACAGGCCTACCCTTCACCCCACTAATAGTCAGTGATTAACACCTTCCCAAGGCTAATCACAGCAGCAGACCCCAGAGCCTTCACAGGGAGCTGCAAACTCTCCTTCAGACTATTCTAGGCACTCTGTAAACACTAGGCATGCCCATCATAGTGAACCCCAAAAGGCCAGTACCTGGGGAGGGAGGAGGCTTTTCACGCAGTGGCACTTTCTCATCCTAGGGAGGAAAAGGCAGAGAGAGTGAGAATGTGTGAGCGTCTCCCACAGTGGACTGGCACAAACTGGCACTGACTGGCACAGAGGGAGGCTGCAGGGGGAGGGTGGAGCCTCCTCTTCACTTGGCTCCTGAGGGTCTTTCTTTAGCACCTGACCTTTAACCCCCACTGTGTTCTGAACAGCATACACTCGGGCAGCTCCTCTCCCTGCTGTCCCCTGTTTTTGCCTAAGTGTGCAGTGACTGTATCTTCACGGAAGGTCTCTTCACTTTGTAAATAAAGCATATGACATGCTGTGAGTGTGAGGCGCTGATGGCCCACTAGGCAGCAAAGCAGAGTTCTAACTGCTGAGAAAACAGAACGTGGTTGCCTCTCAGTAAGAAGGGAGGCTGGGAGCTGCCCTTAGCGTCCCCACTGTGTGGATGTAGGGTTGTGATGTTAGTTTCTGATGGAAAAGCAGGTAAGGTCGTAACCCTTCTGAGAATCAGAGAGTAAGCCTTTGTTTTGTTTTCTGAGACAGGATCTGCAGCCCTTGACCCAGGAACTTATGATCCTCCTGCTGAGATGACTCCCAGGTGCTGGGAATCCAGGTGTGAACCACCACATCTGGTGAAACATGTTTAACTATTAAATTCCTGAAAGGAGAAACTTCAGGGAGGACTTCTTTCAGTGCTTGCACCTTGGTTATTAAACCTGCCGATCTATCATTCTAGGAATTCCAGAAGTGATTTCTTACTTTTCATAAGTCATTTCCACAACTACACTTTGGAAGCTAGAACTTCCCCCAGGTTTACGAGTGAAGCTAGGTGTCAGGGCAAAGGAAATTCCATTTCCCCGAAATCTGGTGATTAGACAAAAGGCCAGCGTTCCTCAGGAACTTGTGAAGTAGGCCCCCCTCTACCAAAGGAGCCATTACTGCTGGCAGTAGGGACAGATGGCTGTCTGTGGTACCTATTAGCACACCAAAGCACATGGTGGTCACCAGGTTCCCTGGGAATCTCAAGTACCTAGTTCTTCTCGCCTCCCCCTCCCCCAAACTTCCTTCAGCTCGGGAGCTCTGCTCCCCCAGCTACTCAGTCTCCCTCTAACCCAGCTATTTTGGCTCCTCTTGGTCTCATACCTGGACTCTCACTCTCTTGGTGCTCTCTTTGTCTTCATCGCTCACTCTCCCCTATCCCCCCCCCCCCCCCCCCCGTGACCAGGTCTGGGCTGTTGGCCATGCTCAGTCTACTACTCTTGCTCTCTGCTCTGGACTCTTCCAGATGCCCCTGGCTGTACTCTACTTTCTGGCTACAACATAAGCCTTTCCCTTAACCATATCATGGAGCAGTCATGTCTTCAGTTCATACATTATGAATGTAGTTCACCCATAATGCACTTGTCTAGCAAAGCACGAGCGCTCAGTATCTCAAAATTTTGGTGCGTGCGTGCGTGCGTGCGTGTGTGTGTGTGTGTGTGTGTGTGTGTGTGCACGCGCGCGTGTGACTGTAGACCCTGGCGTCCACAGCAGCCCCCTCTTACAGATGCTAACAGGAGACCTGCTGAGACAGTACCTATTCAAGTCCCTCCATGACAAGCATCCTGGAAACAGGATTTCTCTCCTGGGAAGTGAGTTTACATCAAAGAGGGTATGACCACACATACTGCTACCCAAGCCTGCCTCCTGCCTGGGAATGAGAGAGCCTGGCTGCAGGCCTGTGCTCTGACACCTCCCCCATCCTTAGAAAGGTATAAAAAAGAGACCCTGCTTTTGCTAAGTAGGCTCCAATTCCTCAGATCGCACACTCTGGAGACCCTGGGATGCTATCTGTCCCTGGTGCTTAGGCCTGAGCTCTCCTTAGAGCTCTGTTGTCTCTGTCTGTCTGCTTGAGATATAAACAAGTCTAACAAACCCCTTATTCCCTGGTAATCCATGTCAGTGTCCCCTTGAGTCACTCCCCTCTAACACCTCACCATGGAGGAGTTATTCAGTGAAGCACGTAGCAGAAAGAACTCTTATGGAGAAGATCTTTTAATACAATGTATTATGATGAAATAAAAGATCCTAAATCAGGATTAAGTTGGTTTCCATCCAAAGAAGCAAAGGAAATTCAACATATATTAATCAGGAAATGGAAACACAGTACAAGGTCAGGGATAGAAGTCATATGGTTCAAAAAAATAAAAAGAATAAATAAAAAAGGGAAAAAAAACAAAGACAAGTAACAGTGAAAAGTCTACTTTTTAAAATAGGAATTCTTGAAAATAAGCTTACCTCTAGATTCAGAACAGAGTGTTTAACATCTGGTTTAAAAAAGAGAAAATGGAAAGTTTTAAAAGCATAAGAAATTAGACACACAAGAAGAGTGTACTCATAAACTCAGAGACTTACCTTGTCCCCAAGTGTAGAGCAAGGTCTCAGGACAAGGCAGTCAAGGCTGGGCCATCTCTCTCTCTCTCTCTCTCTCTCTCTCTCTCTCTCTCTCTCTCTCTCTCTCTCTCTCTCTGACCCTGAGCTCCCACACTGCTCTTCCCTACCTCCCCAGTCACAGGTTTCTCCTGCCAGCCAAGGACGCCAATGCCTGACTCCACTCTGTCCCCCAGGTCTACAGGAGCACACAAATTAAATCATAAAAACAGCAAACTGCTCAGCGATGGCAACAGATCTGGCGGGGGTCTCGTCCTCCTGGGGTAACTGAGGTACCCTAGAAAGGCACCCTCCACTGACTTGGCTGACAATTTTCTCTAGTGGCAAGTGGGAAGCCTAGGTTCTTTCTAACTCCCCACCATTGATTTGGAGAGTATAAATAACACGCTGAACAGCAGACATGTGAAAAACAGAAAACAAAAAAGTTCTACGGGGTTCAAAAACCAACTAAGAAGCTTAATGCACACAGAATTCTAAATCTACTTCCCAACTCAGTGAAATTCCAGTAGTTGAACCATCCTCACTGATGTGCTTAATTTTAGCAGCTTAGTTCTGTAGAGTAACTTTTATTTGCCTGACATAATTGCTGTCTCTGAGGCTTACTGCTTCCTAGACCTAGTCATGGAAGTTTCTAGTTCCCATACAATCCTAGAGTTTTCGGCCTCTGAGACTTATTGCTGAATAAGCTCACCCTTTCTTGTTCTTTCAGATCTCTGGCTGGCTGGCTGGTTAACTTAGCTGTTCTGGCTCAAACTCCTCTCCAAGCTGACTCATTCAATCTGCTCCCCCCCCTTTTCTCTCAGTCTCCCCCTCCCCCTCCCTGCCTCTCCCGAGTTGCTCTGCTTGGCCTCATACTATCTCTGTCAATCTGTTCTATTCTTCCTGTTCCTTCCCATTCTCTGTTTATATCTAGCTTGTTCTCTGCTGCCTGTCTCTGCACACTGTCCTGGTAGAGCTGCCTCCTTGTTTTCTTGCACTGCCCCTTAAGTAGCTTCCCTTTCTCCTCTCTTCTCAAGAGAGTTGGGCAGATCCTATTTTGTTAAATCTTTCTCTGATTAGTCACTTTGTCTGCCCCTCAATTAGACATCACTTTCAAACATGGGTGCTTCCTTCTACAAACTAACTTTACCTTCATTGTTTGGGATTAAAGGTGTGTGCTAAGGCTGAGCCACACCACAACGAGAAACAGTTTTATTTTGTTTTTTTTTCAGTAACACAATCTCAGGGTTCACAGTAAGATCAAATATTCTCAAACACAAGTCTGCTGTTTTTAAGATGGGCCTCATATAGCCCAGGCCAACCCTGAACACAGAGCCAAAGATGACCTTGAATTCCTATCTTGTCTCTACCTCCTAAATGCTTTGAATTCCAGGTATGTACCACTACATGCAGCTCTAACCCAGGGCTTCACAAATGCTAGGTAGGCACTCTACCAACCAGCTGCTTTCAGCCAAAATGTCGTGCCACAGCCTGAACCACCGGCATGCATCAGGCACATGGTAACACCCAGTCCTGTCTGTTAGCTCAGGTCATCTCCTGGCTACTTTCTCTACCTGGCAGGTGCCACTACCCTCCTTCTCCTGGTCTTTGTGTCACTGTGTCACTTCAGACCACAGTCTGCAATCTGGCTACCTCCTCTACAACTTGAACATGAGGGGATGAGCCCATGGATGCCACCCCTGTCACATGGGAGATTCTGAATGCCTTTCTTTTTTATTGTTAATACATTGATTTTTATATGTATGCATGTGTGTTTGTGTGTGAATGCTCTCAAATCCTCATGCAAGTGCCTTTCTCTACTGAGCCATCTTGCTGGCCTGAGGTCCACCTGGCTCTGTGGATGGGTTTGTTTCCTGTTTCTTTGCGCCAAACTCAGAAAAGCCCCTGTTGGCCAGAGCTTTCATTGCTTGTCAGTCGGGGTATCACGGCATAGCCAGGCTGAACCTGATCCCCACCCTCCTGTCTCACCCCCATACCTGGCTGCTATATTCCAATTTAACAGTTCTCAGATCTCATCTCTCTTCTCTGTATGGATGAGGGGTGCCAACAATTCAACTAAGAAAGTTTCTTAGCGTATGTCATGCTGTTCTGGCTCGGCCCCAATCTTCATAGAGAGAAAATTCACTCATGAACACATCCTTCCTGTCAAAATTCTAACTGAATCAAAACTCCCTGACGACCATGACTGCTGGGCCGTCCGCCAACATGGACGGTGTGATGGTTAATGGCGTGCGACGGGGTGTCTAGATTGGCCCAGGTGGGGAGATGCATCCTAAATGTGGGTGGCACCACTGAACAGACTGGGGTCCTAGATTGAATGGAGGAGAAAGCTTGCTAAATACCAGCACTCATCTCTCTCTGCTTCCTGACATAGAGCCACCTCCCTGCTGCCATGGCTTCCCCATGAAGCATGCCTTCAAATCATGAGCCAATAAACTCTTCCTGCATAGGGTTATTTTTTTCCTTTCCTTTCTTTCTTTGCTCTCTTTTTCTCTCTCTTTTTTCTTTCTTTCTTTCTTTCTTTCTTTCTTTCTTTCTTTCTTTCTTTCTTTCTTTCTTTCTTTCTTTCTTTCAGTTTTTGAAGACAGAGTTTCTCTGTATAACCCTGGCTGTCCTGGAGAGCTCGCACTGTAGACTAGGCTAGCTTGGAACTCAGAGATCTGCCTCCAGAGTGCTGGAATTACAGGTGTGCACCACCACAGTCCAGCCATAAGTTGTTTTTAATCTTTGCTTCCTGCCTCCATCTTATTTTTCCTTTATTATTTATTGGTGGTAAGCAATAAAAACCACCTCTCCATAGGTAGTTTTTCTGGTACCCTACCCCAGAGAGCCAGACTTCAGCAAACCTGGCTTCCAGTAGGCCATAGCCACACCCCCGCAGTGAGGCCTGGGCCTCAGCTCTGAGTGAGGCACTTACAAGTGTGTTCTTTCCTCAGATGCCCTGTGTCGACTGGTTACAACATACTGAAATTTCCCACATCTGGAACATTCTCTTTACCCCTCAGTAGGCAATCCTCTTAGATTAACCACTCTTGAGTCTTCCCTGTGTAAACAAACCACTGTGTGGCTCTGTCCCTTGGTGGACTCCTGGCTGATGTGTGAATCATGAGGTCACACAAGCAGATTTTTAAAGAAGGGAGATGTCAGAAAGCTGGGCGTGATGGTGCGTGACCCCATGCCAGCCACTGGGAGGCTGAGGCAGGAACAGCTCAAGAATAACCATTCTGTCACCAGTCAGAAACCATGTAGACCGAGTCACGTGGAAGTGTCCCGGGGGGCTACGGAGGTAGTACAGTTGGTAAGGCTGCCTTGCAAGCTTAAGGACCTGACTTTAATCCCCTGGAACCTACATAAAAATGCAGTGTGATGGCACACGCTTGTAACCACAGTTCTGGGGAGGTGAGATGAGTGGGTTCCCAGCCAGCTGCACCTCATCAGTGAGCTCCCAGCCAATACAAGACCCGTCTCAAAAACAAGGTGGGCAGCTACTGAGGCACAGCTCTGACGTTGGCCTCTTCTCTCGGCACACCTTCACACACACGTGTCCACATGAACACACACCCCAGCTGTGTCCCGAGCTCCAGCAACTCAAGGGCCCTGACAAAGCAGCTGCTGGCTGCCCACTGCTTGGCAGGCTCTCGGCCTCCGTTTCTCCTTAGGGATCTCAAAACTGCTTCCTCTCTCTGCCATAGTGGGTTGAATTCTCAGTGGGCCAAGTAAGATACATCAAAAAAAATCAATGTGCATTCCAAAATTATGACAGACACCGTATACATCCATGTATCATCCAACAAGTCCTTCACTGATGGCCCACTGTGGCCAGGCCCTGCAGCTAGCATGATTGCAGGGGCAGAGGGAAAGGCACATAAACACAGACACAGCCTGAGCTGGAGTCCTCTGCCAACAAACAGAACAGACAACACAGGCAGGCTCTAAGCGAGCATCTTATACGGTCAGGGTCATCCATCACTGGTAGTGAGAGTGAACAGCAAGTGCTTTCTGGTCAGAATCTCAGAGCCGCAGCGCAGAGGTGTGGTAATCAGAAATGTTCTCACGGTTAACTCTTTCCTTACCTTTCTGTTGAGTGCACTGTGCTGTAGAAGAGGAGGAGTCTGAAAGCCAGTCTTGCTCAGAAGCATCATCTTTTCTCACCAGCTTTTGTGATGACAGTACCTTTTGGTTATTAGAGAGGAACAAGCACACGGGACATGTTAGCTGTACAAATCGTCCTGATGGTTCAACTGCCTTACTTCATACAACGCCCACAGCTGCCACACTGAAAAGGGCTACATATGCTGTGGCAGGCAGGAAGAGACCACAGGGCCTTATAAAAGCCCAGGCAGACAGTCACTAGCATGGCTATTATATTTAGCCTGTGGGGAGCTTCATATCCCATCTGCCTGCATGGCTTCCTCTCCACATTCCTGCAGGGACCTACTCAGGACAGGGGCTTCTTCTGGCTTGCTCAGGACAGCACCCAATGGCATCATACCTAGCTCTGGTGTTCCACTGTGAAAGTGCATTATGTGACGAGAAGTGCTGGCCATCCTGGGAGAACCTTCACCTGGGCAACTGTCTAGGGTTAAAGCTCAAGACAGTCACTATGTGACTCCACTGCTGGCATTGTTTCCTGATGAAGTGGGATTACTTCTCCACTGTCACCATGCACAGTGGCAGAGCTACAAAGCTGTCCCTTACAGGCATTCCCACTGGCAGGGCTCTGGAGGGCAGGGCCACAGGACAACTGACCAAGAGGATGAGTCGTGAAGCACACCCTGTGTGTATGCTAGCACCGAGGTCCTTCAGGTGCACTGATTCTTCAGCAAAAGCTTGCTTGGATCAGCGTGGCCTAGCAGTGGTGTGTTGGGGGTTATGGAAAGGATACTCCAGTGGCTGACAGGAAGTTGGTAGGAGCCACCACAAGATAGGAAAGGCATCTCAGAGCCAAAAGCTAAGGCCACTGCAGCTATAGGCTCTGTGCACATGGCTCCAAGGTGACCTGGTTCAGGATGAACAGTCGACAGAGCTCCTAATGTACTTGTTATTTCAGAGAAGAAGAAACAAAGTGACCACTTGCTTTTTATCTCCTGGGAATGAACAGCCTTGGTCACCTGTGACAGACACATTAAACTACTCACAGTCACCAGAAGTGTAAAATTGATAAGAAAATGCCAATGGCATCTTTGGGGGATTATCTGGCAGATCTATTAATTCTCTAGTGGAACACACACACACACACACACACACACACACACACACACACACGTCTGATGGTACACACATACCATGACAAAGTACACACCCATGGGGTGTATGTGTACAAACACACCAGAGGACATGTAAGTGAATGCTTCCTTCAGCACTACTCTTAAGAAAATACAAATAGAAACCACCAGCAGCAAAATGAAAGTGAATAGTACAGCTGCCTGGGGAAGTTACTGACACTGCCACACAAGGACTGGGAACACATGTGAACAGAGAGACAGAGAGACGGAAAGGCTGAGACTGAACAATGGAAAGAGGAGCTGAAGAGATGGCTCAGCAGTTGAGAGCACTGGCTGCTCCTCCTCAGGCCCCAGAAAGTCTTGGCACCCACACCGTGGCTCACAGACATCTGTAACTCGAGACCTAGGGGATCCAAAGAGCTCTTACTGTGTTAGCGCTGCCTGTGTGTGGTGTACAGACACACATACAGGCAATACACCATACACAGAAAATCAAAACAAGTAGATATTCTTAAAAAGAAATTATAAATATATAATGGTTATTTCCTGAAAAAGAGCATGAACCCCTTAAAAAAAAAAGAAAAAAGAAAAAGAAAAAAGAAAGAAAAACAGAAAAGATGGCATGGTTTGGGGAAAGACTGGGAAAAGGTGTTTGCTATGCAAGCCCAGGAGCCGAGTGCAATCCCTGGAGCCCTCACTTCACACCACACACACCAGACTTCACACACACGCACACCACAGTATGTGCACCCACATACGAGGATCTCACACACACACACACACACACACACACACACACACACACACACACACACACTAATAAGCTTTAAACATTTTAACGGAAAGAAGATATCTAAAAAAGGGAGTATGAAGAATATCAGTCAAATAGATATTAGGGAGGGCTGAGAGAAGGCTCAGCGGTTAAGAGCACTGGCTGCTCTTGCAGAGTACATGGGTTTAGTTCCCGGCACCCACCCAGTGTCTCACAACCATCTGTAACTCTAGTGCCAGAGGATCTGACACCATCTTCAGACCTTCATGGGCACCAGATATGCATGTGGTGAACATACATACAGGCAAAACACATAAAGTAAATAAATCTAAAAAAGAAGTAAGTTGTTAGGGGAAATGCATATTTAGATACGATTTCAAAATCATATACCTAACAACAGAGTCGGATGAATATAACCTAATACATCCCATGTCTCCACATACAGTAAGTTAGAAAGCTCAGAAGTGAATGCAGAATGTCACAAGTCCCGAAATGAGGAAAGGCAGCAAGGGACAGAAAGTCTGATGAGAAGCAAGCAAGCCATTGTGTTAGCATGTGACTGACATCACTGTACCAGCCAGCGCTGAGTGACCCCAGGAAACTCAGGGTCTAGCACAGAGCTACATGCAAGTCTCCTGACAGCTCTCATCCTCAGTCATGTGAACATGCCTCCCCAAATGCAGCACGTGGTCATGAGGTGCAACGCCATGATGGGGAGCCAGCTTGGGGAAAATCTGGACAAGAAAACGTAAGGGGACAGTTGAGGTGGCACACACCTTTACGCCCAGCATTCAGGAGGCAGAGGCAGGTGGACCTCTGTGAGTTTGAGGATAGCCTGCTCTACTTAGTGAGTTTCAAACTAACCAGCTCAAGGCTACATGGTTAGATCCAGTCTCAAATGAACCCCATAAAACAAATAAGCAGTCGGGCAGTAGTGGCGCATGCCTTTAATCCCAGCACTTGGGAGGCAGAGGCAGGAGGATTTCTGAGTTCGAGGTCAGCCTGGTCTACAGAGTGAGTTCCAGGACAGCCAGGGCTACACAGAGAAACCCTGTCTCAAAAAAACAAAACAAAACAAAAAAACCAAATAAGCAACAACAACAAAAGCACACATACAAGCAGGCATAACACACACATACTCATACACATACATACGTAAGCATAACATACACTTACACACAAGCAAGTGTAACACATACACACTCACATATACACAACCAAGCATAACACACACACTTATACACACATACTTACACATACACACAGTAAGCATAACACACACACACACACACACACACAAATATACACACAAGCACACCACACACATATACACAGCGAAAGAAGAACCCCATACATCCTTATAAAGATGTTTAGCTTTGCCTTTGAAGGACCTGACTTCAAAGGTTAAGTTTTACTCCAGACAGACAGGCACAAGGCTGACACAGTAGCAATGGAATAGAGCGAAGACGACGCCTGCTCGTGTGTTCTAGGCCGCCTAGCGTGGGTAGCAGGCAGGAAGCAGCTTGGGAGCATGGAGGTTACCTGATCCCTGGGCGGCATCGCGTATGCAGCATCTCTGCCGTCTCCCACATCCTTCCAGGTGGTGGACTCTGACTCCCTGCAGCTGACTGACACCTGTGTTTCAGCATCTTCCTCCTCCCCATAGCCTAACGTCTCAAAGGATGGTAAAGAAGTCCTTCTCGGCTCATTCTGCCAGCTGTGCCTGTGTTAGGTCATTAATGAGTAAAATAAGCAAACAAGTGACGTAACACTTGACGCTGATATTGGAACACTTTTCTTTTTTTTTTTTTTTGAGACAAGAACTCACTTTGGGCCCAGGCTGGCCCAAACCTATAATCCTCCTGCCTCAGCCTCCCAAGTGTTGGGGTTACTGGCCCTGGCTCATACCATTCCACCAAGCTGTTATGCACATCTTAAATGTGCTGTCTCCAGATCCAAGCCAAAGACGTAACAGTAAAACCCGTGGAAGCTGGGTAATGGCAGCGCCTGCTCTCCCTGCTCGGTGTCCCTCTAAGAATTACTTTATACTTGATTTCATACTCATACTCTAGACATACAGAACTACTTTTAAAAAGATAGATTTTATTTATACATATATCACATGAACAGACACCAGAAGAGGGCACTGGACTCCCGGGGAGCTGGAGTTAAAGGAGGTTGTGAGTGGCCTAATGTGAGTGCTGGGAACTGAACCTGTGTCTTCTGGAAGAGTAGTCAATGCTCTTAACCCCTGAGCCATGTCTGCGCACCTACTATTAGTAAAGTTGTATTTGTTTGTTTTAGTTACGGGTATGTAGGAAGATTTAACTGCTGATTTCTATCTCCCCTGTATCTGGTTGCAATCCTTACTCAAGAGAATCTCTGGTCTCAATCTTGTATAAATATCAGCTCCCCAATTGTTCCCTGATGTGTCAATAAAGAGAGCTTAACAGCCAATGACTGAGCAGGGAGAGAATAGGGCTGGACTTCCTGACAGCCTTGGGAGGCGGGTGAGAGAGGAAGGAAGTGGAGATTAGCAAAGGGGAGAGAGTACAGGAGACACCAAGAGAAAAAGACCTGGAACAGAGAAAGCCATAAAATGCAAGTATCTCAGGGATTTTGGCCAGATTAGTTTGGATGATTAAAATAGAGTAATACTGCTCAGTTGCTGTGCCCTTAAAGCATGTTAAATAGTTATAATTGTCCTATCTCAATTATTTGAAGCTAGCTGGGTAAGAGAAAAACTGCAACACACTTATTAAAAAGACACTAACACAGGTGTACGTATGTGTGCCTGTGTGTGGGTAAACGCTTGTGAGTACAGGTGCCTGTGGAGGCCAGAGCATCAGAGTCCTCTGGAATAGGGGTTATAGGTGGTCATGAACTGCCTAATGTGGGCACTGGGAACCAAATGTGGTCTTCTGCAAGAGCAGTGTACGCTGCATGCTGTACTCTTCACTGCTGGGCCATCTTCTCCTGCCTTGGTTTTTTGTTTTTGTTTATTGAGATGATCTCACTAAGTAGTCTTGGCTGGACTGGAACTTGTTATGTAGATTAGTCTGGCCTGCCTCTGCCTCCTGTGTGTTGGGATTAAAGGCATGCACCAACACACCCAGCAACAGTAAGGTCTTACACTCAACAATTTGAATGGAAGATTATATATGGTTTTTTTTTTTTTTTTTTTTTTTTAACATAAGATTGAAAGAAAAATGTTTGGCTGGGGGCATACCTAGTGGCACAGCTTTTGAGCATGTGGAGGACCTAGGACTGGCCCCCTAGAACTGCAAAACAACTACATTTGTTGTTTTGCTTTTGTTCTGAGACAGTATCTCACGTAGCCCACGCTGGTCTGAAACTTACTGTATAGTCAAGGATAGCCTTGAACTCCTGACCCTTCAAGTTCTATCTCCCAAATTCTAGGACTAGAGATGACACAATTCCCAGCCCCCCAGCACTCCCTTCAAAAAAAATCAACTTATTTTACTTTCTAAGTTCCTAGCTTAGAAGTGAATGGCAGTTGGCTGGGCACTCAAGTTCACGGTCTTACATGCGTGAATACCTAGAACGATCCTTTCATCCCTAGGAACTGACTGGGGTGTAGGATCTGGACAAGGTTCCAAGCTGATTTGTCTTCAAATATGTCAGTTGCTATACTGAGGTCCTTCCTTCTCCCTGACCTGTCTCAGGTGCCTAGTGCATTTGAACGCACCTCTCACTGAGCAGTCACTACTTAGCATTGTGCTTTAAAGCATGGCAGGGTTAGCCCGGCCCTCACCTGGACTGGCATTCTTCCTTTGATGGTTTTATAGTCTTTTTCAGTTCCTTATTTTTAGTTCAATTCAGCAAAAATGTAATTCTTAGAAGAAAAACTAGCTATATTCAAAATGGAGTCAAGATCTTTTTTCTTTCATTTTGGTACTGGAGCAGCTATGTTGTCCAGGTCAGGCCTGAATGCCCAGGTACAAGTGATCCTCCTGCCCCAACCTCTTAGGTACTTGAGTCCCACAGTGCACTGCTATAACCTGGCTGCCTGGGAGCCTGAAGCATGAGTAGTATAGTCTGAGGGCATTCTGGTCTCTACAGAAGACCTTGTCGCAGAACTAAAGAACAATTATCGTCCCTGTTAGTGCCTCCTGGACACAAGTGACAGAAACCTGGTGACTACACCCCCCATGGCCCCATACACAGTGGACACAGCCATGCTGAGCTTCCCCCTAGGGCCATGAGAGGACACAGAGCCACGCCCCTACCGAAGCCTCATCCCTGAGGTGGTGGTGCAGGGCTCCATGATGCAGTCCTTTTCAACGTAGGAGGCATCACTCTCAGACCGGGATCTCTGGCGAGGCTGGGGAATGGCTACTGTCTGTCCAGTCAACGTGGTTGCCAGGATGGCTGCAGCCAGAGCAGACCTACGAACAGAAACATGCCAAAGAGGCCCTGAGCAATGGGCCTTCAGGCTGCAGGCTGACCTGGCAAGGTCAGCCTTGTCTGCCACGGCTGCTGATGGCCCACAGACAGCGTGCACACAGCCATGATGGCCCATCAGAATCTCCATTTAGCTCTCACATTGACTGCATGATCAAATTTATGCAGTTCACCTTTATAGCAATTGAATGATCTATAGACTTTATCTAGTCCAGTGGTTCTCAACCTTCCTAACGCTTGCCACCCCTTAATACAGTTCCTCATGCTGTGGTGACCCCAATCATAAGTTACTTCGTTGCTACTTCATAACTTTAGTTTTGCTACTGTCATGAATTGTAAACTTGATATACAGTGTGTATGACATGGGACCCCCAATGAAGCCACAGTCACAAGCCACAGGTTGAGAACTGCTGACTTAGCCAATAGGTTGTACACCAGGTTGTAAATCTACATAGTCAGACATGCAAAGCCTATATTCAAGTCATTTTCTTATTAAAGCGAAATAGAATGAAATAAAAGAGAGACACAGGAAGAATTAAGCCAAGCGTGGTAGCACACATCTTTGATCCCAGCACTTGGGAAGCAAGGCAGGCAGATCCTTGGGAGTTGGAGCCAGGCTGGTCTATAGAGTGAGCTCTATACAACCTGGGCTAGATAGTGAGAGACTGACTTAAAAAAAAGTACAGAGCTGGGCAGTGGTGGTGCACGCCTTTAATCCCAGCACTTGGGAGGCAGAGGCAGGTGGATTTCTGAGTTCGAGGCCAGCCTGGGCTACAGAGTGAGTTCCAGGACAGCTAGGGCTACACAAAGAAACCCTGTCTAGAAAATCAAGCGTGTGCACGTGTGCGCGCACGCACGCGCGCGCACACACACACACACACACACACACTTGTAATGAGGAAATGACATATCAACTAAACTCATGTCTGTGTCTCCAGTATTAGCCGGCCAGCCAGCCTAGCCCAAAAGGCAAACTTCTGACTCGGTGATAGATCTGTCTCAGATCAACAAGACTAAGAACAACAGAGGAAGATACCACCCAACAAACTGTACATTCACATATAAACCACACACACACATGCACACACTAAAAACCCCACAAATCCAAAACAAAACAAGAAACCCCACCACCCACGGAGCGCTGCTGTGTTACTGATCCCTATTTTTCTGTTTGCCTTGTCCACAGACCCGAGACCTTTACTCTTTGCTGAGGTCATCTTAAGTCCAACCCTCTGCCCTTGGTTCTTGAAGCAGCTGAGCAGCTCCAGAGAGACAGGGTAACAGGCAGTCATTTATCATTTACAGCCAGCCTTTTCAAACACACCTGAGCTTAGAATAATGAGGTGAGTAAATCCCTAGTTAGTTGTCAGAGGAACCAGTGAAATGCTCAAAGGGAGAGAACTTCCTGTCCCATCCCCTAACTTGGTGGGGGGGGTGGGGGAAGCAGGGCTACTGGAGGCGATGACCAGTGTCAGCATTCATCAGCTGCACCTACACAGGGAAGCTTCCATATACATAGGAGCAGCGTGTGTGAGGTCCTGGCTTCTATTACCAATACCCATGCACCAAAAATGAGTGATGGGGGGAGCCTGCGGGTGGGGGGAGCCTGCGGGTGGGGGGAGCCTGTGGATGGTGGAATATGTGGGAAGGGGAATACCACCTCCAGGTGCTTGGATAGCCAACTCCATGGAAACAGAAACACTAGTGCTTGGGACCTTTCCACACCTTACCCTATGGATCATTTCATATGCCTAGTCTATCTGTGTCCTTTAAAACATCTTTTATAAAGTAAGGCACAGGGACACACACTTGGGAGACTGAAAGGGGGATCTCGAGTCTGAAGCCAGCCTGGGCTACCCTACCTCAAAGAGAACCGAAACAAAGAGTAAAATAGCCTCCACAATAAACCAATAAAACACATAAATCCAAGGCCTCTGAAGAAGCCATTCTGTGTGGAAGACCCTGCAGGCTGATGGACTGACAGAAGCTTTGTGGCTAGAGAGATGGACTGCTTCCAGATCGAAAGCTGACATGACTTCACAGCCAGTTACAACCAACCTCTGATCTGGCCTAATCTCCTGTGCCTTCGGGAAACTCTTGGGACATGTTACTGAACTTGAGAGAGTAGGGGCGTCCACCAAGCCTAAGAAAGCTGTAAGCTGCCATATGAAACCTACAGACTGCCTGTGCTGCCTCCCCGATGTCTCTGCCACTGTATTTGGTAAATGCATTGATCTAAGACTTCCTTTTGCTCTCTGACTTATACAAATTAATTACTCTCTTCTACACTGAAGCATGGTATTCAAGGTAACCAGAATCCACATTTCTGGACCATTCATAGCTCAGAACCTGGATCCTGTTCCCTGGCCAGGGCCACTCATTTTCAGCTCAGAATAAACTGTCTCTTATTCCAAGGGCTGTGTTTTGCATCAAGTTTTCCCAAGATCTGTGAGCACTCTTATCAAATCCAACATAAAGACAGGATTGTGAGAGCACCAGCTTACTTCTGGGGCAGAACCACCAGGGCTGTGTCTGGTTATCTAAAGTGGGGGTGGGGGTGGGGGGGCTGAGCCCTCAGCCAGTGGGATCTGATACAACCTTTCAGTGGATTGTCTTAGAACTTAATTGCATTGGAGAAGACCCAGCCACTGCCCACCAAAGAATTAAGTCCAGAGTGTCGTGCTGATTCTTGTGGGGTGAGAACACAGGAGAAGCTGCACGGCTTTTCCCCTGTAGCCTCAGAACTACCCCATTAGATGTCTGGAAATTTAAAGACTAATCAAGATAATCTCTTACACCTAGCCTTTCCACACAGACCTGGCAGAATGGCTCCCACGATGAACAGTAGCAGCTAGGGCCGTCTGTCATCCACAGGAGGAAAGCAGCAACACTCACAAGCACACCCTGGAACTCTCTTGATGGAGATCAGAAATGTATCATAAAGGACCAGCTTGCCCCTAAATGGACAGGATTGCCAAGAAAGTTTGATGGCAGTGAGAGTCACCCAACAGGCTCTGGATGCCAGCTACTTGTGCATGGTCACAGCTTTCAAAACCCTCCAGATACAGAAAATGTGGTACATCTACACAATGGAGTACTACTCAGCTATTAAAAACAATGACTTAATGAAATTTGCAGGCAAATGGATGGAACTTGAAAATATCATCCTGAGCGAGGTAACTCAGTCACAAAAGAAGGAACATGGTAT
>CM052717.1:58474739-58494655 GCA_028551405.1 Uromys caudimaculatus | reverse complement strand
AGGAGGAAAAAAAAAAAAAAAAAAAAAAACCTCCAGAGTCAGCGTGGATGAAACCATGAGACTGCTAGTTAGCTCAGAACCAGGATCCTGTTCCAGGTAGGGATAAACTACCCAGACTGACAACCCAATGCTGGGGAGAGTGTGAAGTAACTGCTGTTCACACTGCGGTGGGAACAGGCACAGCAGTGGGAAATAGTTACACAATCACTTCAGAAATAAAAGGTTTTGTTTTTTGGTTTTTTTTTTTTTTTTAAAGGCTGGAGAGATGGCTCTGTGGTTAAGAGCACATGAAGCTCTTCCAGGGGACCTAGGTTTAGTTCTCAGCACCCACATAGTAGCTATCTGTAACTCCAGTACCAGGAACACCCTCTTCTCACCTTTGAGAGCACAAGCAGGCATGTGGTACACAGACACACGAGCAAACAAAACACTCATAAAACAAACATTTAAAAGTTTTTAAAATAATGATTTTTTTTTTTAAGTCAAGATCTCACTCTGTAGCGCAGGCTAGCCTAGAACAATCAATCCTCCTGCATCGACTTACTGAGTGCTGGAATGTATGCTGAGTGTAAGCAACCAAACTCTTAAAAAAATTGTATTACTTTTAATTATGTGTATGTAATATTCACCTGTGTGTGGGTAGGTACAGTGAGTACAGGTGCCCAAGAAGACCAGAAAGGTTGGAGCTGGAGTTACAAGCAATTGTGAGCTGTCCCGTGTAGATGCTGGGAACTGAACCTGGGTCCTCGCAAGAGTGTGCATGCTCTTATCAGATGAGCCATCTCTATAGGCTCAGCAGGCCCTGGTGGAAAAAGACTTTCTGGTGAGCCCACAGCATGCTAACCACGAAGCTACTGTCTCACTTGTTTTGCTGACAAGGGAAGGAAAGCTAACCCTCTGGGTGCCCAGGCTGCATAAACCCAAGTCTCACTGATACAAGACAAACACTGATGAGCTGGACAGACCACCTTCCCACCAGCGGGGCTACTGCCATGACATTCTAAGCAGTGATCAATAACTGAACCTCACAAGTGACCCAAAATAGGAATGACCACAAGACCCTTTCACAGTGTTACTGAGAGGGTAGAAGAGAAACTGCTTGGCTCAGTACCCACTAGGCTATTTGGCACAAAGTGATCACTAATAAACGGCTCTCTGTGCTATGGACTCTGTGCTGCAGGCAAAATCAAACACTAAAACACCACAGAGTTCTTTCCTCCTCCAGTGTTAAGGATGGAATCCAGGAACTTCATGTATGCTGGGCAAAAGTGGAATCACCAAGTCCTATATTCCCAGCCCTTTGGAGTTTATGTTCTAATCAAATATATAGAATATACCAGTACCAAAGATCACATAGAAAGTGGTCCTCTGCCGGGCAGTGCACGCCTTTAATTCCAGCACTTGGGAGGCAGAGGCAAGTGGATTTCTGAGTTCGAGGCCAGCCTGGTCTACAGTGAGTTCCAGGACAGCCAGGGCTACACAGAGAAACCCTGTCTCGAAAAATCAAAAAAAAAAAAAAAAAAAAAAAAAAAAAGAGAGAGAGTGGCCCGCTAAAGTGGAATTAGCTCTTACTGATGGCTAATAACCAAACCAATTTACAGATTAGAAACAGAGTAGTGGTGGACTGAAGAGACATGGCCCAGTGGGTTAAAGAGCACATGCTGCTTATGCAGAGGGTCTGATTTGGTTGCCAGCACCTACACTGGGTGGTTCACAACTACCAGTAACAACAGTTCCAGGGGACCCAGTGTACACACACACACACACACACACACACACACACACACACACACACACCCTCACATATAAGTACATACAAAGGCATACATACATAGTGTATAATTTTTGTTTTGCTTTTCTTCTCTGCAGTCCTAGCTGTCCTGGAACTTGTTCTGTACTCCAGGCTGGCCTCAAACTCATTCACCTGCCTCTGTCTCCTGAGCGCTCAGATTAAAGAAATGTGCCACCACCACCTGGCTACAAACAAAAATTTAAAGGACAACAACAACTAATCAGACCAGCTGGGCATGGTGGTTCATACTCCTGGGAGGCGAGGCAGGAGGACTGCTTTGAATGCAAGGTCAGCCTGGGCCACAAAGCAAAACCCTATAGAAAACAAACAAAACAAGTCTAAAGTTTTCAAGTGTCTGAAATCTTGGTAGATATAGACAGTGGTCCCAAGAATGAAAAGAGTGTTGGCTGTCTGCTACGCCGAACACTAGGCGGTTAAGACACCAGTTCCTGGCAGGGAGTATGTTCCTTCCTTTTAACACAAAGTAGGTTTTTGGGTTTTTTTTGTTTGTTTGTTTGTTCTGTCTTGTTTTGTTTTTTGTTTTTGGAGACAGGGTTTCTCTGTGTAGCCCTGGCTGTCCTGGAACTCACTCTGTAGACCAGGCTGGCCTCGAACTCAGAAATCCATCTGCCTCTGCCTCCCACGTGCTGGGATTAAAGGCGTGCGCCACCACTGCCCGGCTGTAGAGCACATCTTTAGCATGCACAGGCCCTGGCTTCCACTCCCAAGAAGAAAAGAGGAACCAAGGAAGGAAGCTAGGAAGGAAGGAAGGAAGTTAGGAAGGAAGGAAGGACGGAAGGATTAACTTAAACTTAGTGCTTTATATTTAATAGGCACCAACTGCATCCAATCCTGAAATCTGAGATCTTCCACTGAAGGTATCAGAACCCAAGCAAGTCCACTGATGCTCAGAGAAGTCAGATTAGGTGCATCTCGGAGCAGAGGTAAATTTGGCAGAGAGGATTAGTCTAGCTCTCTACTTGTGGCCCCTTGGCCAGTGTGATCAGTTCCAGGGTTCAGGACTTGATGGTCAAGCTCATCCTGAGACTTACCTGGGCCTCTCTGGAGAAGGGTTGGGGCTTCGGGGAGGCGGTGTGAGTGGCACAGCCGGCTTCGGAGCAATGCTGACTGCGGGGAGGAAGCCATGGATGATGCGATTCTGCACAGATGAAACCCAGGGCAGGTCACCGGGAGGAGGAAATCACCTGGCTCCTGTGCCACCATCACCTCCCACACTGAGGCCACACCAGGGATCCGGTCCCTTCACTCCGCTGCTGTTCCCAATTCCCACTGGCGAGGCAAGCGCACTCACTGGGGCATACCATCAACGGCTGTCCGCTTCACACTTTACTGCTCACGGCAGCTTTCCTGACTGATTTCAATTGCCAACTGAGTTGGGTTAATCCACACCTAGTGTGTTATGAAGTACACCTTGCGGTGTCTGTGGGAGGGCTTTTCCAGAGAGGATTGACTAACTGAGTTGGGCTCATGTACCCTAAATTCGAAGAGAACCAACTCCTGGGGCAGGAGACTCAGACTGAAGAGAAAGGGAAAGAGGAGAGCAAGAAGATCAGCTGGGTACCATCACTCTTCTGTCTTAGCTTCCTGGTCTGCTGAGATGTGAGCAAGCAGCTGCTGCACATGCCGGCCACTGTGGAGCCACCCGCTGCCACACCTTCCCCCGCTGTGATAGACCGTGTGTGTCCTCAAAACCATGAGCCAAAATAAAGCTCTACTCTCATAAGCTGTCTCTGGTCAGGTCCCAGCCAGTGAGAAAAGTAATGAATACACTGACCAGATCCTTCCCGGCTTCAATACACAGCACTGTCCCCAGTGACGTCACCCAGGTCTTCCCGGACCTGACCAATGGGTGCCTTTCTTACCTTTATCAACCCTGGAACTCTAATACTGAATATACTGACTCATCTCATAGGAGGAACCTGACTCCCCATGGCTTATCTCAAAGCTGCACAGCAAAGAAAATGAACTCCTACTTATGATGAGAATCAGAGGGGGCACCACCCCGCTTTGATTAACTGGGTGAAGGGGTCTAAGTTTCTGGACCCTGTGCAGTCTGTTTTCTGGGCACCAGCCACTCACACCCACTAGAGGCAGGACACCGTGAATGATGGTGAGGACATACTGCCTTCATCCTCAGGAGCATAGAGTGGGAGAACACCCACACAGTTGTTATAGAACACAGAATTATGAAAAATGTCAAAGAACGAGAAAAATCAAAATAGCCCAAGGAAAGAAGGATTGCCATCCCAGGCCTGCTCCTCTCTTGGGGTAGCCAGGCCAACTAATTGTACACTGAGCTGGACCGGAGGGAGGGAAGCCTAGCCAGGCACAGGTGAGTGCAGGGCAGGATCTTGGTCAGCCATGAGTGTGCATGCAATGAACACAGCCAGGAACAGCTTTGGAGACCTGGGTCGTTTACTGGGGAGGGCTTGTCTTTATGCCCCTGGGAAGGTGGCCAGGATCTCTGGGGCAAGATTTGTGTGGCCATGTACCACTGGCCAGGGCAGGGGTGTTGGAAGATGCTTCCTCTACATCCACAGCTGTATGTGTGGCTGTATCGGGAGGGGTGGGAGACCTTATACAGTCAAACCAGGAGTGAAGCTTGTCAGGGTAATACATTCTTATTAGGATTAATGGTGGGAGAGCTGGCTTTACTGGTGTTATGGCACCAGACTGGGAGGGGGGAGCTAGACAGCTCCTGGGAGGTATCAGGGTTGAAGCTCCTTCCACCTTTCCTTCATAACCCTGGGCCATTACTGCCCCACAAAGGGTTCCTTCAGTATTGTTTTGCTTTCTTGCTTTCATTAAGAATGGGTCTTTAAAGATGGCCCCTGCCTCTGTATTGGAAAGGGAGCAGCATGAACACAGGAACTGATCAAACTCCAATGGCAGGCGACTTAGACCAGGAAAAGAGGGCACGAGGGATCTGTGGATCATTTCAGTTTATTCCTGGGGGCTGGAGAAATGGTCCAGTGGTTAAGAGCATGGACTAGTCTTCCAGAGGACCTGAGTCCAGTTACCAACACCAAGATCAGGCAACTCAAAACTGCTCGTAACTGCACCTCTAGGAAATCCAGTGCCTCTGGCTTCTACTGGCAAGTGCACCAACTCACACTCTACACTTACACATAGTCGAATCTTTTTTTTAAAGGTTTTTGCAGTGAGGATATAAGTCAGTCCAGACTGTTTGCCTAGTGTCCAAAAGGGCCTGGAATAGCTACTTTCTCCCAATCTTGAGACAGGGTTTCACTATGTAGCTTTGACTAGTTTGGAACTCACTATGTAGTCCAGGCTGGCCTTGAACTCACAGAGGTCTGCCTACCTCTGCCTCCAGAGTATTGGGATTAAAGGTGTATGCTATACTATTCCTGGCCTAAAGGCCCTGAAATAGATCCCTAGCACCACAAAATATAGTTGGCACGATTAACAGATTGTAGTGAGAGGAATAGGGTGTGTGCTCACAGATTGCTGGAGTCACATTCCTAGAAAAATGAGTAAGAAGCCAAGTGTGATGGCGTAAGCCTGTAATCTCAGCACTCAGGAGGCAGAGGCAAGAGGGTTGTGGGGCGTTTCCTGCACTAGATAGTAAGACTCTGTTTCAAAACCAAAACCAAACAGAAGAAGAAATATAAAGCAGCAAGCCATCAGAGGATGAGACTAGGAAGACACTATATGGCACATAGTGACACGGTGGCTTTAAGATCTGGAAGGACACACCCACACAGAAGGAACAGAAAATGTCAATGCGTCTGGCTAGTGAGTGTGTGGTGGGACAGTGGGTTCTACTAAGGGCAGTGGCATGAGCAGATCTGTGGTTTTCAAAGTTTCAGTCATTGCTCTGTAGACAGCAAATCTCGGGGACCTCAGTGGTGAAAACAGAGAACCTAGAAAACATTTGATTAGGAAGCCGTCCAGGTAGATAGAGGCCAGGTTGGGGTGGGTAAGTTAGAATCTGGTTGGCCGATGTGATGGACCTGCTAAAGCCCGTAGGTAGTGCAAGGTGCTGGAAGAAACCAAGTATGACATCCCTGCGGGGACAACCGGCCATGGAGTAGTTTTCAGCTAGACAGGAGTGAACTCCCGGCCAAGGGGAGAATCCTGACAGGGAGGCCGAGATTCCTGTCTGTGGCGGGCTCTAGACATGAAGGATTCTTTGAACACGAAGTCTGGACTTCTGGAACTTAATGTTCCCTGATAGCGTTGCCGCCTCGCTCCTACCTCAGGCCTTAAAAACTGCACATGAGGGCTGGAGAGATGGCTCAGTGGTTAAGAGCATTGTCTGCTCTTCCAGAGGTCTTGAGTTCAATTCCCAGCAACCACATGATGGCTCACAACCATTTGCCCTCTCCTGCTATGCAGGCATACATCCAGATAGAGCACTCATATAAATAAATAAATCTTTGCTTTTTAAAACCGCACGTGAAGGCCTGGAATTACTCACGAACTGGCTCCGGCGGTTCCTGCGGAAGCTAAGGAGCATCCTGGCTGAGGACTGCGGGCTGAGGCGCCCGGTGCTGGACTGGTTGGAAGATAGCACCGCAGCCCGCACAGCTCCCCACAGTCTAGTTCCCGGGGACCCCCGGCTTTACAACAAGCATGTCTAACATTGGTTCTGTTTTGAGTCTCAGCCAATCAGAGTCAATTTTACTGCCACCTGTTGCTCTTGACAACCCAGCAAGGCGTCATTCAAATTTCAGCCAGCGAGGAAGTAGGCTGAGCCTTCCGTTCCATTATTGGCTATAGTAGACGCCAATCTTTTACATATCACCCAATCAAACGCAGGACAGGGCGGTCAGAATTTTAAAGAGGGCTCCCCGCATTGGGAACCCGGAAGTGGCAGGGCCTCAGGTGACGTCCGCGGAGATTCTAGACCCAGGCGCAGGGCGCTTCCCTGTCGTTGTAGCCCCAGACTGGAACCAAATAGAGGAGCTACCGTAAGCGTCCTGTTTAGGACACCAGAGCTAAGGGAGGTGATTACAAAGAGAGACGGAGTCACTAAAACAGAAATCTCCCCGTTTTAGCCCGGGGTGGTGGCGCCCAGCTGTCATTCTAGCACTTGGGCTGCTGAGTTCAAGTCCAGCTTGAGCTAGTAGTCAACTATCAGTACATCAGTACAGAGCCAAGCTTGATATTATAATAATAATAATTATTATAATTATAATTGACCCAGTCTTATTTTGAAAATAAATAAATAAATTTCTTTAATTCAGACTTGGGTTGAAGTAGTTCAATGCCTGAAAAGCCACTCTACAGATCCTGCCAAAGAAGTCCGCACTTCATGCAACAGCGCCTGCTCTAGTAAGGTCTTGCATTTTCCTCATTAGACCAAAACCACGGATGGAAAGGAACCCCCCTGATGGTACAGGTCCGGTCCACGTGCCACTGGGCCATATTGTGGCTAATGAAAAATGGCGCGGGTCCCAACTGGCTCAGGAGATGCAAGGTCAGTGGGCTGTCTTCTATCATACTCGTTTCTTCCCAGCACGTTAAAAGAGGGAGAAAAATGCTGGATATGGTGATGTTCTTTTGTAATCCCAGCACTTATGAGAAGCAGGAGAATCATTGAGTTGGAGACCAGCCTGGGTACATAGCAAGTTCAAGGCCAGCTTGGGCTATGAGAGCCTGTCTCAAAATAATTACATAGACTAAAATAAAAGGAGATTAGAGAAATAGCTCAGTGGTTAAGAGGACTGGCTGGTCTTGCAGAGGATCCTGGTTTAATTCCCAGCACCCACATGGTGGCTCAGGGGATCAGATTCCTCCCTCTTTTGGCCTTTGACGGCACTAGGCTTGTACATGTGCACAGACATATGCAAGCAAAACATGCATATAAATCTTTGGGGTTTATTTTATTAAAAAGAAGGCTTAGGCCAGGTGGTTGTGGGTCACACCTTTAATCCCAGCAGGCAGAGGCAGGAGGATCTCTGAGTTCAAGGCCAGCGTGATCTAGAGTGAGTTCCAGGACAGCCAGAGCTACACAGAGAAACCCTGTCTCAAACCAACAAAAAGGGGGGGGGGGGGAGTTTAGAGATCCCTAGCATCTCCATTGGGCTGCTTATTACAGTCTGTAATTCCAGTTCCAGAGGATTTGATGCCCTTTCATGACCTCTCAGGATACCTTCACACACACACACACACACACACACACACACACACACACACACACACACACACACACATTTTTAAAATGAGTCTTTACACACAAAAAAAATACATTTTAACTGTTGCTGTCTTGTTATCTGGAATTTCTAAAAATTAATTTTATTGTCTGTTTTTTAGGAAAAGTTAGCCTCATTTTTGAGGAGGGTCTGGCATCAGCAGATTTTTACCTGTCTAGCAAATCTTGCATTCTCTATATCACTGAAGCAGATTTGGTGGCCGGACATAGCTACAGAAAGAGACTTGCTCGCTTTAGAAATGTAAGTACCAAATTAGAGGCGCTAAAATCTAGCATCTCCTCTCATCAACTGTCCCAAACACTGAGTGATAGCTTTCTGAACCTCAAAAGGAGCCATGTTACCAGATCTTATTCTTTTCTTTTGAAGTCTGCACATCTTCAAGGGATTATAATAGTTGAAAAAACCCAGATGAGTGAACAGTACTTCCCAGCAGTCCAGAAGTTTACTGTGCTAGACCTTGGGATGGTGCTGCTTCCAGTGGCCAGCCAGTCGGAGGCATCCTGCCTCATTATCCAGTTGGTAAGTACCAGACTTCTCCTTTATAATATCCTGCCCAGAAGATGCTCAATTTGCCTCAGATCCTGACTTGCCAAGGCTGCCTTTATTATAATGGTATTGGTTTCTCAAAATATTTTTTTTTCTATGTAGACCAGGCTGGCCTTGAACTCATAGAGATCCTCCTACCCTTGACCCCCAAGTGCTGGGATTAAAGGTGTGTAACACCACACCTGACTCCAAAATAAATTTTGACACAGGGTCTCATGTAGTTGAGATCTCAGGCATGTGTCACCACACTGGACTTTAGGCAGTGCTGGAGGTTGAACCCAGGGCTTACTGCATGCAATGCAAACCCTCTGCCAACTAATGACACCTCTATCTGGTTTACTGAAACGTTTGCGTGCCGGGCGGTGGTGGCACATGCCTTTAATCCCAGCACTTGGGAGGCAGAGACAGGCGGATTTCTGAGTTCGAGGCCAGCCTGGTCTACAGAGTGAGTTCCAGGACAGCCAGGGATACACAGAGAAACCCTGTCTTGAAAAACCAAAAAAAAAAAAAAAAAGAAAAAGAAAAAGAAAAAGAAACGTTTGCACTTATGATTTCCAAGTGGGTAACAAAGGCTGTAAGTCAGAGCTCTGATTTTGCCTTCCAGGCTGCACTGACGCCATCACCAATACCCTGCATTTGTACTGGGAAAAATGGCACCGGGCAGCCCCTTAGTTCACACATGCCATTGTTTAAGTGGCAGCATTTCTTGGTTTGTTTTTTGTGTCCACCCCCCAACCCCCACCTCGCCCTATGAAGCCTGTGTAGCCCAGACTGGCCTTGAACCTGTGATCCTCTGGCTTCTACTTCCCAAGACCTTGGGATCACAAGCATTTCTGGCACCGTGCCTAAGCTTCAGTGCTTGTGTGTGTAGGCTTCATGCCGTTATCTCTTTACACCAAATAAACAAACAACTAAAAATAAAAATCCTGAGGCTGGGGGATGGCCCAGTGGTTAAAACAATTGTTACACAAGAATGAGGACCTGAGTTTGACCCCCTACCCCCACCCCATCTGAAAATGCTGGACATGACGACACATACCTGTAATTCTGCCCCTGGGGAGAGAAACAGACAGATGCCTGTGGCTTGCTGGCCAGCCAGCCTAGCCTGCTCAGCCAGCTACAGGCAAAGGAGAGACCCTGTTTCAAACCACGTGGTGCATGGAGCCTGAGGAACTCTGGTCTCCATATGCATGCAATGTGTATTCCTACGGGAATCCACACACTCAACAGAAACAAACAGCGCTGGCTTCCTCTCCTTTGCTCTGTTCCCGAGCTTTCAGGCTGCCTGCTCTTTACACTTCCCTAGGGAGCTTGTTGGCTTTTTGATCCCAGCCCAAGGTGGCTTGGCACTTACTTTGGAGCCTAGGCTGACTTCGAACTTGCAATGCTTCCCGGGTGCTGGGCATATAGGTGCTATGCCATGCCCATGCTCCTGGAAAATGTTTTAAAAACAGCGTCGTGGGCTGGCAAGTTGTGCAGAGGGTAAAGGCACTTGCCACCTGGGGCTCTGAGTTCAATCCCTAGAGCCCATATGGTGGAAGAAGAGATTCTCTTTCTACAAATTGTCTTCTGACCTCTACATGCATGCTGTGGTACACACATGTCCCCCCCAAATAACATAAACTATCATTTCTACCCACGACAAACCTCAATAAAACTTCACAAAAGTCAAATAACTAAAATGCATAGATAAATATTACTGTTGGAAGACAAGTTCATGGAGCATGCCTACAATTCCAGAGGCAGGAGGATCATAACTTTGAGGCTATCCTGGGCTACATTATTTATATATAAGCTGAATGGAACAGCTGTCTTAAGGGGCTAGGGAAGTGACACAGTTAGCAAGCCACAAAGACATAG
Organism: Uromys caudimaculatus; assembly: GCA_028551405.1. Classification (NCBI taxonomy): domain Eukaryota; kingdom Metazoa; phylum Chordata; class Mammalia; order Rodentia; family Muridae; genus Uromys; species Uromys caudimaculatus. The sequence goes on along the minus strand of CM052717.1, from coordinate 58,484,257 downwards.
GGGACCAAACCTCTTGTAAAAAGCCCGCTGGGGAGGTGAAGACAGCAAGATCCTTGGAACTCACTGGCCTTTCTGCTTTGCTGAGCTCTGGGTTTAGTAAGAAACACAACCCCCCAAATAAGGTGGAGAGTAATAGAGGAAGACACCCAGTGTCAACCTCAGGCCCCCACACCCAGGCATGCACACATGCACTGCAGCCCGCATGTGTGCATACATAAACCACACACAAACTTTTTTTTTTTTTTTAACAAAAACTACCTGTCCACCAGAGGGCGCTCACATCCTTTTCCTTTAATCTTCCCATTCAGGTTCAAGAGCAAACCAGAGAGCCCAGCAAAAACCCTTTCCTCAGGAAAAAGCGCTCCATGCTCTCCGAGTTCTCCCTTGTTCAAACTGTGCAGCGGATCCCAGGGGTTGGGAAGGTTAAGGCCCCCCTTCTGCTCCAGAAGTTTCCAAGCATCCAGCAACTGAGTAACGCATCCGTCCAAGAACTGGAGGAGGTCGTGGGACGTGCGGTAGCTCAACAAATCCACACCTTCTTCACCCAGCCTAAGCGACAGCAGCCCTGCAGCTGACTTTGCCTTCAGACTACAAACTACAGAGTCTGGTGTTCATAAGTTCTCCTCTCAGTGGCAACAGGCTAAAGACAAGGGGAGGACCGATAAGGCCCCGCCTCATTGTCTGTCCGGGCAGCAACCATGTGGACATTGGGGGTCGCCGGTGGCACTGGCCACTTTCTGCTAAGATGAAGAGGGTCCTGCAGGGATTGTCCAGAGACCCAGTCTCAGCTGCGGCCAGCTGGGGCAGATTTGTACTAGGCACTTTGCCCTGCCTCTGTCACTGAGAGGTCCTGTGAGGGTCCAGGTGGCGGACGTGAGAGTCTAGTGCTAAGCAGGGAGCGTGACTGTTCCCAGTGCCAGGGCCACTGCTCAGGTTTTCTACGCACATGTCAGGTACCTGTGCTCTGGAGTTTCTGCCAGGGACAAGTGCCTTTCCTCCCTCATAACCCCTTCCTCCCTTCTCAACACAAGAAAACTATTTTGTTCCTTGGATGGTGTGGAAGAAGTAATTAGGATGAAGTAAAAGCAAAAAGAAAAAAAAATTAACTCAAACAATGAACATGACTTTATTTAAATATTTATACAAACACAGCCCCAGGGATAGCGGGCACACTTTCCTTAAGGCGTTTGTGTTCTTGAGATATTGCACGATAGAAAAATATTTGAATCCTTGTTACTTCTCTAACTAAGATCCACAGGCTATATTCTTAAGCACATCACTTAAACTGTGTCAACCGTGACTCTGTCACAGTGTCATCCAACCTATAGCCCCAAAGTCGAGTTGGCAGATACATCTTAAAGTCAAGTAGAAGTTTCAACTTGAGTAAATTTATGCCTTTACCTTGTAAACTTCGAAACTACTATTGAAACTAAGATTCTTAAAATACATAGTTACATACCTCCTACATTAAACAAAAAGAGCAACGTTTTGAGTATCAAACAGCATATTATCTACCCTGTAGACAGTATCTCCTAACACTGCCATTGTGTTAGCTACTGGTCAGTATGATAGAACGGCGGGAAGCTGATCCCGGAGTAAGGAAAGACAAAATTGGCACTAGATTTTTCTCTGGGAAAGAGCAGTCAAATTATGCAGGAATGACAGAAGATGTTACCATTTTCATCTCATGAATTCCCAAGTACTTAAAGCAGCTTGTTTTGGTTTTTCGTTTTGTTTTTGTTTGTTTGAGACAGGGTCTCCATGTAGCCCCAGCTGTCCTGGAACTCACTAAGTAGACCAGGCTGGCCTCAAGCTCACAGAAATCTTCCAAGCAGCCTGGTTTTAGTAACACCTCTAACCTGCCTCCATTCAAGAGTCACTTGAACTTGAGGTTAAGAAATGACTATTATCCAAATCTAGACACACAGATATAGTACCAAAGTAGGTGGTCCCAGTTCATCTCTCACAGTGCCTGAATATCATAATCACAGCCATTAAAAACAGCCATAGCAGCTGCTGGGTGCACACACCCTTAATCCCAGTACTCGGGAGGCAGAGACAGGTAGATCTCTTGAGTCTGAGGCCAGCCTGGTCTATAGGGCAACTTCTAGGACAGCCAGGGCTACATAGAGAAAACTGTCTTGGAAAACCAAAAAACAGCTAAAGCATCCAGGCTCTTCTACGCCCTACTTCATAGAATAAATAACTGCAGCAATGTGAAAATGAGGCTGGGTTTCCCACCAACTTCTAGAGGTCTCTCTTCATGGTCACAACAAGCACACCAAAGTTTACACTCTGAGCAGATGGGGTTGGAGAACAGTCCCATCACGGCACGGGTGGTTAGACAGCTGTGGCAGCTGCCGAGTGACCTGTTCCGGCTCCTCCCTTCAGTACAGACAGCTGTCGGTGTTGAGCAGGCTGAAGGGAGTTGGGAGCTTCTTCTTGTTCTGTGGCCTTCCCAGGCCAACCTCGGGGAGGCACAGCGTGCTGGCCGACTTCTGTCTGTTTTTACTGGTGCCCCAACTCAAGAAGGAGAGCTTTTTTGAGATCTTCTTGGTCTTGTCAGCTTTGTCATCATCGTCCATGGACAGGCATATCATGGAGTACGTTTTCTGCATCCCCACAGAGTAAGTGGCACACTTGTTATGCTGTTCGTGGGGAAGGAAGAAGGAAAATGGAATTGAGGCATTACTAGACAGTTAGTAACGATGGGCAGATCTGAGACTCGGGATGGACTCAGGATGGTCCAGGCAGAGTTCGGGAGGAAGAAGCAGGAGGATTAGAACTTCAAGACCAGTCTTGGCTACACAGTGAGCTGGAGCCCAGCCTGAGTCACAGCAGATGTGGTACTAAGAACCCAAAAGTTTGAGGCTCACACTGTAAACCGACAGCATCCTTTCTGACGGAGGGCCGGTGAGATGGCCCAGTGACCTGAATCCCATCCTCTGAACCCACCTAATGGAAAGAGAAAATGGCTCCCACAAGTCATCCTGTGACCTCTGCATGCACACTATGGTATGCTCACACAAATGTAAAAAGAAAGAAACAGGATTGATACTAATCTAAAACTTGAGTGACTGATACTCTTACAGAATTATGCCCTGAAAGGCTGGGTCAGAGGGAAGATGGCTCAAATAAAGGCATCCATGTGTGGAAGGAGAGAAATGACTGACTCCTACAAGCTGTCCCCTGACTGACACATGTGCTCCACGGAACACACACCCAATAAATAAATCAAACTTAAAAACTGTAAAGCACGGACGGGGCAGTGTGTGCTACCCATTTTAACACTCAGGATGCTGAGGGAGGGGATGGAGAGCTGTTTGATTTTTAATACAGGGAACAATAAAGGGAGGATATTTATGGTGATTCCCCTTAAGTGCTGGCTGGTTTTATGTCAATTTGACCCAGGCTAGAGTCACTGGAGAAGAGGGAAACTCGGTTTGAGAAAATACCTCCCTAAGATCAGGCTGCAGCCAAGCCTATAGGACATTCTCTTAATTAGGATTGATGGGGGAAGGGCCCACCCAGAGTGGGTGGTGCCATCCCTGGGCTGGTGGTCCAGGGCTCTATAAGAAAGCAGGTTGAGAAGGCCAGGGGGAGCAAGCCAGTAAGCAGCACCCCTCCATGGCCTCTGCATCAGCTCCTGCCCCCAGGTTCCTGCCTTGTTTAAGTTCCTGTCTTTACTTCCTTTGATGATGAACAGTGCTATGGAAATATGGACCGAATAAACCCTTTGCTCCCCAAGCTTCTTTGGTCCTGGTGTTTGAGTTCTATCTCCTTTGCCCTCACAACTTTTGATGAACTGTAATACGGAAGTGTGAGCCAAATAAACCCTTTCCTACCCAAACTGCTTTTTGTTTCTGGTGTTTTATTTCAGCCATTTTAACCCTAACTAGGACACCTTAGAATTTGGTAATTTTGGGTCAAGATTCCCTTTCAAAGACTCCAACGTGGCATACAATCAATAAAAACAATGGAACCAAATTCTTGAGCCAGATTCCAGGCCTCTGAGCATCTCTGACCCTTTACCTGCTTTGAGTCAGCCTTCTAGCATGATAATGGCTTCCTCACAAACACTGTCAGTTCTCATCCTCACTCCTCTGGCAGGGTGACAGCTCCAGTTAAGTTCCACCAAGTGCCTCCCTGCCTCCCCCACAACCATCCTTCAAACAGCTTGTTCAGAGCTTACGGATCTTTCCCAAACCGACTGGCTTCCCAGACACCATGGCTCCGGATGACCTTTGACCTGGCATACCTGTCTTCCCCTGGTCCCACCAGCCCTTTGCTCCTAGATGGCTCCAATCCTCCAATCACTTGACACATATCTCCAGAGAACCTTGCCCTACAAGCAATTGTGATGGCCTCAAAGAACAGGCCCCACGCTGCTTGGATTCCACCCCCCCCTTCCCCAGGTACCAGCCCACACCCTGCATTCCTGCCTCACAGCCCATTCCTAGCAGACTAGCGCGCCCTGCCATCCATGTATAGTCACATGGCACACCCACACATTCTTTGAGAAGCTTCACTGACCCTTCCCCCTCCCAGGACCACTCCAGGGTCTGCCCTTCTCAGGCCTTCCCTTTTTCTGTTGCTTGTACATGGCATGCTCTCTGCCCCTGAGTCCCCAAGCCTTCCTGCTCCCCGTCTGAGACTTTCAGGGCACTTCTGGCAACCACTGCATGGTCTAACTCTAAAAACCTACTGCCAAGGACACCAAGGCCCAGAGAGGGTATTAACTAGCTAAAGTCGAGCAGCTTGTTGACAGTCAGTGCCTGACTCCAGCTCTACATGCCAAAGCATGGATTCTTTCCACAGTGTTAGTAGTTTCCAAATGTGCTCTAGGGAGGAATGGGATTCCCACCATTGAAAACAGAGTAGCAGGTAAATAGTCTGGTGGAGGCAGCCCTTCGCTTGTTCTCACCGCTTTGATTGATGTCTTTCTGTCACTGGGAAGGAACCCAGGACGTGCTAAGCAAGCGTTACATTCTGAGCCACATACCCAGCACTCCTCATTTAATTTTGTTTTGCAGGAGAGTTGGTTAATAACAATGCTCAGTGGCTAAGAGCACCTGATGCTCTCCCAGAGGAGAGCTCAGTTCCCAGCACCCATGTCAGAAGGCACACAATCCGCTGTAACTCCAGCTCCAAGGGACTTGTCACTTTCGGCATCTAGCACCTGTGCTCGCCCATGTGTGCACATATACCCACATGCGGATGCACACCTACTTGTAATTAGAACTAATAGCCAGAAACCTTTTAAAAGCAAACAGTGGCCAAGTCATTGTCTGAAGTCTTCCTTGGCCATGAAGAATGACCATAACAATCATGGGTGTAGGGCTGGGGAGATGGCTCAGCAGTTAAGAGCACTGACTGCTCTTCCAGAGGTCCTGAGATCAATTCCCAGCACCCACATGGTGGCTCACAACCATCTATAAAGGATCTGATGCTGCCTGGCAAGTGGGTGTGCATGCAGACTAAGCACTCCTATATTTAAAAAATACATAAATAAATATTTTAAAAAACAGTCATGGGTATCATTATCACACCTATTATATAAACAGATGGCTCTTGTGTCCGGTTGTATGGCCTTTACCTACACTAACTCATCACGGCCCGCTAAGACTCTAGGATGCAGTTCCTCTCTCCCCGCTATCTTAAGCTTCAGAGGTCCATGACTGGTTAAGGCCAGAATTCAAATCCAGCCAGACTGTGTGCTGAGCGACCACTTTTAAAACCATGCCCTGTTGGCCTGGTTCAAAGGCAGGGCAGCAACAGTGATAAATAAGCTTTTTAATCAGTCGTGGGGGCACAGCAAGCTCTGGAGTCCAAACTCCCGTCAGTGTTCAAGACCACGCACAGCTGTCTGCTTAAGCTCTTCTCAGACAAACGCCTCTCCCTGGCGGTCACGTGGTTGCCTGTCCACAAACACCATGGCTTGTGTGTACATGTCCATAGCCCACAGCATTCTCCAAGGTTTCCAAGGTGAGTCTAAACTTCCTCATCTTCTTGTCTTTATTTATTGGCTCTTTCAAGGCTGCCCTCCCTTTGGGAGGCTATGGAGACTTTGTCAGTGTTGCCTAGCTGGCAGAAATGGATGGTCCCAGAGGAGCCTTGAAGGTGATTGATATCTGCTGATCTACCAAGATGTGGGGACAAACAGGCCAGTTCCGGCTGCCACGCCTTCCCCACCATGATAACCATGTGTGTCCCTTGAAGCCATGAGCCACAACAAACCTTTCCTAAGTTGCTTATTTCTGCCCTTACTTCAGTCACAGCGACATAAAGTTAACTAATATAGCTCCCACATGCTGCATATGATCACACACACACACACACACACACACACACACACACACACACACATGCACATGCATGCACGAGTGTGCGCGCATTTGGGCAGTCTACACTGCTTGGCCAGATATCCATATCCAGGCAGCAGATATCCTTCTAAAACCAACACTGGACTATGTCAGCACCCTTCTGTGAAGACTGAATGGCTTCCAACCTCCACCCCTGATAACAAGCCCTGCCCCACTTCCTGTAATCACACTCCGGTCATGGCATGCCTGCTTAAAGGTCTTCTTCTGCCCCTCTGGCACAGTCTGTGCTCCTGTCAGTGCCATGCTCAGCACACCCTTATTTTCTTTCTTTCTAACAATTTTTTATTGTGATTTTATGTGTATGAGTATCTGCAAGGTTCAAGGAAGCCAGAAGAGGGCGCCAGATACAGTGGTGAGCTGCTGTGTGGGCGCTGGAGACTGAACCCAGGTCTTCTGCAAGAACAGAGATCTTAACTGCTGAGTCTTCCCTCCCCCAGCACTCTCTTCTTATGCTTCTTCCTTCTTGCCACTCACACCTGAGTTCAAGCTCGGTCAGCCTTGTACCCACTGCTGGACACTGGACAACGTTGGTCTCTTTCAAAACCACACCTAGGCTTTGCTTTTTTGTGCAAGTCTCACAGGGGTCCTTGAGTCAACTGGGGAGAAACCCTGGGGCCCTGGAAGCTTCGGCTTCCTGTTCTACACCATGGTCTCTCCTACCACGATGCCATCTACCTTACCACATAGCCAGAGCAATGGAGCCACTAGATCTGGATTTTCAACCTCCTACGTTGTGAGCTGAATAAATCTCTTTGTTTCAGAAGCCGTTTGCCTCAGGTCTCTTGTTATAGTAATGAAAGGCTGACTAATAAATAGACGAGAACTTAGGCTCAGAGTATTGTGAATGAAAGTTGTTACGGAGTGAACAGTCTAAGGTACATTGTTAAGTGTGGCCAAGTGCAGAAGAGAACCAACACTTTGGTTTCATCTCCCTTCCCTGGACAAACACTCTAAGGCTCAGACTTTACACATGAACTTATAGAAGCACCAAACACTTCCCAAGATCTCACTGGAAATGACTACTGCAGTCTCTTAGCCCTTCCATATAAACCAGCTGTCCGTCTGTCCATCTGTCTGTCCGTCTGTCTGTCTGTCTCCTTCCCTTCCTCCCCACCCCCATCAGTCTAGCACAGGGTCTCACAGTGTATCCCAGGCAGGCGTGGTTCTCACCATCCTGGGTGATAGAATTCCAGGTACATACTATGCTTAGCTTTATCTGAACATTCTTATCTCATTACCCTGTGGTTACACAGAATTTCATTTAAAAAAAAAAAAAAAAACCAGTGAGCTAATAAGTCTGAGATTTAAAAATTCAGTTTTCAGGTTATCTCTTTGACTCAGGGCAAGAGCTCTGCCATATTGCACAGGTGGGAGACGGGGGGCCTGACAACTCCAAGGGCCATCCAATAACCTCCCCACCCGTTATTTGCTACCAGGGGTGCTTTCGCTCACCATAGATGATGTGGGGTCCAGGAGGCTCACGATCTTCATCTCAACCTCATCTCCCCCAAAGCTCTTCAACAACTTCATAACCTCACTCACTGTCAGCCACTTGCAATCCACGCCTTGAATAGAAACAATATAATCTCCTTCCTTGGCTCCTGCCAGCTAAAAAGAAATGTTTGAATGAATGTCAGAGATTAGTCAATACATTCCAGAAATGGGTCCCCAGACTCATGGCGCGAGTAGACATTGGTATAAGTCTGTCCCTTAACACCCCCCCCCCCCGTGGTGCATCCACATGCTAATTGAGTGCTCCAGCACTGAGCGCCACATTTGCAGAAAGTTTACTACAAATAAACAAAAATTCATCTGGGGTGTGTGTGTGTGAAGAAGGTGTCCAGAAGGCCTTTCACTTAAGAGTTAGACCTTAGACATGGCCAAACCCCAAACTCCATCACCAACCCAGCTACTTGTGTCCAGGCTGCTGGCTCTGACTCCTCCCAGTCCCGTTGGTCCTTCCACTTACCGAAGCACAGCAGTGAGGGTCCAGAAAGTGCACCTGGACTGGGGCGTTCCCTCGTAAGGTGAACCCCAAGTCTCCTTCCTCCACTTTGAAGGAAATGCCCCGAGGAGGCGACCATCTCTTATTGGCCGAAAACACAGACAGGGGACCCTTGGGAAGAGAGGGTGACAAGGTGAGATTGCTATGCAGCCTAGGCTGGGCTCGAACACATGGACTCAAGGGATGTCCCTGCCTCTGTTCTTCAACCAGCTCATTGTGCCTAATGTCACACAGGGGCAGTGTGTGCGGTGCAATCAGATAAGAACAGTAGTTACACTGTTTCTTTTTCTTTTTTCTTTCTTTTTTTTTTTTGGTTTTTCCAGACAGGGTTTCTCTGTGTAGCCCTGGCTGTCCTGGAATGTTACACTGTTTCTAACACATCCAGTATATGTGAAATAAGATTATCTTATAGAAAGTCATTCATAGTCTCTCTCACTCAACTGAGGCACATGCTAGGCAAGAGCATTATAACTAAATTATGCCCCTAAACCTACTAATAATCTTAATAGGGCCAAGCATGTCGACACAGGACTTTAATCCCAGTACTCAGGAGGCAGAGGAAAAAGGATCTCTATGAGTTCAAGGCCAGCCTGGTCTACATAGTGAGTTGAAGAAGCCAGGGCTACACAGACAAACCCTGTCTCAAACAAAATAAAAACAAAAACAAAAACAAAACAAACCAACCAAACAACCCCCCCCCCGCAAAAAAGACAAAATAAAATAAATACAGTAAAAAGGTTCAAAAGCCTTCATGTAATTTATGAAATAAGTGGCCCACATACCAGTTTCTGGAAGAAGTCTGTCACTGTCACTTTGGAGAAGTCGGGTAAGGTTATTTTGACCTCTTGCTCAGTTTTTGCTAGAAAAGGTTAGAATTAGGGTAAGTGTGCGTGTCACAGGAAGTCACTCTCAAAAGCTCGGGTCTCAGGCCTCCCTCCAAAAACACTAACAGAGTCCCTTTGGCTTAAGCACACAGTAGTGCAGATGGCCAAACCCCTCAGGCCTGGCCCAGGGAGAATGGAAGGCCAGGAATGTCGCTGGGACATTCCTATGAGCCTTAAACCATTTGGAGTGGGGGAGGGGAGAGCGGAGGTTTGTGGGGGGGGGGGGGGGCGCAGAGAAGACCAGAC
>CM052717.1:58404394-58474639 GCA_028551405.1 Uromys caudimaculatus | reverse complement strand
CACAATGACCCCTCAGGTTCTTAAGGATACCAACAGGTAGCTGCTAGAGTGGTAAGGCTACCTTGTGAGCCATACTTCTTCATTCTGCCATGGAGTTTAAGTCTGTACCTCTTGGGCAGAGGGGAGCATCTGAGTGGAATCCTTGAGAGACATTCGCAGTTCCATCAGATGTGGGGTCGCCTGGGACAAGAACTTGAATCCCTAAGCATTTCCTCCTTGCCTGTATTTTGTCCTTGCTGGAGATCAAATGCAGGGCCCCACAAAGTAGGAAGTGCACTGAGCCACGCCCCCAGGTCCTCATTGGAGGATTCTAGGCAGGTGCTTTACCACTGGGCCAGGCCCCCAGACCCTCATTGGAGGATTCTAGGCAGGTGCTCTACCACTGGGCCACGCCCCCATACCCTCACTGGGGGATTCTAGGCAGGTGCTTTAACTACTGGGCCACACCTGCAGGACTCTAAAGCACCTTGCCACTGAGCAACACCCCAAGTACTCCCTCATCTCTAACACAGGTAACGTTAGCGCCATCTTCAGCGCCAATACAGACGGGAGTGTTGCGGCTGGCAGATCTCAGATGCTAATACTGATACAGAAGAGCCCAGGAGTCTAGCTGGAAGAGGGTCTCTCCAGGAGACCAAGATCAGAGGTGTCAGAAACGGGGAGGGTGAGATATTATGATACTTATTTTTTTGGCTCTTATCCACAGTTTCTGGTTCAAAACTCCCTCCCCACAGCAGGCTATAGAAACTAAAACTTCTGTCCTCTGTGCAGTCTTAAAAGCTCTAATCTTTCTGTCTAGGATCTGGCCACAGAAACTCTGACAGATGCTTGTCTAGATAGCAGGTCATGAGATCTGTCCATTCCAAAGGGACCTGCCCCATCCCTTGGACGGGGAATGTTTCAGAGGCTCCTACATGATCAGCTAGAATTGGTTTTTCCTCTATATTCTCAGGAGAGTTCTGACTCAATTGGATTACCCTCCACTTCCCAATTCTAATTCCTAAAAATCAAACAAACAAACAAACAAACAAACAAACAAACAAACCTGTCTGTAAAGCAACCTATCTAATGAAGTCTTGCAGAGACATTTCACAGCACAGCTGTAACTGTCTAGACTACCTCAACACTACAATAAGTGATACCTGGGAGATGCTTAGAAATGTTGGGGCCACAAAAAAGGGAGAGAACAAGGCCAGAAGCAGAAACAGGTACACATCTGGCTTCCAAGTTAGGGAGGCAGAAGGGAAAGAAGGCAGCCAGTGTAGTCCCAGGTGGAATCTGCAGGTCTCAGACCAACAAGTAAGGCTCCAGGCATGTCTGCGTAAGTGAGATCACTAAAGCCCAGAGCAGGCCTGAGACCCACGAGGAGGGGTGTGCCCAAAGTAAATCAGAGAAAGCAGAGCCCAGAGAAAGGCTGGGAGGATGGGCTGAGCAGGAAGATAAGCAAAGGGCAGAGTGAAGCAAACTTAGGAACACAAAACAAGACCAAGAGAGAAGGAATCATAAGGCACAAAAGAGGCGGGGACTGCGAGGAGGCGGGGACTGCGAGGAGGCGGGGACTGCGAGGAGGCGGGGACTGCGAGAGACTGAGGCTGAGACTGAGGTGAAGGTGGGAAGGAAAATGTAGAAAGGGTAAGAGCCTCACCTCCTCATTAGGCTTAGGCCGAGGCTGGCCTTGATTTACAGCAATCCTCCTGCCTCACCTCCTCAATACTAGAATTACATCCAGCTACATTCAACAGAGGAGTAGCACTAGGTCCCTTCCCAATCCAGTCCTGATAAAACCAGGCAACTGGGGGCCAGGCCTTACAGTGAACCCTGCCAGATAGCCAAATAAATACCCACACGCCCAGGTGCTACACAGTTCCCATCACTCACGAAGGACATCTGGAGCGTTAATCAAGTTCAGAAGATCGTCATCCTCTCGGTGCTGGGTGTATTTGAGCTGAGTGCGCTGATGGGCAGCAGACAGCACATCCCGGAGCACCTGAATGTCACGCAGCTTCTTACACAAGTTGGCCTCCCTCAGTGACTCCTCGTGGTATTCAATGGCCTGGAGCAGATGTCCTTTACCTGCAGAGAGAAACATCTCCCAGACCAAGAAAAGCCTTTCTGATTAACTTAAAAAAAAAAAAAAAATTCCTATGTTTGTTTCTATATTTGATGAGGTAACTTTTCTTTTTCAAGATGGGATGAGGGAGTGTTATTTCTCAAATATCCCAGGCTGGCCTTGAAGTTACTATATACCCAAAGCTGACCCTGAACTGTTGCTCCTCCTGCCTCCACCTCCCTAGTTCTGGGATCACAGGCATACTCTCCCACACCTGGTTTATGTTAGGGTGTTAGGGACCCCTCCCAGGGCTGCAAGCATGCTAGGCAAGGCTCTACCAACTGAGCAGCTAGGCCAACTGTTGAGCAGAGCTCCAAAGCCTTAGGGATACATGGCAGGAGAAAGTTCCTGAAAGAAAAACAGGCGCAAAGGCCCTGGGGCAGGAGCATAACCAGGTCTTCAAGAAAAGTGGGTTCTGCCGGGCGGTGGCGGTGCACACCTTTAATCCCAGCACTTGGGAGGCAGGGGCAGGTGGATTTCTGAGTTCGAGACCAGCCTGGTCTACAGAGTGAGTTCCAGGACAGCCAGGGCTATACAGAGAAACCCTGTCTCGAAAAACCAAAGAAAAAAAAGAAAAAAAAAAGAAAAGTCGGTTCTGACTGGATGGGGGGTGGACAGAAAGATGAATCAGATCAGGGCAAGGACCAGATCACTGCTGACCATACATGTGCTGGGAAGGCCAGGGAGGACTCTATCAGGACGTGAGCAGGGGACTAAGGTGGCCAGGGTCTGCAGGAACGGAAGTGAGAAGAGCAGCTATGAAAACAAGAGGTTCTGCTAGGCCTGTGTCATGGGACTGTGCAGGGTTTAACTGAGCCACCGTGAGTTCAGTAAGCTCTGTTGATGTGACTCCAGCTAGGGTTATGAGCTAGAAGGTGAGCCATGTGATCTGCTGACAGGAAAGGCGGGTGGTGGGAAGCCAAGCACGGCCTACATACTCCCAAAGGAGAGCATCTCTCCTCAAGATGGGGAGATGGCACTCGGCAGAGAACTAGACCAGGATTCCGCATTTCCAGCTGCCACTCACTACTGGAGCAAGCATAAAAAAAGCAATGGAAGCCGGGGCATACCAGCACTTGGGAGGCTGAGGCAGGCGGATGACAAGTTCAAGGTTGGCCTGGGCTACAGAGCTGGGCAGCTTACCAAGAGCCTGCCCCCAAATGAAAAGAAATAAGAAAGACAGGCATTTGGTTTAGTGACGATGTGTTTGCCCAGCATACATGAGGCCCTTTGCTCAATCCCCAATTCTGAGAAAACAGCGGGGGTGGGGGGCGTGGACAAAGGAAGCTGAGGCAGGAGTTCACCCCGAGCCTGAGTGGCCTGTGCTACACTAAAACCCGTGCTGTCCCAAAAAGAAATGAATGACCAGATGAATGCATTGAAGAGAAAGAAAACTAGAGGCAGGCAGATCTCTGCAAGTTCAAGGCCAGCTTGGTCCACAAAAAGAGTTTAGGCCAATCAGGGCTACATAGTGTAACCTGCCTTAAAGAAGAAAAGGGGAGGGCAGGGGAAGGGGGGAAAGTGGAGGGGAGAGGAGAGGAGAAGAAGGAAGGGGAGGGGAAGAAAGGGAAGGGAGAGACCAGAACCAACAACAGTTTCCACAGCAGTGTGGCTGAGTGCCAACCATGGCCAGCTATAGTGTCAGAAGGGCCCAGCTGGGATAGGAAGCCATGAGAACAGAGCTCTGGAAAGCCCTCTGCAGCTCGGGCTGGCCCACACAATTCCTCAGTGCTAGGTAGTCTGCTTCCCCAAGTCCCCTTGGGGCCCCCCTCCCACCACCTTGGGGCTGTCTATGAGCAGGAACAGCTGAGGAGGGAGCAGAGCCCAGCCTCAGGACAGGACTACACACCCAGCAGCACACGTTGCACACCGTTCTTCAGTGTGGCCAAAGGCGTCATCCCCTCCGGCATGCGGTCGTAGAGCTGGGACAGGCACTTCTCTTGGTGGTCCTCATCTGCACCTGGCTTTACTGCAAAGACAGCTACTGGTTATATTCCCTCACTGTGGAGACAGTGCCCCAGGCCTGAATTCTATTTGAACAAAGTCAAAAAGCTGGTTTTGGCTCCAGGACAAAGCCTAGGCTACCAGGCCCTAAGCCTTTGCTCCCAAGGGGACAGCCAGCCACATACCAGGGGTTCAGGATTTGACTCTGGACCAACCTCCTCTAACTTCCTCTCCAAGTTGAACATCATGTGGAGCCTTCTTCCGTCGCTCTGGCCCAGTGGCTGCCCTATCTGCATCCCTGTCAGGAGCTGCAGACCTGGTAGGTCTCCTTTACTTCCTCCGTAAAAGATCTCTTTTTTGTTAATTTGGGATATAGGGTTTCTAGTAGCTCAGGCTGGCCTGACACTTACTATGCAGTTGAGGATAACCTTAAACTTCTGATCCCCCTGCCTCTACCTTCTAAGGTGAGGGCTGTAGGCATATACCACCATGCCCAGCTTTTTCAGCGGTATGGACTGAACCCAGAGCTTCCGCACACTAGGCAAGCGGCCTAACTACTGAGCCGCACGCCCAGCCTGTGTGATCATTAGTGCCGAGTGTGCATGTGTTATACTCAGGATGGGTATACACCCCTACCCTATGATTTTTAAAATGAAAAACGAAGGAATTAAGTAGAGTGAGTGCCTCCTACACAGCACTGAGAGGCTGAGGTAGGGACTGTGAGCCTGAAGACAGCCTAGCCATGTGGCAGGACATTATTCAAACAGAAGACAGGCCCAGAGTGAGTAAGAAGCAGTCACTCTCAAACTGGTCTGTATGAGGGCTCAATGCAGACTTTTTGTACAATCCCTGTTCTGATGTGATTTTTCTTTGTATTCTGTTTTTTTGAGACAGGGTCTCTCTACATAGCCCTGGCTGTCCTGGAACTCACTCTGTAAACCTGACTCACCTCACACTCACAGAGACCCACCTGCCTCTAGAATGCCAGGATTTAAGACATGTACCACCATGCCTGATTTTTGGCTTAAAATTTTATTTATTATTTATTTATTTATTTATTTATTTATTTATTTATTTATTTATTTTGGTTTTTCGAGACAGGGTTTCTCTGTATAGCCCTGGCTGTCCTGGAACTCACTCTGTAGACCAGGCTGGCCTGGAACTCAGAAATCCGCCTGCCTCTGCCTCCCAAGTGCTGGGATTAAAGGCGTGTGCCACCACTGCCCGGCTGGCTTAAAATTTTAATCAATAATTTTTTGTATTAATTTTTATTCATTTAAAGTATCATCTATATGGCTCAGCAATTAAGAACACTGACTATTCTTCTAGAGGTCCTGAGTTCAATTCCCAGCAACCATATGGTGGCTCACAACCATCTGTAATGGGATTCGATGACCTCTTCTGGTGTGTCTGAAGACAGTGACAGTGTACTCACATACATTAAATAAATCTTTTAAAAAAAAATAAAAATTGGGGTTGGAGAGATGGCTCAGCCATTAAGAGCACTGACTACTTTTTGAGAGGTCCTGAGTTCAATTCCCAGCATCTACATGGTGGCTCACAACCATCTGCAATGGGATCTGATGCTCTTTTCTGATGATGTGTCTGAAGACAGGTACTATGTACTCATAGAAATAAAATTAACCTATGGCCTCATAAGATGCTCAGTGGTACACACACACACACAAATTAATTATTTAAAATAAAAAAGTACTACTTTAGCTGGCCACAGTGACACACACCTACAATCTTAGCACTTCAGAATCAGACAGATGGAACAGGGGTTTAAGGCCAGCTTGGGCCATTTGACATTCAGTCCCAACAAAACAAAGCAAAGCAAAAATATTCTTTGAGGATGGGTGTGGTAGCACAAATTTAAGATCTTAGCATTTGGAAGGCATTTAGTGCAGGAGGGTCTTGAGTTCAAGACCAGCCTTAAGCCATATAGGGAGACCTCATCTCTAAGTAGATATATAATAATTAAATAAATTAAAATAAACACTACTGAGTAAGACCCCGTTATTCCATCCTCAAAACTGCCAAAATAAAAAATAAGCCGGGTGATGGTGGCACACGCCTTTAATCCCAGCACTCGGGAGGCAGAGGCAGACAGATCTCTGAGTTTGAGGCCAGCCTGGTCTACAGAGTGAGTTCCAGGATGGCCAGGGCTGTTACACAAAGAAACCCTGTTTCTTCTTCTTCATCATCATCATCATAATCATCATAAATAATTGGGACTGGAGAGATGGCACAGTGGTTTAGTGCATACCACTGGTGCAGAAGATATCAGTTCCCACATCAAGCAGTTCACAACTGCTCACAACTGCCTGTACTCCAGGTCTAGGCCATGCACCACCCTCTTCTGGCCTCTGTGGACACTGCACATCTATGCATGAACCCATGTACAGACTCACACAACTGTGGTGCTTTGAATGAAAATGGCCTCCACAGTCTCATATATTTGCACAATTAGTCCCTGGTTGATGAACTATTTGGAAAAAATTAGAAGGTATGTTACCAGATGTGGCCTTAAAAGCTCAGTGTCTCTCTTTCTCTGTTATTTGCTTTATGAGTCAGCCCTGAATTCCACAGGCCTCTGTGAGAGCCACTGGGTCAATGTGTCCTTTCCACCTTGTGCCTTTGTGGTGCACACATGCCCAAGGCAGGAAGGCAGTTCCCTATCAGCTCAGCATCCCCCAAAGGTAGCAAGCCCACAATCTTGAGGCTGAGCCTTACGCTGGTGGTCGATAAGGAGGGTGGCTGCAAAGTAGTGAGCCAGGGCCCTATAGTGGTAGGCCTTCACATAGGCCACGCTGGCCCATGAATATGGGATGTTCTCTTTCACTGGTTCCTGGCTCATGGCTGCATGCAGCTGCTGGTAGGCCTCTGCCACCTGAAAGAGAAGGGAGATGGGCAAGGAGGGCCTGGCACAGGGGCCCTCCCAAGCCTAGCTGCAGAGAAAGAATCCTTTCTTCTAAGCCAAACCCCCTGCTGGAGAATGTGCCAGAATGTGGGCATAAAGCCAAGCAAGTCCTCCTGCAGTGAGCATCCTAGTTAACAGAGGATCAAGCAACTGTCATTAGGCTGCTTTTTTGGCTAAGCTACAGATGGACTCCATGATCCGTAACTGAAATACCAGTAACCTGCCAAATAAACGCAGGCTGGCCGTTTCAGTGGCTCTAGCACACTGCTTAGGTTGGGGGTGAGCTGCTGCTATGACACCCTCAATCCTTGCCCCCCCAACCCCTTTCCCCACCTCCACACCCAGCGCTCTCAGCACCTGCCCCAGCAGATCCTGCCCACCCAGAAGTCAAAGGAACCAAGAAGCCTTTACCTTGGCAGCCTCCTGAGCCACTTTCACCAGCATGAAGAACTCATTGCAGATCCCCGAGAGGCAGAGTTTCTCAAACACACTTTCTTGGGCTTGAGCAAGCATCATTTTGACCAGCACACTGAGCATGGCGGGGCTCATGTCGTAACTTGGAGTGTGGGTGAAGGTTTCTTTCAAGTAGTTTAAAACCCCTAGGATCAGAATTTGTTGCTCATTAGTAGGAAATCACACTTATTTTTATCATGCTGCTGTAGAGAAAGAAGACAGGAAATACAACTGGGATTGGAGTGTCTGTCATAAATGAGTGCTTGCTTAGCACACAGGAAGCCCTGAGTATGAGCCACTAGCTATGCAAAGAAAAGGCTATCATTCATTCATATGTGTGTGTGTGTGTGTGTCTACACACACACACACACATACTTACAATATAATGTGCATATACAACTTATAATATATACATATTTATATTAAATACACACACACACACACACATACGGCAGATACATCTGGAAAAATCTGTATTTGCCAGGTGTGGTGGTACATGCCTTTAATCCCAGCATTAGGGAAGCTGAGGCAGGAGGAGGAAGAGGTCAAAGGCCTTCTGGGAGAGACAGCAAGACTCTGTGTGACCTCAGTTACCATGCTCTCTAGCCATTCTGCTCCTTTGTGTAGACTGCAGTAATCGCAGGAAAGGCCTGAGTGCTCCTTGGACACTGGGCTCACTGCAGCACTCACTAGTCACAACAAACACTCCAAGTGTTCATTAATGGATTAACAGGTGATCACACTATCTACACACACACAGTGGAATATTCTTCAGCCCTAAAAGGACAGCGGCTGGAGGTACAGCTCAGTAGTACAGTGTGTGCTTACCCTGTAAGAGGCCCCGGGTTCGACTACCAGGAACAACAAGTAAAATGAGGCTCTGGTAACCTTTAATTCTAGTACTTGGGAAGTAGATCTCTCTGAGTTCCAGGCCAGTCTGGTCTACACAGTGAATTTCAGGCCTGCCCGGGCTTCATAGTGAGACCCTGTCTCATGTAACTCTGATGCGTAGACAACATGAATGAAGACTCTGTGCCAGGTACAATAAACCAGCCACGGAATGACAGGTAGTACAGGATTCCATTTGGTGAGGTTCCTGGACTAGTCCAACTCAGAGGCACAAAGAACAGAAGTCACTAGGAGCTCCAGGAACAAGGAAAGGGACATTACACTCTAATAGATATAGAGACGCGGGTGTGGTGGCACACCCCTAATAACACCAGCACTTGGGAGGGTGATGCAGGGGGTGGCCAGACGACCCTGTCTTGATGAATAAAAGCATGAATGGCTAGGGCCCACTAGAGCACGCGTGATGGGAGCACGCTGGGGCTGGAGAGTGCTCTATGCCGCTGAGCCCCACACTTAGAAACTATTAACAAGATAACTGTATCTCACACACATTTACCACAGTAAGAAATAGTTAAAATTGTATCTGATGGTAGTTATACCTCACACATTTTGTTTTTCAATCAGGTTCTCTTTGAAGGCATTTACTTATGCATGAAGCAAGGGAACCGGCTGGCTCTCCTCTGTTGCCATTCTACCTGGGAAATTCCAACCATGGTTGGGCATGTGATGGAGGAAACAGAAAGCCCACGGAGTGAGCGGGGAGTGCTGGGCCCATACTGCTACCCCCAGTTACTTCCTGACACTTGGGAAAGGTAACTGTGACGAGCCCTGACGGACAGTTAGCCTGGAGGTGACGTAGACTAGACACATACATCTCACCCAGCTGGCCCCTTGGGTTTTGCTGCCCCAAAGAAGGATGTGTCTGCTCCGGGCTCTTCACCCCCCTTCCCTCCTCCACCTCAGACTGTCCTGTTCCTAAGTTTCTTTGTTTGTATTTCTGAAGCCTTGGAGGCATGTCTGCCTAAGATTCCTCAGAAGCCAGCACAATAAAACAAACCTGCAATCCCAAAACGCCAGAGACGGAGAGCTCAAGGCCAGCCTGAGGTAGATAGCAACAAGACTGTGCCTCCATGAGTCAAAATGGTACAGCTGTGCTACTTCCTGGGTTTTAGAGCGATATCTCTCCAGGCAGGTTTATGCTAGGAGAAAATGAGGGCAAAAGGATGCTAAGCTGGCACTCAGGAGGTGGAAACGTGATGAGTACCTCGAGTTCAAAACCAGCCTGGCCCACATCATCAGTTAAACACCATTTTGGTCAACATAGTAACAACTTGTCTCAAAGGAAGGAAGGAAGGAAGGAAGGAAGGAAGGAAGGAAGGAAGGAAGAAAGAAAGAAAGAAAGAAAGAAAGAAAGAAAGAAAGAAAGAAAGAAAGAAAGAAAGAGAAAAGCTATCAGGCTGTCTGCTTAGAGGTCACATGTGGTCTGTATACCCTCCATTCCCAAGCTCGGTCCCTGCAGACACAGGTCCTGCTAAAAGGGAGCAGCACGAACCCTCTAGTACCTCAATCTGTGTCAGGCTGGCCTGCTACACCAACTTGAATGACCCCAGTCCCTTATGGCTTGGTGCTAAGTGAGTTTTCTTCTTTGCTGCTGATTCTGGTTCATACCAGGACGAGCTCGTAGGGGTGATGAAGTTAAAATGAGGAAGAACAAGTTAACTGTCATGGCGCACTTCTGTCATCCCAGCACTGGGGTGAGGTAGAAGTATCCCAAAGTTCCAGGCCAACCTGGCCTACAAACAAGCTCCACCCCCCAGCACCTTAGAAGAGAGCCGCTGGGAGAGCTCAGAAAGTGACAAAACCAGCAAAAACCAGCAGGCTCCTGGCCCACGTCACCTGACAACACTGAAATCAGCAAGCGCAGGCTTTGCAAACTTGGCAGATTAAGCATAATACAAAAGTGCACATAATAACAGTAATTCCCTTTATCTGAGGTGCAGCTCTGTTCCGGCTCAGTTACCTTCAGCCAACTGTAATATGATAACATTGCATGGAAAATTCCAGAAACAAGCAACTCATAAATTTATCACGTGGAATTGCTACCACTGTTCTGTTTTATTGTTCCTCGTTAATCTTTGACTGTGTCCAATCTATCTCACAGATACGGGGACAGAGATGGGAATTCTTTCTTTCCTTCCTTCTCCCTTCCCGATCCCCTTCATTTGCCTGCAGTTCTCCGGGTCAAACCCAGAGCCTCACCTATGCTAGGCAAGTGTCCTGCCCCTGAGCTACATCCAACGCCCTCCTACAGGCTTCAGGACTCTTTACAGTTTCATACATACATGTCTGAGACCATGTGCCCTTATGGACAGATTACTATATTAGCTGATAAAGTAACTGTAAAGGCTTCATCTCCATTAGTTAAGGCAAGTTCCTGTATTCCTGTCATTGAGAAGTATTCACAGCCACACACTGGAGCCACGCACCTGGAAAAGATTAATCATTAACTACAAGCCTCACTATGTACATGAGCCCCTGTTGGGCTGAGATCACACGATTCCAACGTTTGAGTAAATCTCCTGACCGAGAATTTACATAGCCATTCCCTCTTCCTTTATGGTTATGAGATTATAAATTGACCCTAGGACTCCCCTCAAGCTGGCCAGTCAAGCCTTCTACCTCTGAGCCACACCCGTAGCCTCTCACTGGGGGATTCTAGGCAGGGGCTCTACCACTGAGCCACACCCCCAGCCCCTCACTGGAAGATTCTAGGCAGGGGCTCTGCCACTGAGCCACACCCCTAGCTCCTCACTGGAAGATTCTAGGCAGGGGCTCTACCACTGAGCCACGCCCCTAGCTCCTCACTGGAAGATTCTAGGCAGGGGCTCTACCTCTGGAGTCATGCCCCCAGCCCTTGTGAGACTTGTGAGGCATTGGTACTCGGTGGGTCTGCAGAAGACTGGAGCAAGATTCTTTTAAGCTGGGGACAGAACCAGTACCACAGATACGACCTGGTGGGTTCCAGACTGTAAGGCAGCTAGCTGCCCTGGAAGACACGCACCTGCAGCTCTCTGAAAGGCATCCACGGCGCTCTCCAAGCCAACCTGTGTCTGCCGGTTACAGCGGGTCCCAATCTGGGTGTACAGTGCTCCAATGTTGAAGAGAACGCTGGCCTTCTCCAACAGCAAAGTCTGCTGGCTGACCGGAACCCCAGTAAAGGAGTCATACCTATGTAAAACGAGTAAGCTCTGGTCATTCAGATGACTTGGCTACTTAATGTCATCGCTGGGCAGGCAAAAACAAAAACTCGCTTCTCACGTGAAATTCAAAGATGTACAGGCAATTGGGCTTTTGTTTCCAAAGTCCAAATATATAGGATTGATGCCTACCATCCCAGTATTCAGGAGGCTGAGGCAAGAGGACCATGAATTTAAACTCAGCCTGGGGTATACAGAAAGACCCTATCTCAAAAGAAATAAAAAATT
The DNA here is from genome assembly GCA_028551405.1 of Uromys caudimaculatus. Lineage (NCBI taxonomy): Eukaryota > Metazoa > Chordata > Mammalia > Rodentia > Muridae > Uromys > Uromys caudimaculatus. The sequence goes on along the minus strand of CM052717.1, from coordinate 58,462,875 downwards.
CCTACAAGCCAGACCTGGTGGCACATGCCTAACATCCTGGCACTCTCCGAAGGCTGAGGCAGGAGGATTGTGAGTTTGACAGTCTGGGCCACCCAGCAAGAACCTGTTTCAAGAAGCCCAATGCTGTGTTTCGAGTTTAAGAATCTCTTTTTGGTGGTGTACATCTATAACCACGGTACTAGCATTGCAAAGACGAGAGGATCACAGCCAGCAGGACGTCAGTTTGATCTTGGGACTACATAGTGAAATCCTGTTTTAACGAAACAAAAATTCTATTTCTTTTTGCGGCCCTTGTCACTGGGATCAAACTCAATTCAAGCTCACACCCACAGCCATGCCCCTCGTAAGAAAAGATTCTTCTCAAAAGAAAAAATTGTCTTGCTTCTCTTTCGTTCCACCCGAGGGCCCTGGTTTCTCCCCAGCGATCAAGTGAGCACACACACAAAAGGCCTCTTTTCCATGGCTCATTTGTTCTGGGAAACCACAGTCAGTCACAGCTTCCCATCGCTAGGTCTTTACACAAACACCAATTTACAGACCATCCCCACCCCTGGGACCCACTGGGCAAATGCCAGTCAGAATGAGGGTGTGTACAGCAGAGGGGGCCCTAGAGAGCACCTACCAGGTAAACAGGAGCCCCATGTGCCGTGTGGGTGGGAAAAACCTACTCTCCACAAAGCCCAGCTGAATGAAGTAGGACATGAGCAGTTCAACCCCCGCCTCATCCCTGCTGGGTGTTCGACAGGCCTGAAAGGAAAGCAAGGAGGTGTGAGCCAGGTGAGCATCCATCCCCAGGACCCATCCCTGAACACATAGATGCCTTGCTGTGGGTATCATGAACTCTAGCAGAGGTAGCTTAGGGGGAAGAGACAAAGTCAAGAATCCTGGAACCCTGTTCCATGGGCAGCTCTCACTTCTGCTCTGGTTTTCTGGTATAGCAAGCACAGTGAGTAATCCCGATAGCCCCTCCATGCCTGGCATCCCGGATTCTCCAGGGCTACTAGTGTCGGTCATGTGATATCCGGAAGCCTCAGCAAGCAGAGCTAACTCCCAGCCTGCTGCTCTTACCTGTCGCAGATCCATAAGGTCTGCAATGTCATCTTCATACAAATAGCTATCTTCACTGTAATGTTCCAAAATAAAATCCTATAAGGAAAAGAAAAGCCAAGGTGCCAGTTAGTAGCTGGGTCTGAAACATGGGGAGGGGGAAAAGGAGGAGATCCCAGCACAAGAGAAAGTCAGTCAAACCATAGATCTAGCCTGGTGTCGTGGTGCACACCTGTAATCCAGTACTTGGGAGGCTGAGACAAGAGGATTGGTAAATGTGAGGCAGCCCAAGCTACATGGTGAATATCAGGATAGCCTGGGCTACATGCAGTATGAGAGTCTGTCTTAAAGAAACCAAAATGAGGGGCTGGAGAGATGGCTCAGCGGTTAAGAGCACTGACTGCTCTTCCAGAGGTCCTGAGTTCAATTCCCAGCAACCACATGGTGGCTCACAATCATCTATAGTGTGATCTGATGCCCTCTTCTGGTGTGTCTGAAGACAGTGACAGTGTATTCACATATATAAAATAAATAAATCTTTTTTAAAAGAAACCAAAATGAAGCAGGCTGGAGAGACGGTTGAGTGGTTAAGCATGTGTACTGCGCTGACAGGGGACACAAGTTCACTTCTCAGAACCCATGTCAGGTGGACCAAAAGCTTCTTGTCGAGTTCCACATGATTAGAGGCCTCTAGCATCCTCAAGTTCACAAGCGACCCCCCTTCAAAAATTAATATTTTTTAGCACAAAGGAAAAAAGAGGAAATGTCTATGTAATAGTTAAGCAATGATATGTTAACTACTTTGACAGACCAGCAAGGGCTCAGACCCTCCACCTTTATGCAGCTTCAGTACCTGGTCACATGGCCTTCTGAGCCAAGGAGACCTGGGCCTAGGGAGGTCTGGATGTGATGAGGACCTTTGTGAGAACACCCCTGGTGGTTAGGCATATGAGACATCCCTGTGCAAACCTTTAGTTGAGTGCACAATAACCTATTGTTTGACAACTGCTCCAAGTTCATATGGTCATTCAACAAACACTGATTCATACTTGCTATCTGCCAGGTGCTGTTTGAAGATCCTTCCCCTTTACTGGGGCTACCCTGACACACGGAAAATGAGCAACCACAACAGGCTTAACGGTATAGTATAATAAGTTGAATGAATATTCCCTTATCCAAAATGCTCAGGATGGTTAATGCCTATGACTTCAGACTTCCTGATCTCAGACTAGTTGTATACACATACTATATTTGGGACACGAATCTAAATTGAAATTTATTTATGAATTTTTTTTTCCTTCTTAAAAGATATTTATAGCCAGACCTTTAATTCCAGCACTCAGGAGACAAGTGGATCTCTGAGTTCGAGGCCAGCCTGTTTTACAGAGTGAGTTCAGGACAGCCAGGGCTATACAGAGAAACCCTGTCTCAAAAAAACAAAAACAAAAAACAAACAAACAAAAAAAAACAACAACAAAAAAGATTTTTATTTGATGGGTCTGAGTATTTGTCTATAGGTCTATATACACGCATGGTAGTGCACAAGTAGGCCAGTAGAGGACGCTGTATCCCCATGGAATTGCAGTTACAAAGAGTTCCTAGCCACCATTTGAGTGCTGAGAACTGGACCAGGGTTCTCCACAAGAGCAGCCAGTGCTCACCGCCTCTGAGACATCACTCCAGCAGCTGGTCCTATTTTATATACACACTTTGTACATGTAAGAAATTTAGTACGGGGATTTGTGATGTGGAATTTTCCACTTGCTGTATCACTGTTCAAAATATGAAATTCGCAGTGTTTTGAGTTTTCAGATAGGGAGACACTCACCTTGAATTTGAAGATGTTAGGGATTACAGAGGGGAAAAAAACTAAGAGAGTCACATACAGGGTAGATGTTCCTAGGTAATTCTCCACAAGTGCTGCATGGAAATTAATATGACAGATCGAGGACCGTGGTTTCCCAAATCTTTGTGAGGTATTGTATTTTATCTATTTATCTACCTACCTACTCATTTTATTTATTTATATTATTATTTTTGTTGTTTTTTACATGTGTGTGTGTATGTATGTATATATGTATGTTTAATCCAGTCTTTTTTTTTTTTTTTCCAAGACAGGGTTTCTCTGTGTAGCCCTGGCTATCCTGGAACTCACTCTGTAGACCAGGCTGGCCTCGAACTCAGAAATCCACCTGCCTCTGCCTCCTGAGTGCTAGGATTAAAGGCCTGTGACACTAGGCCCAGTCCCCAGGTTTTTTTTTAAATTCACTTTTTAAAAAAATTATACACAGGTGTGTACCGTGTGGGTATGTTCCCTATGAGAGCAGGTTACCTCAGAGGCTAGAGGTTTTGGGTTCCCAGGAGCTGGAATTACAGGCTGCTGTAAACTGCTCAGTGTGGGTGCTGGGAACCAAACTGTGTCCTCTCAAAAGGAGTACTAGATCTTAACCACTGAGCCATCTTCTTGGACCGTAACATGGGAGCAAAAAACAGAGCTTCGGGAGTTAAGGTCATCAACTCCACAGTGAGTGTATGCTGGCCTGATGCCCTCAGGGACGAAGGAAAGGCACCTACCACTGAGGCTGTTCCTTACCATTGCCTGAGCAGTCTGTAGCCAAGAAATTAAGGACAATAATATAAATATTTAAAGGAAGGAATAAAATTCTTTTGGGGAAAAAAAAAAAAGATATTTATAAAACCCAAGAACACCAACTGGAGAATAACCGAATTAGTAAGAATTTACTATAATAACCTAAAAGTTAATATATCAAATTGGGGGTAGAGGCCTGAGAGATGGCTCAGCAGTTAAGAACCACGCATGGCTGTTCTAAGAGGATCTGGGTTCAATTCCCAGCACCCATATGCTGGCTCTCAACCATCTGTAACCCCAGTTCTGGAGGATCTGATGCCCTCTTCTGACCTCCATGGGCATCAGACATAGACGCGGACAAAACACCCATGTAAGAAATCAAAATAACTAACTCTTAAGGAAAGGAGTCAAAGATTGGGGAGTGGCTCAGTGGACAAAATACTTGCTGCATAAACATCAGGACTGAGTTTGCATGCCCAGCACCCACATAAAAGACGGGGCTGTGGTGCATGCCTAGAACCCCAATGGCTGGGGGAGAGGTCCGGATAACCAGATACTGGGGTTCACTGGCCTGCTATTCTGAAAAGAAAACAAAACAAAAAACAGGTTGAATGAGCTCAAGGTTCAAAGAGAGATCCTGTCTCAAAACAGTGAGGTAGTCTGAAGAAGACCAGAGCAAGGACTACACAGGCCCGGTGTACTCACGAACCCTGCAGACTGTGACCACAGTCACAGTGCGGGGTGGGGGGGGACTCATAAGCTCCCACCCCTAGCTGAGAAGCTCTCCATAGCTGATGGCTTCTGGGGGGGGGGGGTTGATTTTCTTTAAGGGTGTGGCCCTAAGAGAACCACCAATGACCCTGTGGATGGCCCCACATTCCTGAGTATAAGGACAGCTCAGATAGAATTTGGTGGGTTATAAAAATAAAGACATAAACTTGGGAAGTGGGAGGGAAGTGGGGGGGGGTCTGAGAGGAGTTGAGAGACATAGGAGAGGAATATGGTTAGATACAATGCATGAATATATGAAATACTCCAAGAGTTAACAAAAATATTATATTAAAAGATAAGGTGGAGAGTGACAGAGGAAGACATCCAACTTTTTTAACCTCTGCTCTCTACACATGTATGCACAGGTGAGCACACCTGCAAAAACACATATACATACAAAAACATAAAGTAAAACTTAAAGTTACAAATGAAAAACTAAAACCAACACTTTGAGGGAATCTTGACAAAACATTGAAGCAAATATTTGGGGCAGCCAGGTGTGGGGTAGTGTGCAGCTGCAATCCTAGCAGCCAGGTGTGGGGTAGTGTACACCTGCAATCCTAGCAGCCAGGTGTGTGGTAGTGTACACCTGCAGTCCTAGCAGCCAGGTGTGTGGTAGTGTGCACCTGCAGTCCTAGCAGCCAGGTGTGTGGTAGTGTGCCCCTGCAGTCCTAGCAGCCAGGTGTGTGGTAGTGTGCCCCTGCAATCCTAGCAGCCAGGTGTGTGGTAGCATACATCTGCAATCCTAGCAGCCAGGTGTGTGGTAGCATACACCTGCAGTCCTAGCAGCCAGGTGTGTGGTAGCATACATCTGCAATCCTAGCAGCCAGGTGTGTGGTAGCATACATCTGCAATCCTAGCAGCCAGGTGTGTGGTAGCATACACCTGCAGTCCTAGCAGACAGGTGTGGTAGCACACACCTGTAATCCTAGTTCAGAGGCTGAGGCAGGAAGATGGAGCATCTACATAGATACTGTCTCAAAATAAAATAAAAGCAAAACTAGCTATAGAAATGTAGTCCACTGCACTTGCCTAGCCACTGTGAAGTCTTGGGTCCAGTCTCTAATACTGCTAAAATATAAAGTCAAAAAAGTTAGATATGGTGACACACTTGAGAAGTAGAGATAAGAGAACTAGGAGTTCAAGGCCAGCATGAGCCACATATGACCCTACATCAATCAAAAAAACTAAATCAAATCAAACCAAAAAAAATCCTTGAACTGCCCAGAAAAGGAATTTATTTTCACGGCACCCCCTCACCCCTCCAGCCAATCTTCTAATGCTGGACACTGGGAATAGAGTCCAGGCTCTTACACAGGCCAGCGCTATTCACTGAACTCCACTCTCCAGGCCTAGTGGTGTGTGCTAAGGAATATGGCTACTTTAAAGGGTCAGCCTTTAAACACGCCATGAAGCTCGCCTGACCTAACATTCCAAGGAAACGCAGGTCAGGTCTGAAGTGGAACTGCCCAGATCAAGTTCATTCAGCCACTCCTCCAGTGGCTGCATTTCTCTCAAGCATAAATGTGGAATGGAGAAAATTAAAAGTCTGCTCACTGGTCTCATTTTTGCAAGACTGACATCTGCAGGCTCCCTTTTAGGCTAAAATGACATGGTTGGAAACCTCAGCTGAGCAGTGGTTGGCCATGTCCACAACATGGGATTTGTTTTTCGTTTTTTTTTTACTCGCTTTAAATGTGGAATTTGGCATGTGACCTATTTGGATCTTTACTGATGCCATAAAATCCCCCAGGTTTCTATGACACAATTCTCCTTTTAAAATGCCTACATTCTTGTAACTCTGGAGCTAAGCTACACCTGCTACTGCCTACCCTTCTCCGACTGGAGTACACCCCTCCCACAGAGATGCAGCCTGGATTTGAACAGAGCAGAGCATTAGTTTTTAAAAAGAAGGAGGAGGAGGAGGAGGAGGGGGGGGGGAAGAAGAAGAAGAAGAAGAAGGAGAAGGAGAAGAAGAAGAAGAAGAAAGTAAAGAAAAAACTGGGGTCTGGGTGTGGTGGCACATGCCTTTAGTCCCAGCACGGGGTAGGCAAAGCCAAATGTATCTTTGAGTTTGAAGCTAGCCTGGTCTACAGAGTGGGTTGTTCCAGGATAGCCAATGCCACACAGAGAAACCCTGTCTTGGTGTGTGTTTGGGGGTTGGGCTGGGGGAGACATAACAAAACCCTAGAGGGGCTGGAGACATGACTCGGTGGCTAAGAGGTGCTCTTGCAGAGGACCTGGGTTCATTTTCCAGCACCCACATGGCCAGTGGCTTACAACCATCTTTAACTCCAATTCCAGGGGATCTACCACCCTCTTCTGGCCCCTACTGGTACTGCATGCACATAGTGCACATACACACAGACAGGCAAGCATCCATACACATAACAACAACAACAACAACAACAATAATAATAATAATAATAATAATAATAATAAACAATAATAATTTAAATGTCCCTGGTAAAGGCTTATTTATATCAAGAGATGGCAGTCTCTGCTTAAGAACAGAGGTCAAAGGCATAACTTTTCAAAATATTAGCCAACTTTTCTCTAAAAGATACATTTTGAGCAGCTAGTGATGACCCAAGGTTCAAACCATTTACTGCTCTTGCAGAGGATCTGGGTAGGTTGGCACACACATTAGCCTACAACTGCCTGGCACCACAGCTCCAGGGGATCCTACCCTCTCTGGCCTCCAAAGGCTGCATATGATAGTTCCAGCTTGGCTTCATAGTGAGACTGGCTCAAAGGAGAAGAGCGAAGAAGTACAGAGGGTGATGGCACCAAGCCTGGGGACCTGAGTTCTACTCCCGGGTTCCAAATGGTACAAGAGGGGGATCAACTTCACGTTCTTCTCTGACCTCCACACACCCACACGTTTGTATGTCTACCTGCCTGCAAGTACACACACACCACACACACACATACACAGAGAGAGAGAGAGAGAGAGGTGCACACACGTGCACATACCCACACATAAATGTAAATTAAAATCTTTTTGAATAAAGACACTAACATAGAGTATAATCTGCCTCTGTCAGGCACACACACAGAAGGAGTTACAAAGTTTCCAAAGACAGACTAAGAACATAGGTCACGGCCCGGCAGAGCACTTGCCCCCACATGCACAAGGTCCTGGGTTTCATCTCCAGCACAATAAAAGGGACAGACAGGGTGTCAGAAGCCACCAGAGATGACAGCAAGATTTTCAGAGGCTCGAATACACAAAATTCTCCTTGTAAGTGGCCAAGTGAGGTCTCAGGGTCACCTTGCAGACGTCAATTGACATTTGAGTCATGGCGCCTAAAGCCACTGCAAAGAATATGTCATTTCATTCCCATCTCTGGCCCAGTGCCCACTGTTTGAGATTTACCTTGAAGACGATGGAAAAGTCAACTTCTTTGGTTTCCTTCAGGCCGAGAGGAATCAGAGGAATAGTGAACGCTTCCCTATAAAGAACACACGGGGTTCATGAACAGCCCGCCCTGTACCCGCCCTTTGTACCGAAGGCCTGGGCTCTAACAGTCCAACTCAACGGAGCCCTACTGTGTTGGTCTAATTTAGTTCTCAGTTGCCCTCTATGGGTTAATATTAGGGCTGCCCATGTGCACAAGGCCCATGTCTGCTGCTCTCTACCTGGGCGCATGCATCTTTGCTGCGCTGGACCTCCCTCTAGGCTACAACCACAGCACCCTTCCCCTCCCCCAACATCTCCCACGATAGCACCTGGGCTCTCAAGGCTCTCTCTCTTCTTTTAGGGGCAGGCACATCATGTCGTGTATCTTATTGCACAAACCCCCAGAAGCCACTGAGTCACCCCACAGGTTGACCTGTGAATGCTCCCTGGACCTACATTCCTAAGGGTAGGGCCAGAAGGAAGTGCTGGGTTTTGCAAATAGGGATTTAGCTCTTTGACCTGTAACAAGAGACCTCCATGGGCTGCTGAGCCCAGCCCCAGAGAGAAGGCCAGGAATGCTGGGCAGGGTTGAGTGGACCATGGCTGAAAGCTGAAACTGCCTCTGTGGCACACTGGTGCTAAAGGCAGGTGAGACTCGGTTCAGGTATGTGGTCTCCCCAAAGCCTGCCCGGAAGACTGGACCCTGAGGGAAGCTGTTAAGTCTTATTCTTCCAGGCTCAGGAGTCCTCCTGTGCCCAGTGCTTAGCCCAATGAGAAGAGGAACCACAGGTATGCTGAAGAGTCAAGACATGAGGGTCCCTCCAACCCCAGGGTGGCACTAACATGCCTTCTGGGACCTGGGCCTCTCTGAGTTTTCTCATCTGCATACTGAGATGGCATCTTCTCTGCCCACCTCACAGAAGCACTCAGATCTACAGTACTAAGAACGAGACAATTCATTTGGAAAACGTACAAGGCATCACTTGGAATGCTCGTGTCTCTCTACTTTTCCCAGTGACACAGGAGACTAACTGAAGCCATGAAGCTACCATGAGGAGTGGCCACACGGGGCTGAAGGCCCCTACTTTGTAGGAAGAACAACCCCCATCCCCACCTATTCAACACAGCTAATAGGAGACTAGGCTGTACATACTGCCTGTGCATACTACCCTGCCTTGAATGCTTGGGCCTCTTAGCCCTTATAGACAAAACACTGGAATCTAATAGCAGAGCATAGGCTGACAGAACCTTGTGGGGGAGGAGGGGGTGGGATCCTTAGGTTTCGTTTGTTCTCACTTGGTTTTTGAAACTGCCTCGGGAGCCCACTGGTAAGCCAGACAAGCACAGATGTCACTGGCCAAAGATCTAGCAGGGTTCCAGGCATGCACATTTGTGTCCACCTCTGAGAAAGGCCCCAGGTGACATTCAGAGGATTAGGAAATGCACGTTCCAAGGTGACTCAAAATTCTAGGAAACTATTTCTTGTCTCCACTCAGGCTCACCTGCTTCTTGAGATGGTGCAGCTTACCCATGCAGAAAGATGGGGACAACCTCCTTGACATGTTTTCTTTTTCTTTTGATTTTACTTTGTTGTGACACTCAGGAATGGGCCTTGTGCAAACTAGGCAAATACTCTACCACTCAGGACCCCTCCTAAGCAGGGGCTCTGCCACTAAACCACACCCCCAGCCCCTCACTGGGGGATTCTAGGCAGGGGCTCTACCACTGAGCCACACCCCCAGCCCCTCACTGGGGGATTCTAGGCAGGGGCTCTACCACTGAGGCACGCCCCCAACCCCTCCCTGGGGGATTCTAGGCAGGGGCTCTACCACTGAGCCACACCCCCAGCCCCTCACTGGGGGATTCTAGGCAGGGGCTCTACCACTGAGGCACGCCCCCAACCCCTCCCTGGGGGATTCTAGGCAGGGGCTCTACCACTGAGCTACACCGCCTGCCCATTTTAATTTTACTTTGACACAGTATCTTGTTATGTACCCCAGGCTGGCCTCAAACTCATGATCCCCCATCTCAGCTTACTGAATAGCTGAGATCTTTGCCCCAAGCTATCAAACCCTGTTGGCTATTTCTTCTTAAATATGGGTATTTCTCCAATGCCCCACCCCCTCCATGGTTCACATACAGTAAGCAGAAGAATCTCTGGGTTTTCCTGAGTGCCTCACCTTAAATACTCCCCAAGGAATGGTTTTGAATTTCAGCATTAATTTCTCAAATATTTAGCAGGGTCCAATTCTGAAGAATCCCCATTGCACCATCTTCTACAGGAATTCAGATGGGTCCCCTACTTTTCATGGTATATAATATGTACATGAAATCAGGTTATGCTTTTTTGGCAACTAACTCATGTTCCAGTTCTTTCCCTACAAATCTCGGGTTCACCTCTTTTACCCAGTTCAGTGTGGCATCCTGGATGCAGACACACTCATGTGCAGAGAGCATCGGGGAGACACGTGCTCACTCACTCGGTGCCCTGGTACACTCCCACAGAGATATTGAGACCCTCCAGCTCTTCCTTCAGCATCTGTAGGTCTGAGTTGACAAAGCTCAGCTCCAGGCGAACCTGCTCCCGCACCTTCTGGTTCGTAGTGGCTCTGGAGGGAGGGAGGGAGGGGGAGAGAGAGGGAGAGAGTGTTTCAGCCATGGTCCTTGCTGAGTAATCCTTATAAAGAATCTCAGGGGATGACTATCAGATGAGCTATCTCAAAGTCCCTGGGTACCAGCACCATCCTGACCACACCAGTCAGCAAATGGACCTAAGATGTGGCTGGTAACACCAGCAAGTTGCTGGGCATGAATCCTTAGAGGAATTAGCCTTGAGAAGATCCAAACCCAAACAAATAAAAAAACAAAAACAAAAACAAAAAAAACAAACCTGGCTCTCCATCGCCCACTAAACAGGTCATAAACACTTGGGAAGCAGAGATAGAAGAGTTTCAGACCAGCCTGGGCTACAGACTGTGGCTGTCTCTCCAAAAACCAAATCAAAACAAAACTCAGACCATGAATAATATCACATACAAGGCTGGAGAGACAGCTTAGTGGTTAAGAGCATGCACCGCTCTTGCAGGGGACCCTGGTTGGGTTCCCAGCACTCATGTCAGGTGGCTCACAGCTGTCTGTCCCAGAGAGAGCCAATCTGCAAAAGCTGATAGCCCACATAATATTTACTGCTGAAAGACCCATTGCGCCGGGCCGTGGTGGCGCGCGCCTTTAGTCCCAGTACTCGGGAGGCAGAGGCAGGTGGATTTCTGAGTTTGAGGCCAGCCTGATCTACAGAGTGAGTTCCAGAACAGCCAGGGCTACACAGAGAAACCCTGTCTCGAAAAAAAAAAAAAAAAAAAAAAAGAAAGGGAGAAAGAAAGACCCATTGCTTCCCTCTTCTGAACAAAGCCAATAAAGCCAGTTTTAAGGTTTTGATTTTTTTCTTCTTCTTCTTCCTTTTTGCAGTGCTAGGGATGAACCCAGGGTTGTGTGTACCTTGGGAAAGTTCTATATCTCTGAGGGATACTCCTAACCCAAATTTTTACTGCTTCTTTCCCTCCATCCCTCCCTTTCTCTCATCTTTTCTTCCTTCCTCAGCATCCCAAGTGCTGAGATGACAGGCTGAGCCACCAAGCCCAGCTTAATTAACAACCCCAGTGGGAGAGGAAGGCCCAGATCCCTAGCATAGAAAGAGAGCAGGAGATAAGGAGAAGGAGGAGAGACAGGGAAAGGGAGGGAGAGAGAGGGGGGGATAGGTGGGTCCTAAAATGTATATAGAGCTGCAGAGAACCAAGAAGGGCCAAAATGATTTTGAGAAAGAAAAATGAAGTCAGAGGACATACGCTATCTAAAAACACCACTACAGTCAGGCAAGCAGAGGTGGCTCACACCTTTGATCCCAGCACTCAGGAAGCAGAAGCAGGCGGATCTGAGTTTGAGGCTAGCCTGGTCTGTAGTTCTAGAACCACCATGGCTACACAGAGAGACTCTGACTCAGGGAAAAACAAACAAACAAACAAACAAACAAACAAACAAAAACCAGGTCACTATAAAGCTAGAGCAGTTGGCACAGCATGGAACTGATTAGTCTGAAGCTGGAGACCAGAAAAGAACAGACAATGCAGAGATGTATCTGTACATTCATGATCGATTGATTTTGATAAAAATGCTAATACAGCTGGGTGGGGGTGGGGGTAAGCATTTAGTAAATGGTGTTGAAGTCATCAGACTTCCATTAGATGCTGGCAGCCAGGACGGTCCAGGGTGTTGGGAGGCGGGGGGCCGGGGAGGCATTTCCAGGACTTTTGACCTTTGGGCACAAAGATGACTCAAATCAGTCCCAAGGTTTGAGTTGTTCCTTGACCAGGTGAGACATTTTTCACTGACTCATTGGTGGAAGCTTTCTCAAATATGGTGCGCCTAGGCATGATGGTGGATGTACCCAGCTGTCTCTGGGCCAGGCTGGAGGTTGGACAAATCTAGAACCATCTGGCCCTGGTCAGGGAGCAAGGATGGAGGCTTAGGTTTGTCGGTTCTTTGCTCTGTACTCAGACTGCTTCTCTGAATGAAAACAAACGGCTTCTATGTTCCTTCTTAGAGGCATGTGTCTGTCCTTTCTACAGTAGTGATCCACTGTGCGTCTCTGAGGCTGCTGTGGCCTGACAACTGAACCATGTCTGAGAAGCATCAGGCAAAGAGTGTTTTGGCCCTTTCCTAACCAGAAAAAGCACACCACCACCACAACTCGCCACCACCCAAGTCTCGAGGGGAGGAATCAGCGCCCTCAGGTTCTCACAAAGAGCATGCGCAGTCAGGTTTTCACAAAGAGCATGCGCATTCTGTTAGAACTATGCGGAATGAGAAGATCCCACAGTTAATGCTCTTGGACAGTCAAGTCACAAGCATAAACAGGGACAGTCAGGTCACAAATAAGTACTTCCTACAACTACTGAACACACACATCATGTTTTCCTGCACCTTGGAGCCTCTGGGATCTTTTTTCTCTTTTCTTTGCAACAGGAACTCACATATCACAGCCCAGCCTTACACTTGCCTTGTCTACTCGGCAAAGTTCCCATCTCACAATGGCTCCTACACCTCAAGTTCAAAAAGATCACTTCGGTTTGGAGAGGAAGTACTCCCTAAAAGTTGGTGTGTTGAAGGTCTCCGAGCAGTGCTCAGAAATGGGGATTGGAAGAAGTAGCCGGATCATGAGGGTCTCTGACTTCACCAACGTTAACCGCCAATGGCTTCCTAACGGGATGGCTTTATGGGGCATGGTTAGAGAAGGAAGGCCATTAGGTACACGCCTTTGAAAGGTGTTTTATTGTTCCTGTCCGGTCCTGACAGTCATCCTCCCTATAGCCCAGGTGCCTCAGGGCACATGTACCAGACAAAGGATAATCCTTGCTTTAGGCCCAGAATCAATGGATCCAGCTGACCCAGGACCAGAATTCCATGAGCTAACCAAATCCAGCTTCTTCTTCTTTTTTTTTTTTTAATATCTATTTCGGTTTTGGTTTTTCAAGACAGGGTTTCTCTGTAAAGCCCTGGTTACCCTGCAACTCGCTCTGTAGACCAGGCTGGTCTCAATCCTCTTGCCTCCCGAGTGCTGGGATTAAGGACATGTACCACCACTGCCTGCTAAATCCAGCCTCTTTGAAGTCCCCCCCCCCATATCTGTCATGAAAAGTCCAATGTAAAAACAAACGGTGATTTCCCATTCTGACCCATGTGTCCCTGTTTGGTTTTGTGTGGTGCTGTGATGGTACGCAAGGGCTCTGTGAGTGAACCTTATCAGCTCTTCATTTTCAGTTTAGAATAATTTCATTTTCTTCCAAGCCTTTTAGTAAACCTGTCCGTGTGAGAACAGGTTCCACACTGACTCCGGGTCTCCCCCCATGCTATAGAGAACATGTGGAACAGCTTAACAGACTTTGGCAGGCTATCTTTACTCTGCCAGAACCATTCCCACGGCTCACTCTGCCACAGATTCAAGTGTGTATGCATGTGGGCTGGGTCACCACCCTGTGCCCTGTATAGACCATGGCTAAGGCATCAGCTCTGTCCTCAGCGTTCAAAGAAGGCAGATAGAGGATCATGCATCAGTCTGAAGGGGACTCAGGCATCCCACTGCACAGCCAGGCTCAAGCCACATGGAACTGACCATGTGAGCAATCACTAACCTCACCACAGCCAAGGCCACCCCACCCTGACACTCGACCTGGCCATCACAGTGTGACTTGTTCACTTGGCTGTCACTGTATGGCTCTTCCATCCCTTAACTGGCTGCCAATATTTAAAAGTTCAGCAATCCTAAGATTTTTTAAAACCCCAGCATGTGGCACAGGGCTAAAATCTGGAATCGGGAGAGGCAGAGGCAGGAGAAGCTTGAGTTCTAGGCCAGCCAGGGATACAAAGTGAGACTCTTTTCTCAACAAAACAAAAACAAAACGCAGGGAATGTATCTCAGTTGGCCGAGTGCTTGTCCATATATCAAACCTGGGTGTGGCAGCAACGTCTGCAATCCTAGCACTCAGGAGGCAGAGGCAGGAGTATTCTCACAACTTCAAGGCCCAGCCTGAGCTACGGAGTGATTTCTGGGCCAGCCAAGGCTACATAGTGAGACCCTGTCTTGAAAGAAAGATAATCTAAGCAACGAATGGCCATGAAGTCACACCATGTGACAGATCTGGGGGGGTGGGGGGGAGGGTACTAGGGAGGGGTACACAGTGGCAGCCTCTGGGCGAGGGTGGAGGGAAAAGGAGAAAAGAGGGGTTGGCCTTTTACAAAGGGACGTAGCACTCGTGGGGGCGGTGGGAATGGGTCACATCTTAGCAGCTAGCAATGATTATCCTGTTGTTGCTGGGTCCCTGGGGCGGGCAATGGAGATGCCTGATTGCAGAAAGAAAGAAAGAAAGAAAGAAAGAAAGAAAGAAAGAAAGAAAGAAAGAAAGAAAGAAAGAAAGAAAGAAAGAAAGAAAGAAAGAAAGAAAGAAAGAAAGAAAGAAAGAAAGAAAGAAAGGGGGAGGAGGGAAGTGGAGAGAAGAGGGGAGGAGAAAGGAGAGGGGAAGAGAGGGAAAGAGAATGCCTATAACTGCTGTGATACATGTCTGTAATAGCAGCACTAAGGAGGCTGGGACAGGAAGACCCCCAGTTCCAGGCCAGCCTGGGCTATATGCTGCAGGTCAGCCTGGGCTATGCACTGCATACCTACCTCCACCGTTCCCCACAGCTCCCTGCATGGAGCCTGGCCCTCACCCACTCACTCACCAGCACATACACAGACAGCGCAAGTCTCAGAGTGAGGCTCTCCTGATTCAGCCTAACTAACAGTGTAAGAAGGCAATATGAAGCTTTAACCAGATGGTTAAGCAGCCTGTTCTTTGACTAAAAAACTAGTTAGTTAAAATTGAACAACCTGGTAACTTGCTTTAATCTCTTTGCCTCAGAAATACTATCTGGTTTCTGCCTCGCCTTTTCAAAGGAGGGAAAGAAACCCAGAGGGTAGGATCCCAAAGTACCAGGTAGCTCCCAGCAAGCTCTAGGAAGCTCACTGACTGTACTGGCTGGTTTTGTGTGTCAACTTGACACAAGCTGGAGTTATCACAGAGAAAGGAGTTTCAATTGAGAAAATGCCTTACCTCTGGATCTCATGAGATCCAGAGGTAAGGCATTTTCTCAATTAGTGATCAAGGGGGGAGGGCCCCTTGTGGGTGGTGCCATCCCTGGGCTGGTAGTCTTGGGTTCTATAAGAAAGCCAGCTGAGCAAGCCAGGGGAAGCAAGCAAGCCAGTAAACAGCATTCCTCCATGGCCTCTGCATCAGCTCCTGCTCCTTGACCTGCTTGAGTTCCAGTCCTGACTTCCTTTGGTGACGAACAGCAGCATGGAAGTGTAAGCCGAATAAACCCTTTCCTCCCCAACTTGCATCTTGGTCATGATGTTTGTGCAGGAATAGAAACCCTGACTAAGACACTGACTCTTGGCTGAAGGGGATCAGGGAAGGGGAGGACCTTCAAGGGACCTGAAGCCTCCCCACTCCGGCTTTTGCCCAGTCATGGTGGCCTGTGCAGTTAATGGCGGGGACCTTCATTTCCAAGCCTGCATTCCTGGGGATGTTTTCCCAAATGCCCTCTTGCCTGTATTGTAATTGCTCTATCCTCATCACAGAATCTTAGTAGGACATCAGGTAATCTGAGTACAGGATGGCCCTGACTAATGATGACAGTAATTACCTGCTGCTAGTAGCAGCAGCCAGGGACACTATGGGGCTAGAGTGAGGCTTAGCCTGATGCTCTCCTTGATTTCAGGAAGCTTTGGTGTCAGTTGAGTCAGATTAATAAATGCCTCCGGGTTTCCTCTAACAACAGTCTCTAGACGTAAGTGCATTGAGTCAGATTAATAAATACCTCCGGGTTTCCTCTAACGGTCTCTACAAGGGACACTTTAAGCTTATCAGTTCTAGGAGAATCATTTACAACTCTGTCCCACCCTATCTTGACCTATCAGCTAAACAACTGCTAACCTGACAGTGTGAATGAGTTGTGCCTGGACCCCAGAGAGGTTGTCTAACAGTGCTGTTAACAGAACAAGGCAGACAGAACAGCTCTAGTATCTGCTATAAAAACAAAACAAAACAACAAACAAATAGAAAACAACAACAACAACTCTAAAACAGGCTGGCCAGGTGGCTCAGCAGATAAAGGTGCTTGCTGCCAAGCCTGACAACTCAAGTTCGATCCCCGGGATTTTACAAGGTAGGAGAGAACTGAAGCAAAGTTAATGATCTGCAAATGGGTGCATACATGCGCATATTTACACACAAAGACGCAAAAACAGAACCAGTTTAAGGTCATCCTTGACTACATAGCAAATTTTAAGCCAGTCTGAGCTACATGAGATCCTGCCTCATGAAACCAAAGAACTACCCTGTAGGCCTCTGAAGGGGGAGGGGGGATAGGGAGGGGAGCTGGGGAAATGGGTTGGTGAGGAAAAACACCTGCCACCCAATATTGGGGACTTGGGTTAGCCTTGTGCTCCAAGAGCCAGAAATGAGACCCTGCTTCACCAAGATGGGGGGTGAGAGAGCCAATAGCCAAAGGCCGTCCTCTGAGGGAAGAGTCTACACTCTTAACAAGCTGGCACACTGCACTTAAGGGTGTGGGGAGGATTGACGGTTGTCTAGACACAGGTATAGCTTTCTGAGCTCTGCTTGATAAGTAACTATTTTATCTCCTCGGCACAGCACAGAGTACTCAGCACAACCTGCACCGCCTCTCTCATTAACCCTTGTGCTTTCCTGGATGGGGTTTTGCTACTTTGCCCAGGTGTCTCAAACCCCGGGGGTTCAAGCAATCAGTCCCTCAAGCAGCTGAAACTACGGGTACGTGCCCCCGTGTCCTGTTTATGACTCTTCTCATTAGAAAGGTGGACGCTAGTAATAGAAATGTCCCATTCTTTCTTTTCTGCTATCCCTTCCCTTACCCATCGACACATATTCACCAAGCACTGGCCCTACCAGGCCTAACTCTGGGCAGTGGAGCAAGGAGTCGTGCCCAGAAGCAAATGCTAAGACAGTAACATGGCTACCACTAAGGGCCGGAGAGACAGATGCGCAGCAGTTAAGAGCACTGGCTGCCCTTGCAGAGGACCTAAGTTCCGTTCCCAGCACTGGCATGGTAGCTCATAACCACCTGCAATTCCAGTTCCAGGGGATCTGCAATGCCCTCTTCTGGCCTCCATGGGCACCAGGTACCACATGGTGCACACACATACACGCAGGCAAACAATCATAGACATAAAATTAAAATAAACAAATCATATATGTATGTGTGTGTGTATACACACACACACACACACACACACATACACATACACACACGCTGGCTTTGATTTCACTGTCTGTCACTATTCTCCACAAACACAGGATGACCAAAATATCTTTGTCTTTAACATGACCAAGCTCTAGGTAAGAAAAGGGCCTGTCTAGACATCCCAAAAAAGAAGGAAATCTCAAAGCAGAAAAGTAAGACCCCACTCGAGGGTCTGGGCTCTGTCCATCAAACAAACAGTCCCTCAGGAGAGCCAGAGCTCCTGGCTGAGGCAGCAAAAACAGAGGTACCCACTTCAGAAGGTTCTCGGCTCCTGTCCGCATCCGTACAGCCTTCAGGATCTGCTGGTTCAAGGCAGCCCTTTGATTCTGCAGCTTGCTCCGGCCAGTTTGTGCAAGGGGATTGCATCCCTGAGCAGAAAATGAACAGAAAAGAAGAGACACCCATTCAGAGATCAGTTACACCCAAAATGATGACATTTTGTGGGAAAAAAAAATGCTTAACTAACCCATAAAGTCTCACTGTCCAAACTGCCCAAACACGAGCTGACCAAGGAAGACCTCAATGGACACGCCAAAGTGGACACGGAAGAGCTCACAAAGCCTCAGCCCTACACAAAGAACTACAGACAACTGAGGAAAGCCCCCGCCCCAGTGGGAGGGGTGCTTCTCCCCAGGAAGAGCACACCAATTGGTGTTTAGAGCAGCAAAGGCTCAGTCCTGAAAACATACATACCAGTAACACTGTACGAACTGAATGGGTTATATTTTGGAATATATGTGTGTGTGTGTGTGTGTGTGTGTGTGTGTGTGTGTGTGTGTGTACATATATACATGCAATAGCAATTAGTGGGAAAGCAGTCATGAATATGAAGGAGACTGGGAAGGGTCTTATAAGAGTTGGGAGGAAAGGAGGGGAAGGGAGAAATGTGGCAAATGTATTCTTGAAAAATGATTTTTTTAAAATGACAATGTAGAAAGTAAAGTAAGAAAACTCATTAAAAACAAAAACAAAAACAAAAACATTGCCGGGCAGTGGTCACTTGGGAGGCAGAGACAGGTGGATTTCTGAGTTCGAGGCCAGCCTGGTCTACAGAGTGAGTTCCAGGACAGCCAGGGCTACACAGAGAAACCCTGTCTCGAAAAACCAAAAAAAAAAAAAAAAAAAAAAAGAAAAGAAAAACAAAAAAACAAAAAACCCATAAAAATCGTAATAACACAGCCCCAAAACAGACATTGTGAGCTGATGTCTTGTACCCCAGTCTGTTTTCTCCCACTATGATAGTGACACTCATGATCCTCCTCCCCCGTATTAAAAGCGCACCAACGTGTAGATGGCATCTCTGCTCAAACCAGCCCACTGAGTGCTCCTTACAAAGGTGCCCAAGCCCGGTGCAGACCAGATCTCCGGAATCCAGGAGGGAGTGCACTGTCTGTACGGTCTGCACTCTCTGTCTGAGCACAGCGCACCAACCTTATCAATCAAGAGACTGTGGGAACACTCTAAGAGCTGAGCTCCTGGACACCAGCCAGGGCCAGCCCTGCCCACAGCCACACTAAAAGCAGCCTGAGGCCCACCACATAACCCTCTCCGGCACTGCGGTACTCATGGCTTGCTGTATTTGCTGTACTTCCTCATTGTGCTCTTAAGAATTTCCCAAGGGGGCTGAGAGATGGTGGTTAAGAGCATGTACTGCTGTCATAGGGGACCTGAGTTCAATTCCCAACACCCATATCACCACCACCTAACTCCAGCTCCGGGGGGGGGGGGGGGGGATTCAACGCCCTCTACTGGCCTCTTTGGACACCCACACTCATGTGACATACCTCCACCTATGCCCACACCCATACACAGACTTACAGATAATAAAAATAAATAAATAAAAATTCCCCTTAGAATACAGTATTCCTTAAAGACAGGAGCAAGGTGCAGTGACTCACGTCTATAATCTCCAGAAACTCAGGCAAGAAGATTGCTGCAAGTCCCAGGCTAGCCTGGGCTACAGAGCAAGACCCTGTCTCAAAAACAAAAATTAAAAAACAAGCAAAAGAGGCTGGTGAGCTAGCTCAGTGTGCAAAGCTGCCTCCTGCCAAGCTGAGGACCTGAGTTCAAACCCTGGGACCCACGTGGTAGAAAGCAGAACAAGCCTCTACAGGTTGAACTCTGACCTTCACAGGCACACCATAGCACACACAACACCAGAATAATGGCCTCAACACCTCTGATCTCCACAGGCATGCCATAGTACACACAGACACCAAAATAACAATAACTGTCTCAAAACAAACAAAACTGTTTAACAGTGCTGGGGACTCGAGCTAGGCAGGGACTGTGGGTGTGCGGGGCAGGCGCCCTACTACTGAGGTACACGCCCAAGTCTGTAGTTTTGTTTGGTACACGTATATGGACACATAAGTTTTTGTAAGTCAGGACAGCCACTGCTACAGAGTGAGACCTTGTCTTGAAAATCTAGAACAAAATTTTAAAAATTAGTCTAATGATGCTAAGGTATAGCAAAGACAGAAAAGATTACACTGTATCTGAGATTCCTGAGAAATGAGATTTTAGTTGCAGTCACTGTACATAGTTACATTTGTGTAAATATTTCCTTAACTGATAGCATCAAGTTACAGAAAGGAATGGTACACAACATAATTGTTTTAGAAGTCTGCCCTTAACCATCTGACCAGTTCTGGCTGGACACACCTGCAACCTCAGCTGAGGCAGGAGGGTCATGAGTTCCAGAACCGCGTGTCATAGCAAAAACCTGTCAGCAAAACAAAACAAAACAAAAATGCCACCCACCCAACCGTTTAAAGCATCCAGGACCTGGAGACAGCCCTTAGACACGGAGTGCAATCCCCAACCGAATAAACGAAGGAGTACCCAAGTCAGTGCTCTTTGTTTCAACATCTTCAACACGATCATGGCCCTCACCTATTTCAGAGTTTCGAGCATTTTAGCATCTCAAAAAGAAGCTGAGCATCCATTCCTTATCCCTGAGTTCTGCTAGCTGGTTTTAAGGGTTTGTTTTGTTTTTGTTTTTGCCTGTATAGATTTTGCTCATTGGGGATACTTCACATAAATAGAACATTCAATATGTGGCCCTCTGTCTGTCTTCTTTCACACAGTACATTGTTTTCTTCTGTGTGTGTGCACATGCACTCGTGCATTTGTACATGCACGTGTGTGTGTGTGAGAGAGTGTGTGTATGTGTGTGTGTGAGAGAGTGTGTGTATGTGTGTGTGAGAGAGAGAGAGAGAGAGCGAGCACACAGTAGACAACCCCAGGTGTCATTCCTCAGGTCCACCCATCTTTGTGTTGATACAGTCTCTTCACTGGCCTGGAACTCGCCAAGTAGGCTAGAGCAGCAGGTCAGAGAGGCGCGGCCAGGCTCCACCATCTCTACCTCAGCCATGTTCACAAGCATGCCGCTGGGGACTGAACTCTAGTCTCCTAAGCACTTTACCAACTAGCTTTCTCTTCTCTCCCCTACCCGATCACTATTGTGTTTCACTGTTTAAGAGAATATTATTGCATTGCCCAGGCTGGCCTTAAACTGTGCTCCCCTGCCTTGGCTTCCTACATTCTGGGCTTATGGCCCAGTGCCCCACACCTGGCTAACATATTGTTTGCAAGTTCACCTAGATCACAGCCCAATTCACTCCTTCATCGTTAGGTAAGCATACAACATTTGTTCTGTTTAACCATTTACCAGTTGCTGGACATTTGAAGTGTTCTCTCTCTTTCTCTCTCTCTTTTTTTTTGGCTGTCACAAATACGGCTAGGGGTGCAATATGGTGGTCCATGCCTAAAATCATGTTCTCATGGAACATGAGAACAGGAGGATGAGGAATTCAAGGCCAGTCTTAGCAACATAACAAGTTCGAGATCAGCTTGTGCTCCCTGAGACCGTGCACCAAAAAGCAAGCAAGCAAGCAAACAAACAAACAAACAAAAAACTTAAAACCAACCAACCAACCAAAACACTTTAAAAAGGAGGAGAAGAGGAAGAGTTTCAAGAAAACCTTGAGGAAAGAAAGAAACTCGTTTCTGACCCTTTAGTCCAAAAGGGCCATCGATTAGGGGGCTCCTGAGCAGGCTAGACTATAGATAACCTGTTTTTCTCTCCCTATGGTTCACATAATAGGTATGGCTCAGGACAAGAAAAGAGACGTGTGTGTGTGTGTGTGTGTGTGTGTGTGTGTGTGTGTGTGTGTGTGTGTGTGAATGTGCATGTGCGTGGCGCAAGTGTGGTTAAGAAACACTAAAATCTGCTAGGCAGTGATGCACACCCTTTATCCCAGCACTCAGGAGGCAGAGGCAAATGAACCTCTGAATTTGAGGCCAGCCTGATCTACAGAGCAAGTTCCAGGCTAGCCGGACAGCCGGGGCTACACAGAAAATCCTGTCTCAAAACAAAACAAAACCTAAAATCTCATTTTCTAAACAAGTTGTTTCTCTGAATAAACATTGCTGTTTTTTTCCCTGTATACCTAGGGATTATGTGGCTGATTCTGTGTTTAACCATTTGTCAAAGTCATTATATTTTATAGTCCCATTAGCAAGTATTCTGTAACTGAGCCTACCCCCAGCTCCTCACTGGTAGATGAAGTACTCCCTTACTGCAGCCCCAGACCTACTTTTTTTTTTTTTTAAAATGACAGCCACCTGACTTAGGTTTCCATGGCTGTGATAAAATACCACGGCTTGGGAAGAAAATGTTTTCTTTCATCTTACAACTCTCTGGTAACAATCCCCCATCACCCCTCAGTCACAGCGGGCGGGAACTGGAACAGAATCCAGACGACTCCCACGTCCATCACTAGTCAAGACAACAAACACCCACACTGACTTGCCTACAAGTGGGTGTTATTATGGTGGCATTTTCTCTTCCCAGATACATCTAAGTTTGTGCCAATCTGACATCAAATAGCCAGCATACCATCCTGGTGCGTGGCATGTCACCATGAGTCAACTTTTTCATTGGCTTGGGTTAGGAATATGACTCAACACACAGGGCTGGCCTGGCATGAGCAACGCCTTGGGGTCATCCCTTGTACTGCCCAGCTCTCCTACAAAAAATGAAATAAAACCACTCTGGCTAGAGCACCTTAGGCCCTAAGTCAGGAAGACTTCTTGCCCCATGACATCTCCTTGGGTGTGGAGATCAAGCCCAGGAAATGTTGAGTCTTTGTCATGGGCTTGTAGCCATTTGTACATCTTTTTGGGGAAATTATTGACTCAAAACCTTTGTCCATTTTAAAAACGGGTTATCTCATTTGTTGGGTTCAAAAGTTTGGTTGTTCTGTTTTTTTTTATTACGTGTTTTCGGTTTTAAGACAGAATCTATGCAGCCCAAGTTAGCTTCCAATTTACATCAATCCTCCTGCCTTAGCCCTGAGCACTGAGGTTATAAGTGTTAGCACTTGGAGGCAGAAGCAGGGGGATCTCTGAGTTCGAGGCCAGCCAGAGCTATACAGAAAAACCCTGCCTCAAAAACTGAAGGAAAAAGGAAGGAAGGAAGGAAGGAAGGAAGGAAGGAAGGAAGGAAGGAAGGAAGGAAGGAAAGAAACAGGAGACTATAGATGTGTATCCTCACACTAAGCTTTCAAAAATAATTTATTATTATTAGTGGGGGGGTCACACTTGTCATGGCAAGTGCATAAAGGTCAGAGGACAATTTGTGGGAGTCAGTTCTCTCTTTTGTGTGGGAATCAATCTCAGGTTGTCAACCTTGGCAGTAATCACCTTTATTTGCTGAGCCTCTGACCTGTCACCCACGTACAAATTTTCACCTTTGAAAACTAGAAACTCCCAGGACTCGATCCTTTAGTAGGTAAACCTTTTTATACGCTGATTGCTTAGAAGTCTTTATCAGTATCTGCCTGTGTTCTCTGCCTACGATTTTCCTGGGGTGCTTGTTTCCTTTTTTCTTTTTGTAGTGCTGGTGGCTGAACCCACTAGGCAAGTGCTCTATCACTGGGGCACATCCCTAGCCCCTCCTAGGGCCTTTGAATTATCCTGTACCAAGTTTCAGAGCAGTGAACAATTTCCTTTAAACGTAATGGTGCTCTCCCTAGCTCAGATAGGCGGGGCCTGAATTCCTTGGTGAGGCTTATCTTCAGGGCCAGTGGCTACTCCCTGGGAGTGTCCGGGTAGGCAGTGTGCTCAGATCTGACAACCCAGGAACCTTACACTAACTAATACACTAACTAACTCCTTCCCACACACCCACCCAGTCCCCACCCACACCCACATCACTCTGGCACCCATGGCCTGGACCCCTGGGAAGAGAGGTGGGTCATCTAGAGCCCAGCCTGCTCAGGGGCCCCCCAAATGTGGCCTTTGGACTAAAGAGAAGAAAGTCACCATCCTTCCTCAGGAGTTTCTCATTCCTCTCTCCCAGAAGGAAACTAGCATCTCTCCAGCAATGATTCCACCCTCCCACCCCACCTACTTCTCAGTCCCATAATGATATGTTCCTCTATATTCAGATTTCTGAGGCCAGGGACTGACGAGATGGCTCAGCAGTTAAGAGCATTGGCTGTTCTTCCAGAGGACCAGGGTTCAATTCCCAGCACTAACAGGGCAGCTCACAGCTCCAACAGCCTCACACAGACATTCGTGCAGGCAAAACACCAATGCACATACATTAAAAAACAATTTAAAAAATCAAATTGCTCTGATCACATCTGCATTGGTGTAGCATTGGCTGCTTTCTAAATTGCACAGATAGTCAGAATCTGAGTTGGAACAGATCCTAAAGCAAGCATCAAGTTTAGATCATTAATCCCCGATTTTTAAACTTAAAATGAGGAAGCTGTTTCCAACACTTAGAGTCTGAGACAAGAGGTTGGGTGTTCAAGGCCAGCTTGGACTAGATAGTAAGTTTGAAGCCACTCTTTACTAGATAGAGACCATGCCAAAAAGAGGAGTGTGTGTGTGTGTGTGTGTGTGTGTGTGTGTGTGTGTGCGCGCGTGCTAGACAGGTGGCTCAACGATTAAAATCTTGTATTGCTCCTGAAGAGAACCAGCATTCACACCCACATCAGACAACTCACAACTGCTCCAGGGGACCCAGCACCTCTGGGCTCTGTGGGCACTGTGCTTGCTTGCACACACACACACACACACACACACACACACACACACACACACACACACATTGTTTTTAAATCTTAAACCCGGGGAGTCTGGGACAGACCTTAACTGTGCCTTCCTAGCCTAGCATGCATGATGTCTTGTGTGTGCATTCCCAACACTCTAAAGGAGAGGGCAGGCTGATCAGAACTTCTGGGCCAGCCTAGGCTGCATGAGACCCTTTCAAGGAGCACAGCATGTCTTTCTTTTTCCCCAGAAACTATTACGATTTCTTCAGCTTTTACTCGTTTGTGTTTCATGAGTGCAAATGTTTGCCTGCGTCTGTGTATGTGCACAAGCGTGCAATACTTGTGAGGGACAGAAGACAGTGTCAGCTCTCCTAGAACCGGAGTTACATGTAGATGGGAGCTTCCTGTGAGTGCTGGGAACCGAACCTGAGTCTGCTGCAAGAGCAGCAAGTGCTCCTAACCGTTAAGTCATTTCTCCAGCCACGAAAAATGCTTTTACCGTTAAGTTGGTTTAATAGTAAAGGGCTGAAAATCCCTAAGGAGGGCTGGTCCAACTTGCCTCAGAATGCTATGGCCTACCAACGATACTTTACAGACACTTTAATAATGGAGTCCTTCTTGAAGCTCAGATACGCATCCATTTCAGCTTATAAGAACTCTTATCCTGTTTCTATACCTCACCCGACTTCTGGAAATCTCGGCTGTAAGCAGCCAACAAATGCAGGGTCCAGTTTCTAGATAAGGCACAGGAAGGCAGGGGCTTATACTAGACTGCGTCAATGGACTCGAAACTACATTACTTCTTACTGACAGGTGGGAATGCTGGGGGCCGCTGGAACTGACAAAAAACCCAGGCGGCTGCTTGCAAAGTTCTCAGAGAGGTAAACGTAGGCAAGACCCCTGAAAGAAGCAATGGAACCACAAGGGGATAAACACCCAGGACCCCTACTGAGTGCTGGTGAGTCCCACCATGGATATCTCATCTCTGGTTTTACTTCGTGTGTGCATATGTGCAAGCATGTGTGTAATGGCGTGTTGGTGATAGTAATGGGATTTGAGCCTAGGGCCCTGCACATACCAGACAGACTAGCGACCTATCACATCAGCTTGGCTTAGAACTCAGGCACAGATGAATTCCCTGTTTGTTACACTTCAAGAGTCACTATTGACAGAGTCCTACATACAATGAGTGCCTGCAGCAGGTGCAAGGCTATAATCCCAGCACTTGGAAGGCCGAGGAAAGAGGATGTGTTCCAGGCCAGCCTGAGCTACATAATAGGACTTTCCTTAAACATAAATAAATAAATAAAAATAAATAAACCACAAACAGACCTTCAAAGAAGTGAGTGTCCTACACGGGTCCATTTGGTTCCCTCAAAAGATTAGATCGGAACATTTCAGTTACTCTTTAAAAAAAAAAAAAATTTGTTTATCTTATATATGTAAGTACACTGTTGTTGTCTTCAGATAACTCAGAGCCAGAGCTCTTAACTGCTGAGCCATCTCACCAGCCCACAGTTAAAACATGAAGTGGGGTGCTGGAGAGATGGCTCAGTGGTTAAGGGTGTTTGCCACTCACTTGGTAACTCAGGCTCCCAAGCAACCAAGGATTCAACATCTTCTGGCCTTCACTGGCATCTGCACTCATGGGCACAAACCTACACTCAAGCGCGCGCACACACGCACACACACACACACACACGCACACACACACACACACACACACACACACACACACACACACACACACACACACACACAGTTGAAAGTAAAATTAAGCTTAAAAAAAAAAAAAAAAAGGAAAGAGTCAGACAAATAGCACCCAAGAAAAGCAAGTTCTGAGAGAGAACGCTCACTCTCCTTGCTAGCTTTAGGACCGTTTCCCAGGCATCCAGGTACAGCATCCTGGACCCTACAGCTTGAAGGCAAAGAAGACAGTGAACCGCTGGAGCCCCTGCCATCAGCGCAGGCTGGAAGGGCACTTCAGCCCTGTCCCTCCTGCCCCTTTAAGGTGAGCGGGGTTGTGGTAGCCACCGCAGAGCAGCATAGGGACTCGGGCAACCCATCTGCCAACCAACCATGTGATTCATGGCTGACAAGGTCACGGGCTTCATCCATCTCACACTTGGGCAAACACTTCCCATCTCAAAGCCTGGGACGGTCCCAGAGATACAACCCTGTTCTCTCACTCCCTTCCCAAGAGGAAGAGCATGTGACTCATGCTTGGAGAATTGGAAAACCAAGTCCATGAAACTAAGACTGGGTCAAGGAAAAGTACAGGGGTGGGGAATGACCACAGGGCTCAATCAGAGCTTATCACCAAGAGGCCCCGGCTGGGTGTGGCAGTGCACACCTCTAATCTCTGCACTGCAGAGATAGTAGTATCACTATGCCTTATGTACCGAGCCCATATCTCAAAAGGGGTTGTGGGTACACTTAGATGCATTAGGAGAATGTCTCCCTAGAAATGGAATCTACCATTTCCATCTGGGAGCAGACCAGAAGAGCCTTGGCTGTCCTGAAACTTACTCTGTAGACCAGGCTGGCCTCAGAGATCTGCCTACCTCCCAGATGCAAGGATTAAAGGCATGTGCCACCACAGTACCACAACCAGAAGGAAACTTTAGTGAGTGCATTTGGACCCTTGATCAAGCCAGACCTGAAGCCATTGCTCCAGACTTCTCAGTTACAGGGATCAATTTGTTATCTCCTTTGCTATGCTTTTTTTTTTTTTTTTTAACTGAGGGTTAATTTTCACATTATAAAATATACAAATCTTAAATGCAGAGTTCAATGCATCTGGATAACGTATATGCCTTCATATATAATCACCACTCCACCCAAAAATCCAAAAAATTTCCATCATTCCAGGCAATCAACATTTGGCTTTCTTTTTAAATTTTCTAAAAAAAAAATTATCTATCTATCTATCTATCTATCTATCTATCTATCTATCTGCTGCTCTGATGCATGTACACCTACATGCCAGAAGAAGGTATCAGATCCCTTTATAGATGGTTGTGAGCCACCATGTTGGTGCTGGGAATCAAATCTAGGTCCTTTGAAGGACAGGCAGTTCTCTGAACTGCTAATCCATCTCTCCATCCCCTTATTTTTTAAATTTATTTATTTTTATTTTATATGTATGAGTGCCTGCATGTGTGTCTGTGTGAGAGTGTCAGATCTTGGAGTTATAGACAGTTGTTAGCTGCCATGTGGGTGCTGGGAATTGAACCCGGGTCCTCTGGAAGAACAGTCAGTACTCTTAACCACTGAGCCATCTCTCCAGCCCCGCCCTTAAGTTTTTTGGTTATAGTTTATTTTATGTGTGTGTACGTGCACGATCACTTGAATATGTGTGTATATATGGGTACACATGTGTCATAGCACTTATGTGGAGGCCAGAGGCCAACTTTTAGGAGTCATTTTCTCCTATCTTGTGGGTTCTGGTGATTAAATGCAGGTCATGAGCCTTTGGAAGCCTTTGAGAGCTGAGCCGTCTCATCGCCCTAACGCTATAAGTTTTTATCACCTTACATTTCCGAGTGTTCTCGAGCTACACAAATAGAATCAGTATGTATCTTTATTTTGCCTGACAGCCTATCTTGAGATTTGTCCATGATGCTGCATTTACCAACATTTGTTCCTTTCCTATTGCTGAGTAAAATCCTACCCCAGGATGCCAAGCGTGAGGGTACACACCAGCAGTCCCAGCAGGCAGGGAGGTGAGGCAGGAGGGTCAGCAGTTCAAGGCTGGGCTACCCATCGAGACTTAGATCGAAGGGAGGGAGGTAGATAGACAGACAGACAGACAGACAGACGGAGAGGGAGAGAGAGATGATAGATAGATAGATAGATAGATAGATAGATAGATAGATAGATAGATAGATAGATAGATAGATAGATCGATCTTATAGAGCTATCCAGTGGTGTGTTCATCTTTTCTAAAGACTCCAACAGGTTGTTTATCTGTAAAACACTATTTTAAAGCAATACAGGCATTTAATTTGGAAGACATGAATAACTCCAGATAAAGCCCCTACATATGGAAGGCCTGGTAACAGCAGTGCAAGTTCAGGATGTAGAGTTGATAGTGACAGACAGGGTGAGTCTGGGACAGAGACCCCAGGGCTGGGTCCCACAAAGCAGGTGTGTTTCTCCAGCAAGACTATATTTCTCTGCTTCTCCGGGTCCGTTCTGCTCGCACAATCCCTTACTCAACCACTAAAATCTGGAAAACAAGACTTGTTTGTTTCTGATTTTGCCAGAGCTGTCAGCCAGAAGTACAGAAATAGCAAGCCATACCCTGCAATACACACATAGCTCATTTCACTTCTTGCCACGCTGGAGACTAGACTGAGGAGTCTAGATTTCCATGCCTAAAATAAACAAATGAACAAATCGTGTGGGCCTGTGATGTCTCCACATGGGAGATTAAGGCCAGAATATCTTGAGTCTGAGGCCAGCCTAGGCTACACTGCAAGACCTTGACTCAAAAAACAAAAACAAAACAAAAAACAAACCCAACAGCAACAAACACCCCAATAAGTAAATAATAAAAAAGTAAAACATGGATTTCATTTTATAAAGAGCTCTTGTGGGGCTAGAAACATAGCTCGGTGGTTAAAAGCACTGGTTGCTCTTCTAGAGGACTGGGATTTGATTCCCAGCACCAACACAGAGGCTCACACAGCCTACAATTTCAGACCCAGGGGATCCAACCCCCCTCTTCTGACTTCTGCAGCCATTACACGCACAGGCATATATGCAGGCTAAACAACTCATACACATAAATAAAAATAAAAGTTACAGAAGTTAAAAAGACAAAAAACAAATAGCCCTTTTAGCCTTCTGGGAGGTCCATCATGTAGAGAGGCCCAGTTGCCGTCTTCTAGCATTGCAATTCATTCCCATGCGAGTAGTTCCCAAGACAATGGGTGCAGACACCATAAGAAGCAAGACTTGGGCTGGAAAGATGGCTCAGCAGTTAGGAGCACTGACTGCTCTTCCAGAGGTCCTGAGTTCAATTCCCAGCAACCACATGGTGGTTCACAACCATCTGTAATGGGATCCGATGCCTTCTTCTGGTGTGTCTGAAGACAGCTACAGTGTACTCATATATATATAATAAATTAATTAATTCTTCAAAAAAGAATCAAGACTTGGGCTGGAGAGATGGCACAGAGATTAATAGCACTGACTGCTCTCCCAGAGGTCCTGAGTTCAATTCCCAGCAACCACATGGTGGCTCACACCATCTGTAATCGGATCCAATACCTTGTAATGGGATCCAATACCTTCTTTTGGTGTGTCTGATGAAAGTGACAGTGTACTCACATATATAAACACAATATGGCCCGATTATTCTAACCAATAAGATTGTCACACATAAGAACAGACCTATCTAGCCAGTGTGACTGGGAGGTATGACCTTGAACTTGTACATTGCTGTAGTTGCCTTCTTTATGACAACTTATAGTACCTTAAAATGCAAACAGTACCGTAGAAAAATAAACTACCTCTGAAGTTATTTGGGTTCCTCTATTCTCTTATAAGCAAATGGAAACCTGGGAGTTTTCCAAAGCCTCAGGGGACACATGAACTCCCAGCTCTCCCTGAAAAAGCAGGAACTCACATGGTTCACCACCATCGCTCTGCCCCTGGCACTTCACAGACAGCTCTACTGCCCACTCTGTCCACACGGCCCTATGGAGATGCACCTGCACTTCCTCTGTTCTTTGTGACCACTTCCAATGCAGCCTTTGTGTCAGGAGACAACGCACTGAGTCACAGGAGGAAGTGTTGATCCAGGAAAGCCAATGCCCAGCAGCAGCAGGAGGTGTCTTGGCAGCTGTCCAAACTGCCCCAGGAAACAAGGGACATTTACCGTGTTACAGCTCATCACGTTGACTCTCCCCGAGTCACCTGAAAACCCTGCTTCGCCAAGGGGCTCCTCCTGGCAACAGTCCCACAGCAAGAGTGCCAGCCGGCCCTCTGGGCTGTAGGTGTGCACCTCTGCAAGCCTGGACCCTCATAAAGGCCATGGTCAGCCTGCATCCAGCCAGGCCTTTAGATCCATATTAAGAGTGGGGGACCCTCGGTTGTTCTGGGGCTTGGATCTTTTCTGTGTCCTTTGTTTTTCAGTGCTGGGAACCAGACCCAGGGCTCTGCCCTTGCTAGGCAAGTACTCTAACCCTGAGTTAGTTTCCTCCCTCCTTCTGATCTGGGAAAAGATAATGGACCCAAGGGCAGGGACAACATCATTAGCCCATAGGACTGGAGCTGTTGATCTCCTATGATCCATAAAGCCAAGCTGAGGCAGGAGGATCCGAAGTTCAAAGACAACCTGAGATACAGAGAATTGGAGAGCCAGCCTGGAAAACTTAAGGAGACCTTGCTTCAAAATAAGAGGTGAACAGAGGACGGAGCTGTAGCTCAGTGGTAGAGCACTTGTCTACAACACCAACAGCCCAGCATCAACAGAAATAAATGAAACAAGACTTCCCCACAGGCCTCTCATATGAAATTAGATCGCAGGTGCGGAGTACAAAGAGAAGAGGCTTGGCTTACAAAGAAAAGAGCCCAGCCGGATGGTGGCGGATGCCTTTGATCTCAGAACTCTGGAGGCAGAGGCAAGGAGATCTCTGTGAGTTCCAGGCCAGCCTGGTCTATATAGTGAGCTCCAGGCCAGTCAGAGCTACATAGTGTGACCTTGTCTCAATTTAAAAAAAAAACGAAAATCGAAGAAGAAAAGTAAGAATTTCTCCTCCTTCCCAGTTGGATCCTCCAGGAATCCAAGAGAGTAAACGGGGCTATAAACCAGGACACAGTGGACCTTGGGGCCCTGTCCAGCAGGTTTAGAGAACAATCAGCGGCTCCTACAGGCTCTTGAATAAAAACAATGGTCAGTGTTCCCTGGGGAAGAAGAGGGGGGTGGAGAGATAGCAAGTGACAGAGCCTCACTGTCCGGCACCTCCCTTGTCCAGGGCCACCACTCCCACTTTGAGCCTCTCTAAAGTCCTAGGGTAAGGTTTTCTGTAATTTTCTTTTTTCTTTTCCCCCAGCTGAACCGGGTTTACTGGGGGATTTTAGAATTACCGCCCCCAGGGGGGAGGAGGCCCCAGAGAAGGGTACACAATGTCACATGGCTCTGCAGTTAACAACAGGTCGGAACACATTTTCTTCGAAACCTTTCTGAACAAGAATAAAAAAATCTGGGGGCACAGGGTAGCAACTAGACTCAACCTCCTTTTTTTTTTTTTTTCTCTTCGAGACAGGGTTTCTCTGTGTAGCCCTGGCTGTCCTGGAACTCACTCTGTAGACCAGGCTGGCCTCGAACTCAGAAATCTGCCTGCCTCTGCCTCCCAAGTGCTGGGATTAAAGGCGTGCGCCACCACTGCCCGGCTCAACCTCCTTTTAAGGAAGAAGAATTTTAAATATATAAACGTATACAAGCCAGAAAAGGAATGCATCGTGATCTTATAGAATCCGTTTTGATATACGCATCATAAAATTTAGGAAGGAAGAAGGAAATGGCGCAGTGAGAAGCCAGAGAAAGACATGGCACCTTGACAGCCAGTAAGTTCTCTCTCTGTTCTTTTTAAAGATGCCTCCAAATTGTCTTCCAGACCCAGAGGACAGAGTCTGTCCTGAGGATGTCCGGGCCTGGGGTTCTGTGTCCTCAAACTGTACAACCAGGTCCCACACAATGCCCAAGAGTCTTTGGTTTACCAGGGTCCCCTCCCTGTCATTTTGCACACTTTGGATCCACAACCAATTTGCATAGGGACTTATGAGCAATTAGGTTTCGTTTTGTGTACAAGTCACACAAAACACAGCTGACTGTTGCTGGTGAGCCACCCCACTGTTAGCTCTCAACAACAGTAAAAAGCTCATTCCTTTTCAAGCATGGCCTGAACTTTGCAGACAAAGCCTTGGATCACAGCCTTGCTCAGCACCCCAGGAAACGAGGCCTGCCTTAAGCAGCAGGGCCGGGGGCTGGAGCTGTCACAGACAGGTAGAGCACTTGCCTAACTCTCTCAAGGCTCTAGATTTTATTTCTCAGGGGGCAGTGAAGTGGGGGAACCAGGCTCCAAGGGTCTGTCCCAGAGCTAGGGTCAGCCAAAGGCACAGCCTTCCTCAGTCCATAGACCAGAATTACATTTGAAAGACTGGAGGAAGGGATGATGTAGAATTGATAAGAATTTAAATTTTACTTTGGGCAGATAGGGATCCAGTCTGGTAAGCACGTGGGTGGAGGAGTCTGCCCCGAGGGCTGCTGGATAAGGTTCTGACTGCATTCCCAGTTTGGGGATACCCATTCTTGGTTGGCTCACTGCCCCAACACTTCCAAACCTCACCTCCCTGCCATCAGCCAAGAGTGCTTCCTCAGCTCATCCTTCCCCTGAGTCTCACACAACCCCACACCTGACTTCCTGGCTTCTTCTGTTAGTTTGCATTCTGAGACAGGGTTTTACTAGTCCAAGCTGGCCTGGAATTCACTGTACATGGAGACCAGGCAGGTCCACTAGCCTCTCTGCATCCTGATCACCAGAATCTCAGGTGTGTTAGCTCGCATCTCCCTGCAGTCTCGTTTGGTTTTGTCTGGTGAGCAACTAATCAAGGCCTCTCTTAGAAAGCAACTCAGTCCACCCTCCAGAAGGAGGGGCCTGCAGAGCCTGGGGGCAGCAAATTTGCTTTGTGTTCCGTGTTCTTTGATTTCGTTCTCCTGCTTTTAAAGTGCTTTAGGAGGCTGAGATAGTGTACTAACCAAGCAAGCACAAGCCCTGGGGCTGTATATATAAAAACAACAAGATTTTAAGAAGATTCTAACAGGGTATGGAAGCCTAGATTTGTTAACCAAGCACTTGGGAGGTAAAGACAGGAGAACAGAGATTTCAAACTCTCTCTCCTCAACAACAACAAAAGAAGAAGGAAAGAGAAAAAGAAAAGAAACACAAAAATCAAGTCTCTAGACTTGCCCATTCTGGAACAAGCATTTGGGAAAGGGGGTTATAGGTCAGTAGTAGAATATGTGTGAGGTACCCAAGAGGCCTCTAGTTCCATCCCCAGAACCATAAAAATCGTCTTGAAAATAAACATTCAAGCCGGGCAGTGTGGCGCACGCCTTTGATCCAAACACTTGGGAGGCAGAGGCAGACAGATCATTGAGTTTGAGGCCAGCCTGGTCTACAGAGGGAGTTCCAGGACAGCCAGGGCTACATGGAGGAACCATGTCTTGGGGGGTGGAGGGGAAATACACACACACACACACACACACACACACACACACACACGAGAATGAAGCGGGAGATGCAGCTCAGAGTCAGAGAGCCTAGCATATAGAGAGCTGTAGGTTCTATGCCCAATTCTCTCTCTCTCTCTCTCTCTCTCTCTCTCTCTCTCTCTCCCTGGACAAAGGGGGATTTTGCATGGATGAGGTCAACCTGGGCTATACAATGAGACCTTGTACACACACACACACACACACACACACACACACAGCGTGCTCCTTCTGTCTTCCTTCCTTCATCTCCCGGCAGCATCTCCTCCAGCAACCCAGCCACACCAGCTTTTGTTCCTAACCCTCTGCTCACTCACTTACTGCTCTTCCCTCGAAGGGATAACCTGGACCTCTCCAGCAGGCTTGTCAACTTCTGCTAAACAGACTTAACTTCGTTCAGCTCCCTCTGCACTGTCACCCTTGCAGCTTTCTTGTCTTTTGTCTTCTCCCCATTCCTTCCCCTAATTCTGTCCCCGATTCTTTACTCACTATCAAAAATGCCTGTCACTCGGGTGACTCCCAAAGTGGCATCTCCCATCCGCAGCTAGCAAACTGACAGGTCCCACTCACCATCTGAACCGCCCCCCTGGCATCTCTGCTATCGGTGTTTATTTTCAAAGGGCCGGGGAGGGAACCCAGGATCATGGGCATGTCAGTGCCCTACGACTGAGCTGCAATCCTCACCTAGATATAGGATTTCACACTGGCAACCGCCATCAGCAGTCTGTATCAAGGTAGGGAAGATAAAGACGATTGGATCAGAGTCTAAAGCAGTGATTCTCCATAGGTGGGTCAAGACTCCTTTGGGGGTTGCATATCAGATGTTTATGATTTATAACAGTGGCAAAAATCACAGTTATGAAGTAGCAACAAAAATAATTTTATGGTTGAGGGTCACCACAACATGAGGAGCTGTCGTAAAGGGTCACAGCATTAGGAAGACTGAGAAGCACTGATCTAAAGCGACATAACTTCTTCCTGCCCAGTTTCAGTTTCTCCATCACTGCTAACCTCTCTGCCGTCAAAATGATTGTTCTGGCACAAATCCCACATGGCTAAGCCTGCTTTAACTGTTTCCCTGGATTTCCAAGTTCCCTAGCTCCTTAGGATATGTAATCTGAAACTGCTGAGTTCCCAAATGTACCTCTACTCTAGGAGGGTTCCAAGCACCCATATCTCTATGTCTTTGCCCAGGCAGTTCCCTCTGCCTGCAGGGCCCCACCCCTATCTCCTTCACCTGTCTAATCTCCACCGTTCATTCATCTATCGTAGGACTTACATCAAACTGGCTCAGGGCATAGATTAGAAAAACTTAACCCAACCTGTTTATTTTCCTGACACAAAGGACAGCACTCTTCAGACTGGCATGATTTAACTCAGACACGACACGATCGAAGTGACAAGGTTTTGCTTTTGCACAGATGCTAATTGTAAAATTCATCATACTCTGCACTCAGCATCAGAGAAACTGCACCTGAGAAATACCCAAAGAACTGGAGAGAGGGCTCAGTGGTTAGGCTTGCCTGCAGAGGACCTTAGTTTGGTTCCTAGCACTCACGTTATGTGGATGTTAGCAACTACTTTGTAATTCCAGTCCTAGGATATCTGGTACTCTCTTCTGGCTCTGTGTGTGTGTGTGTGTGTGTGTGTGTGTGTGTGTGTGTGTGTGTGTGTGTGTATGCACATACACACACACTTAAATCTTTAAAAAACTTTCCCTTCCCCACCCACGTCCTCCTATGAGATTCACAACCCTGAATGGCTACCACAGGAGGACCTGTTCTGAAAAGCTTGACACCCTCCAGAGTATACTTCATCCTCCCTGACTTCCTGTCTTCTCTCCCCAGAAGCTGCCACAGGTCCACCAAACCATCTGTTCAGAAGACAAACAATCTAGCAAGAACTGATATCCCACAAAGAGATGGCAACTTGCTAGAGGCTGTAAAGCAATTTTGTGGGGGTGGCAGTCAGGCCCTAGAGCCTTAGGTTGGACATCGTGAGATTCCCAGGCCAAGCAACCTCCTACAATTCTGGCCTGTGATCCTCTGGCCCAAATGCCACACATAATTAGAAGTTATAATCCTGTAATTCCATGATGACATCTTTCAACTTAAATATACTTTAAAACTTTTTTTAAATGCCAAAAGGAACTTTAAAATTTTCCCACTGTACCCACCAGTCTCCAGATTCCCCTCCTTTCTATTACTACTTCACTTCACGACTGAGCTCTTTAAGTTGCCAGTGTCCCGCGGGAGAAGGAAGCTGCCAAGCCCATTTACGAAGTGGTGTTGGAACAATTAAGAATTGATTGCTCTGTGGGAAGCAGTTTCACTTCCCTATTCATGACTACTCGCTGTGCCTTCGATCGTATCAGTTAGAAAAATATCCACGACAAACTCTCAACCCACCAGGTGATCCTTGGCCAAAGTCCAAAGGCTATTTTTAGACTCACTAGGGACCCGAGAGGAAGGTGAGGAGTCTGTCACCGTGATTCGCACCTCTAAAGCGTCTTTGTAAGCCAGTTCCTGCAGCTGTTGGGCAATCCCAGCACCGTCGTGGGCGCCTAATGGGGTCGCTTTTGAGGAACTGAGCTCTAGGGCAAAAAGCAGTCGCATAAGTTGCCCAGGAGCGCCAAGATGTGCCAAGCGCGCAGAGTCCAGTCTCGCCCTCCCGGTTTCTCGGACAACCAAATACAGATAAATCAACTTTGGAGGAGTGAGACTCCAGTTCTCTGGCTCTCTTGGGCGAGGACAAACGAAGGAAGCGCACCCGAGGTCCCCTTGCAGCATCCACCCTTCCTTACCAAGAAGTCGAAGGGGGTGAACGCTGAAAACATTTGTGAGGCAAAAGAGCAAAACTTGCCCTCCACATGCGCCATGGCTAAGCGCTCGGGTGGAAACTGGGCTGCGGTATCAGCGCAGAAGGACCGACCGAGCTCGCCAGCGTGGCCAGGGGCTGGTCCTTTCCCTACCAGCGCGAGAAGGCTGGCAGGGCCATCCGGATCACCTCCCCATGTTCCCACCTGCGTGTGGCTGGCCTGTGCACCTGCGCGCCCCAGCCCGACTGCCATCTGCTCCGGGTTCCAAGCCCCGCGCAATCCCCTTTCGACCCCCCTTTCTCCGCCGTTCGGCCCGCATCAACCCTGCGGGTCCCCTCCCTTCTCTTTCCCCTCCCCCTCCGGTTCAGGCCGACCCCGGCCGCAAGCCCCTTCGGCGCGCTCCGCAGTTTGCGGGGACAGAGAGGGTCTGCTGACTCGCTCACCTTTCGAAAGTAGTCGTCACCCTGTTTCTCCAGCGGCTGGGGGGCCGCGGGCAGCAGTGCGTCGGTCATGCTGGCAGCGCGGGAGTCGCGGGTGAACTGAGGTGCAGTGGCTACTAAGGGCCCCGGGAGGCGCCGGGACCCGCCCCCGCTCCCGCCCCGACAGGCCGGCCACCCGGCCGCCCCGCCCGAGCCCTAAAGCGCTAGATATCTGGAGCTCCGCCCCTCTTGGCAAGACCTGGCCATAGGCGGATCCCGAGCCTGGAACTCGGTTCTGCCATCTAGGACCCGCCTCCAGCCTCCCAAGAGGCAAATCCCGAGCCCTGGAGTTTCGCGCCCCCCCCTTCCCCCAGCCTTTGCAGTCTTCACGCATCCCTGAGTGAGCCCCACCTCTGATCTTTGGATCCCCGCCCCCTTCTTGTCTAGGTCCCGCCCCCTCCATATCCAGTCCTACCGGAGGCGGATACCTAACTCTCCGTAGCCTCGCCCCGCTCAACTCAGGCCCCGCCCACAACACGCACAGACCTCCTCCAGCCCCGCCCAAGGCTGAAACCAGAGCCCTGAAGCCCTGCCCTCCTCCGGCCCCTACACCATGCTAGTGTTAAGTGCCTGCCTGCCTTGAGTCTAGAATGGTGCTCCTGTTGAGCCTCCGATCTTAAATGCGTGTGGTTAATAGCTCTCTACCTTGTGAGCGTCAAGGTGGCGCAGCCAGCGGGATAGGAGTTTCAGCCTTTCTCTGGAGCCTTGGGAGTAGTAGATGCAGAGAGCGCTTAATACACACGGTTGCTTTCCCACCAAGGACGAGGACACTCATGACCAGTTCAATCGCTGTTCGGAAGCTTTTAAAGGCTCCAAACGGGGAGGTCAGGAAAACTGTTTGCGGGAGAGGAGGCCTCCGTGTGCTTGGGTAGCAGAAGTCGTCGGGAGAGGGGGCCACCTACTGAGCAGGCTTTGTGCACTGGAACTCTGCAGGTGTCTTTAAGGATGCTTCTTAGCCAGAGTTCCCAGCCTCGGTTTTATCAGTTCTCAGGCCCAAGTGATTCTTTCTCTGGCTGGTCCAGGGTTTCAGGTACCGATGTGGTTAGTACAGGAGTACCAGGGGTTCCCTTAGGCTCGGGGTTCGCGCTACCTCCTACTGGAGGGTAGACAGACTCTAGGTTCGGATACTGGTGGCACATGGGGCTACGATCCAGCTGCAAGAGCTTAGAGTCCCCCAGCCCTCGCCGCCGCCGCCACCACCACCACCAAAGAACACCTTTGTCTGCTGCCTTTGGCGGTCTGTGGGTCGCAGTGTAAACCTCAGGTTCAGCTTTCAAAACTAACCAAACGTTTTCAAACCCTTTAAAAAGTGTTTTAGAGCCAGGCGGTGGTAGCACACGCGTTTAATTTCAGGACTCTGGAGGCAGAGGCAGGCGGGTCTCAGAGCCAAGGCTACACAGAGAAACCCTGTCTCGAAAAACAAAAACAAACAAAAAACAAACCACAAAAAAAGGGTGTTAGTGATGTATTTATAAAAATATAATAAGATATATGTTATATGGGTGTAGGGGAGGTAGGTGTGGGGGAAGGGTGTGCCTCAGCAGGCCCAAGCCCAGGCATCCCTTCCCCCTGAGAGACCAGACACACACGAAGGTATAGTATAGAAAATAAAGAGTTTATTTAGGGCATGGGGAGGGGAGTTAAGAGGGTAGTAGAGGCAGAAAAGGCAGAGAGAGGGACAGAGTAGAGAAGTAGAGGAGTGGAGGCCGGCCATGACCACTTGGAGGGAGGGGGGAAGGGAATGGGGAGAGGTAAGAGATAAGAGATGTAAGAGATGGTGGCGCACGCCTTTAATCCCAGCACTTGGGAGGCAGAGGCAGGTGGATTTCTGAGTTCGAGGCCAGCCTGGTCTACAGAGTGAGTTCCAGGATAGCCAGGGCTACACAGAGAAACCCTGTCTCGAAAAAACCAAAAAAAAAAAAAAAAAAAAAAGAGATGTAAGAGAGAGGCAAGAGAAAGAGATAAGAGGAGGAGCAAGCAGCCCCTTTTATAGTGGGCCAGGCCCACCTGGCTATTGCCAGGCAACTGTGGGGTGGAGTTTAGACAGGATGCTAACAGTTAGTGTGTTAGTATGGCTGGAGAGACGGCTCAGAGGATAAAGGTGCTTGCCGCTCAGCCTGACAACCTGAGTTCCATTCCCTGGGACCCATAGGGTAGAAGGGGCAAAAACCAACTTCCACAAGTTCTCTGACCTCACACGTGCGCCATGGTACGTGCATGCCCCGCCCCCCATCCACACGAGATAAATAAACGTAAAAACATGTTTAAAGTAAATAAATATATATTTAAAGTGCAGTTCGAGGGGGCTGGAGAGATGGCTCAGTGGTTAAGAGCTCCGACTGCTCTTCCAAAGGTCATGAGTTCAAATCCCAGCAACCACATGGTGGCTCACAACCATCTGTAATGAAATCTGATGCCCTCTTCTGGGGTGTCTGAAGACAGCTACAGTGTACTTACATATAATAAATAAATAAATAAAATTAAAAAAATAAATAAATAAAGTGCAGTTCGAGAGTTTTAAAGTATTTAAAATAAACAAAAGCAACGGTTTAACATATGTTAATAAGTAAAAAAAAAAAAAAAATTAAATCCACCTGGTCATGAGAAGAGGGCTACTTAAGTCTAAGAAAGGTCTTGCCAGAGGATGCGATGGCTCGCATGCTGTGATCACGATGCCTTTCAGGAAGCTGAACCAGCATCGTTGTTGAGTTTGGGGCTAGCCTGATGTCTTAGTTTGCTTTTCACTGCTGTGATAAAGAGCCTGACCAAAAGGAACTTGGAGGAGGAAAGATTTTATGTGATTTATACCTTACTTACATATACCTTATATCACCAGGGAAACCAGTTCAGGAACTCAAGGCAGGAACCTGGAGTCAGAAAATGAAGCTAAGACCTTGAAGAACACTGCTTACTGTCTTGCTCCCGATGGCTTGCACAGTCTGCTTTTCTTTCTTATTTAATTATTATTACTTTATGTGTATGGTTGTTTTGCCTGATCGCTTCTCGGCCTCTTGGCTAAGATCAAGTGTGGTTGTTTTGCCTGCATGTATGTCTCCGCACCATATGCATGTGCCCACGGAGGTCATATAAGGGCATCAGATCCCCTGGAATTGGAGTTATAGACAGTTGTAAGCCTCCATGTGGGTTTTCTGGAAGAGCAGCCGTGCCCTCAATCACTGAGTCATCTCTCCAGACCCGTTGCCTGCTTTCCTATACAACTGCGAACAACCTGTGGAGGGTTAGGACCACCCACAGTGGGCCGGGCCCTCCCACATCAATCATTAATCAAGAAAATGCTCCTGACCAATCTTATGGAGGCATTTTCTCAATTAGATTCCCTCCTCCAGCTAGTGTCAAACTGACAAAAGATATTAACCGCACTGGAGCTCAGTGAAAAGATCCTGTGTTCATATTCCAAGAAAGACAGAAAGATGGAAGAAAAGAAGGAAAAGAAAGAAAAGAAACCTACAGAGCCCTAACCAGCAGGACTCTGGGGCACGTGTTTTTGGAAAGAGATGATTAAAAAAACCTTTTCTTCCTTCCTAAGTCAATCTAGTATCACAAATCAATTTGAAACAGGCTCTCTTTAACTCATTGTCCTGGAAATGTGCTGGCCTGGGGCTGAGGGTTACACACAGTCAGTTTGGTTCAGGCTCCTAGAATAGTGGATCAATATATTGCTGTGTTAATACTTGTAAATTTATCAATCATATAACCTCCACTCTAACCAGAACTTGAACGGATAGTGGGCTTCAGTTTTCTCACCCTTGTAACTATAAAAGGCCTCAAAGGATCTTCCCTCCTGAGGGAGAAAGACCTAGGCTCTGAAGACAGGAGTGGCCAAGGGCACACTTCCTGTTAGTCACTCCTCCTCCCTTCCCTGTCCCCTTCAGTGCAGTTCCATCTCCTAATACACTGAAGTTCAAGTTGCCATTTTTGTTTTAAAATTCTGACATACTGTGTAGCTCTCGGTAGTCTGCAGCCCCAGTTCCTCCTGTCTCCTGTTCCCAAGTGCTAGGATGGCAGGTGTTCCTTACCAAGTCTAGCTCAAATGCCTTTACAGTTTGTTCTACATACAAGCCAACTTAACTAATGTGGACTTAATAGTCTTTTTAAAGACTTTTATTTACTTTTATGCCTGCATTTATGTGTGTTGGGTTCCCCAGAACTGGAGTTCTAGGTGACTATGAGCCCCCTTCCTAGGTGCTGGGAACCAGCTCTTCTCTGTAAGAACATCAAGTTCACGAACCACTGATCCATCTCTCTAGGTTCTTTATAGTTTTTATTTTCTTTTTTCTTTTTAGGTTTATTTATTTTATATATATAGTTTTCTGCCTACATATAGGCCTACAGGCCAGAATAGGGCACCGGATCACACTACTGATGGTTGTGAGTCACCATGTGGTTGCTGGGAATTGAACTCATGACTTCTGGAAGAACAGTCAGTGCTCTTAACCTCTGAGCCATCTCTCCAGCCCCCATTTATAGTTTGTTTTTTTTTTTTTTAAATATCTATAGACATTTTTTTTGAGACAGGTTCTCATTCTATAGTTGAGGCTGTCCTGAAACTCATTGTGTAAGGCCTCGAAGCCATCTGTCTCAGCCTCCCAATTGCTGGAATTATACTCATGAGCCACCGTGACTGACTCTATTTCTATTTTTAAAGGCAAATATGTCATTACCATGAGAGAAAACCCAAGTGTACTTTGCCCTATAGAGAGAGGCTTATAAAAAGTAAATATAATAAAAACCAAGGTCTATTATTTAATCTACTCTGACGTCATTGCCTCTTCCAGCTGCCTTGTTTGTTAAAGAAGACAGTGTGGGGATATAACTCAATGGTAGGGTGCTTACATATATGAGGTTCTGTGTTCAACACCTAGCATAGTACGGACAAAAAAAAAAAAAAAAGAGAAAGATAAGGAAGTTTGTCACTAAAGACATCTAAAACTAGCTCCTTCCTATGTGTCTTCAGAGGTCCAGCCAGTATCCATCCCCAGGATACATGAGCTATCTGAACTTTAATCCTTACGTGTACTCAAGATCAGATACCTTCAGACAGCCTCATGACTCACTTCCCATGGGTGTCTTTCTACGCTAACTCTGATGTCACTGGGACCAGGAAGTGACCCGTTACTGCTAACCCAGTAGGGAAGCACCATCAGCCTCACTCATCTCAACTGTTAAGAAACAAACAATTAAACACACAAACTGGCATTCAACTGTGTAGGGTGGGACACGGAATCCCCCTACCCAAGGGAACTGAAGTAAGAGTATCAAGAGTTCAAATCCCTGCTTGGGAGGTAAAGGCAGGAGGATAAGAAGTTCAAGGTAAGAGTGGAGAGATGGCTGAGTTCACAAGGGCCTGTTTTATATCTGTAGAAAAAAAGCTGAGAATGTTGGAGCACGGTGTAACCCCAGCACAGGGTAAGGAGGCAGAGACCGGACGATGCCTGGGGTTCACTGGCTAATCAGTGAGCCCCAGGATGTAGTGAGAGACCCTGTCTTAAAAACCAAAGTGGGGACTAGAAAATGTATTCATTTGGCAGAGGACTTATTAGTATACAGGCAGTCCTGTGTTCCTCCCCAAGCTTCATATAAAATAGTAGTATATACCTGAAAGCTTTTTAAAAAAAGATTTATTTATTTATTTAATATATATAAGTACACTGTCACTGCCTTCAGACACACCAGAAGGGGGAATCAGATCCTATTACAGATGATTGTGAGCCACCATGTGGTTGCTGGGAATTGAACTCGGGACCCCTGGAAGAGCAGTCAGTGCTCTTAACTGCTGAGCCATTTCTCCAGCCCATATACCTGAAATCTTAACACTTGGGAATTGGAAGCAAAAGGATCAGAAGTTCAGTGTCATCCTTGGGTATACAGTGAATTCAAGGCCAGTCCAGGCTTCCTGAGATTCTGTTACAGAAACAGAACAAGAATTTACAAGGTGGACAGTTTTTCTAAAGACCAACACTCAAGGTTAGCCTCTGGTCTACACACTACACACATGCACCACACATACATACACACTCACAAAAAAGAATTAAAAGAATATTCCTGACTGAACTATCTGAGATAGAAGTTATCAAGTTCTCTAACAATAAATGACCTAACAGTCCATTCATGGTAGAATGGATGGGTAAGACACAGCAGGTTCACATCATGGAAAGTGGCAAACAATGGAGCGAACACCTTGCTTTTTTATACAGAATCACAAGGGATCTCACACTGGCGTCGTTGAGCAAAGGAAGCCAGACATAAAATACTATATGAGCTGGGCAGTGGTGGCGCACGCCTTTAATCCCGGCACTTGGGAGGCAGAGGCAGGTGGATTTCTGAATTCGAGGCCAGCCTGGTTTACAGAGTGAGTTCCAGGACAGTCAGGGCTACACAGAGAAACCCTGTCTCAAAAAAACGAAAAGAAAATAAAAAATAAAAACAAAAGGCAGATCTACCTTTGATTCAGCAATTCTATGCCTGAGTACAGAAGCAAAGGAAATGAAGTGGATATCAGAAACACCTGACTCCTATGTCCATTGCTGCACCGTTCACCT
This sequence comes from Uromys caudimaculatus, assembly GCA_028551405.1. Lineage (NCBI taxonomy): Eukaryota > Metazoa > Chordata > Mammalia > Rodentia > Muridae > Uromys > Uromys caudimaculatus. The sequence continues at coordinate 58,418,981 of CM052717.1, read as the reverse complement.
TGGACAGGAAGGGGAAGCCATTGACATTTCTATCAGTAGATTCATGGGTAAAGAGAATGTGATACAGATATGCAGGGTGCTAACCTGACACAGAAGAGAATGAAATCCCTCCAGCCATGTTGGCACAGGCCTTTAATCCTAGCCCTCTGGACGAAGAGGCAGTCAGATCTCTATGTGTCTGAGGCCAGCCTGGTTTACAGAGTGAGTTCCAGGCCAGCCAGGAACACAGCGAGATGTACTAATACTTCTCTCTCTCTTTTTTTTTTTTCTTTTTTTAAAGATTTATTTATTTATTATATGTAAGTACACTGTAGCTGTCTTCAGACACTTTTTCTTCTCTCTCTGGCCTAGCTTGCTCTGGCCCCGCTCGCTGTACCTGTTCTTCAGACACCCCAAAAGAGGGCATCAGCCAGGCAGTGGTGGCGCACGCCTTTAATCCCAGCACTTGGGGGGCAGAGGCAGGTGGAGTTCTGAGTTTGAGGCCAGCCTGGTCTACAGAGTGAGTTCCAGGACAGCCAGGGCTACACAGAGAAACCCTGTCTCAAAGAGGAAAAAAAAAAAAAAAAGTTCAGCCTCAGAAAAACTCAGGGCTACACTGGGATCCTAAGCATCGGTGTAGTTAGGGCCAGATAATAAAGCCTTTCTGTTGGCGTAAGCCCGTGCCAAGGAGTCGTCTCTGGTGGCTACCCCACAACGGTTGCACAGTAGGGTCCTAAAGACAACAATAATATACTGTACATTTCAAAGAGCTAGGGGAAAAGAGAGTTTGGAAGCTTTTATCTTAAAGGAATGATAAATAGAATGTAGTATCACATGCCTGTGATGGAAAGTGGCAGTAAGACCAAAGTTCAAACCCAGAGGCTGGAGAAATGGCTCTGCAGTTAAGAGCACTGGCCGCTCTTCCAGAGATGTCGAGTTTGAATCTCAGCACATGTATGATGCTCATAATTATTCTTTTTTTTTTTTTTTTTTTTTGGTTTTTTGATTTTTTTTCGAAACAGGGTTTCTCTGTGTAGCCCTGGCTGTCCTGGAACTCACTCTGTAGACCAGGCTGGCCTCGAACTCAGAAATCTGCCTGCCTCTGCCTCCCAAGTGCTGGGATTAAAGGCATGTGCCACCACTGCCCGGCTCATAATTGTTCTTAACTCCAGTTCCAATGTCTTCTTCTGGCTTCACAGATACAACACACACACATACATACAGGTAATTACAATGAACACCAAAAATTTTAAAAATTAAAAAATTGCCGGGCAGTGGTGGCGCATGCCTTTAAGCCCAGCACTTGGAAGGCAGAGGCAGGCGGATTTCTGAGTTCGAGGCCAGCCTGGTCTACAGAGTAAGTTCCAGGACAGCCCGGGCTATACAGAGAAACCCTGTCTTGAAAAACCAAAAAAAAAAAAAAAAAAAAAAAAAAAAAAATTTAAAAATTTTAAAAAGCCAGTTGGTGGAGGCATATAATTTTTTTTTTTTTTTTTTTTTAGATTTTTATATATTTATTTTGTATATATGACTAGTACACTGTAGCTATCTTCAGACACACCAGAAGAGGGCATCGGATCCCATTACAGATGGTTGTGAGCCACCATGTGGTTGCTGGGAATTGAGCTCAGGACCTCTGCAAGAGCAGTCAGTGCTCTTAACCGCTGAGCCATTTCTCCAGCTCCGAGGCATATAACTTTAATCCAGCACTGGGGGTAGGAAGTAGAGAAGCAGGCAGATCTCTGTGAGTTCGAGGCCAGCCTGCTCTACAGAGTGAGTTCCAGGACAGCCAGAGCTACACAGAGAAACCCCAAAACCAAAATGAAACAAAACAAAAAGTTCAAAGTCAGTCATGGTTACATAGAGAGTTCCAGGTTAGCCTGATATACCTAAGACCCTATCTCAAAACTAAACCAACAAAACAATAAATAATAAATGTTTGCGAAGACAAATGCATCTATAATGGTTTATAAATGATACAATGTAACAACGGCTTGAACTCTTGACCCATATAGCTTACTAGCTATGTTTGTAAATAAACTCAAGACACAGAAAATACAATGTACTTATATATAGTTACAGGATGGAGGTTGGGTTGGAGCTGCAAGGATGGCTCAGAAGTTAAGAGGGCACACATTTGGTGTCTCACAAACACAAAGGCATACAGATACACACATAAAAATCAGTCAATCAATCAATAAATAAATCCTTTAAAATTTAAATGGTACCCCATTAATTTGTGTATTTTTTTATGTTCTTATGTATCAGTTTAAAAAAGAAATATTCATTCATTTGATTGTGTGTAGGTTTAACATTTATTTACCCTTGCTTTATGTGTATCAATATTTGCCTGCATATATGTAAGTGCACCATCGGGTGCCTGGTGCCTAGGGCAGCCAAAAGAAGCTATTGAATCCTCTGGAACTACAGACAGTTGTGAGTCACCATGTGGGTGCTGAGAAGTCAACCAGGGTTCTCTGCAACAGCAGCAAATACTCTTAAAAACTGAGCCACCTCTCCAGCCCCAACTGTGCATGGATTTTAAGAGAGGCAATAACATAGCCTAGTCTGCCATTGAACTTGTGATATAACCGCAGGTGGCCTGGAATCCCTGATCTTTCTGCTTCCACTCTCACCCTCTTCCCAATGCTGGGATTACAGGCACAAGTTACTATGACTGGCTTAGTTTTATCTTTTATGAGGTTTTGCTATAAAGACTACGTTAGCCTGAAATTTGTATCCTCCTACCTCTTATAATATTACAAACATGTGCCCTCACACTGATCAAACACAGAGAGAGAGAGAGAGAGAGAACAGCAGACTACTGTTGCAAGCTCTGAGTACTTACCTATCATAGGAGAGAGACTGACAATAAAAATAACAACTAAATATTAAACCGATTTGAGCTGAAGCCACGCTTCTGTGGTTAAGAGCACCTGCTGCTCTTGCAAAGGACCTGGGTTCTTTTCCCAGAACTCACACTGCAGCTCCCTGCTCCCTGTAACTTCAGCTTCCAGGCGTTCTGACCCTGTCTGCTTGCCTCCATGGGCACCAGGCACACATGTGGTATGCACATGCAGGCAAACACTCCTATAGATAAAATAAAAATAATATGTCCTTTAAAAAAATGGCATAATTAAATTATATAGTATGTTAGATGGTGATAAATGCTGTCAAAGTGGGAGAAGGGACTGAGAGTATAGAGATTGCTTTGCATTTTATTTTTATTTCAGGAAAGATAAAACTTGGAGCTGTGTACTCTAGGCAAGTATTGGATGGCTAGTGTATGCTCCCTTTCTGCACCCCAAGCCAAGAATATTGTCTTTTCAATAGGGTTAGAGAAGGTTTCTCAGACAAAGTAACCTTTACAGCACAGACACGAAGGGGATGGGGCAGGGAGTCAGGAGATGGGGAGCACTCCTCAAACAGAGAAAACCACAAGTGTGCTCAAGGAACTGTTCCCATTGCGGAAAGGAGCTGGCCTGCTTGTGAGCAGAGTGGGAAGTGGAGGAGCCTTTTAGCACCAGTGCAAGAAATCTTCTGTCTTCTAACCTTCCCTTTAAAAACCTGGGCTTAGTGCTAGGTGCTTCTTCTCCGGGTCATTGTTCGGGCAACCCTTAGACTAGGCTCCAAAACAATACAGGATGACTGACTTGCCTGTGGCTACCCACTGTTCAGTCTCAAACCCTGGGACAAATGGCTCAGGTGCCTATTGAACATATCAAAGCAGAGTTGACCGACAGGTTTCCCCAGCATCTTTCAGTCACTATCTGTCATGTCTACGAGGAATGACTGGCACACCCCATTCTCCTTCCTAAATCTCCAGCCCAGGAGCTGGGCTGCCCCCCCCCCCCCCAGCTCTTCCCTATATAATCCAGCCATTTGGGTAGCCCGCCCTCTTTTACCTTTTGCCCATTTTCTTGGCTGTCCCTCTCTTTCCTCTTCCTTCTCCTCCTCCTTTCCTCACCTGGCTTGGGGGTCATATCCACTCTGGACTGTCCCAGATGTCCCTGCCTCTGGCTATGGTCTCCCCTTTATCTACAATAAACTTTCTCTTCCACCATACCTAGAGGCAGCCATGTCCTCCCCCCCCCCTTTCTTCTTCTTTCACCTAGAACTAGATGGTAAGACTCAATTGCAGACTGGTATGGTGGTGTACACATTTAATTGCAGGCAGATCTTTGTGAATTCCAGGCCAGCCTGGTCTACATAGTGAGTTATAGGATAGCTACGGTATATAGTGAGACCCTGTCAACAACCCACCTACCTATATGAAACAAAACACACAAAAAATCACTATCAAACAAAAACTAGTGAGGTGGTAGTGGTGGTGCATGCCTTTAATCCCAGCACTCAGGAGGCATAGGCAGGCGGGTCTCTGTGAGTTTGAGGCTAGCCTGGTCTACAGAGTGAGTTCCAGGATAGCCAGAGATACACAGAGAAACCCTGTCTCAAGAAGCCTTTCCCCACAGAAGAAGAAGGAAGAGGAGGAGGAGGAAGAGGAAGAGTAGGAAGAGAGAGGAACAGGAGGAGGAAGAAGAGGAGGAGAGAAAGAAGAGGAAAAGGAGTAGGAGAAGGAAGAGGAAGAGGAGGAAGAGGAGGAGGAGGAGGAGGAGGAGGAGGAGGAGGAGGAGGAGAAGAAGAAGAAGAAGAAGAAGAAGAAGAAGAAGAAGAAGAAGAAGAAGAAGAAGAAGGAATCCTATTGCTGAAGATACAACACACTGAGGATAAGTAACATGGGACACGAGTAACACTGAATGTGAGCTGGACTCCTCTCTGTTGAATAGAGTTTATAATGCCGGAAGGTGCTGTGTAGGCCTCTGAAGGAGAAAATTTATCAGTGATCTTACCCAGACACGACCACTATGTGCTGTGATAGTGAGTTACCAGGCAAGATATGCCCACTGGTGCCATAGTGACATGACAGTTTCTGGGGTGACCACTCACTTTCTAATTGGATCCAAAGTTTGCTTTATGGGAGAAAATATGTCTGTTATTGTTCAAATCTGTTCAAATCTGGGAGGTCAAAGGCCCTTGTTGGTAATTTACTACTAATGATTTTTAAATGGTCATGTAGCCAAATTGCCTTCTTGATATTTATGCTTATACCCAGGTGAACGTTGTTCTTCACTTTGGTCAGAGGCTTCTTTGTTTTGGGGTTTGTTTGTTTGTTTGTTTGTTTGTTTGTTTTTCCGAGACAGGGTCTTTCTCAGAAATCTTGGCTGACTTGGAACTCACTTTGAAGACCAGATTGACCTTGAATATACAGAAATCCACCTGCTACTGCCTCCTGACTACTGGGAATAAAGGTGTGTGCCACCACTCCCAGGTTCAGAGGAATTCCATTTTGCAATGGGCTGTGGTTAACTCATTTACTCATTCAAATCTGGTCAAGGTGATGGAACAATTGTTGAGTGCTCAACCTTACACTGGTGTTTAGCCTGCTTCCTTCTGAGGCTCAGCTGGCACTTTGGTTTTTGTTTGTTTGTTTGTTTGTTTGTTTGTTTTTCGAGACAGGATTTCTCTGTGTAGCCCTGGCTGTCCTGGAACTCCCTCTGTAGACCAGGCTGGCCTCGAGCTCAGAAATCCACCTGCCTCTGCCTCCCAAGTGCTGGGATTAAAGGTGTGCGCCACCACTGCCCCACACAGTTGGCACTTTGGAAGAGAGGGCAGAAAGACGGGAATAGCCAGAGAAATGGAAAGGAGGATCATGAAACTCCTACTGTCTACTGTCTAGGACAGGGTCATTACAATCAGGAACACAGGTGCACATAGCAGCTGTGGCTTGCTGCACAACACACACACACACACACACACACACACACACATGCAGGTGAAAGTAGGAGAGGGATTAATTCAGAAGAAGGACGCAGCAGGAGTGGGAAGGGTGTTATGAAATACAATGCAGTAGCATTGATAAGGAGGTACCCGGTAGGCCTATGCCAAGGTGTGAGAAATCACAGACCTAGTATAAGGGAAGTTTATTGTGGGGGAAGGGAAGGGAGCAGGGACCTGGAGAAGGGGTAGAGGCAGACAGAGCACGAGGACAGAGCAAGCGGGGATAGAGGACAGAGAGGCTGTCCAGGAACACGTGGGAACAGAGAGATAGAGGGAAAGGGGGTGAAAAGCGGGGGTGGGGGTGGGGGTGCAGGGTGTGTGGAGGGGGAGGGGGAGAGATAGGGCCCCGGCATAGATACAAATCTTATCAGTCGGAGTCAGCCTTGCATAGGACTATGATCTGCAAGGAGGAGGTGACATTTCCCCCCAAACAAATAAACTTTATATTATACTCCAGTTTGTGGAGGAGAAACTGTGAATATTTTTGGCCTATAAAGGCTCCCGTAGCGAGGGGGCGGAGCCCGGAAGAGAGCAGGATGGCGGCGTTGGACAGTGACAGTGATGAGGATCTGATCAGCTATGGAACGGGCCTGGAGCCTCTGGAGGAAGGTGCGGGTCCGATGGCCGGCGGAGTCTGCGGGGCGCAGGCTGGGAGTCCAGCACGTGGACGACAGCGACATCTCAGCCTGAGTCTAGGCTCGCTCGCTGTGGGCACAGGGAACGCGCTGGAGAGGCTTGGGCACCACACTTGTGCGCCGCGTTCTGGGGACAGAGAAGGACGCGGAGGGGTGGGAGATGCAGGAATGACTAGGCAACTTGGGTATGATGTAGGGTGGTCGGTCAGTCAGTCTCGTGTCCCGAAGGAACGTTTGCACCCAGACTTGAAACTAAAAGAAACTAGACCTGAAAAGATCTGGGGAGAAACACTTGAAATAGGAAATCCCTAAAGTAGCAGACAGCTTAGCAGTCGAGGGATAGTCGGGACAAGTGTGGGTGGCACTTGCAATGGTAAGGAATTTGGAGTGTGTGTTGCTGAGGGTGGAACCAAGGGCCTCGTGCATGCTAGGTTAGCATGTTACAACTGAGTACATATCCAGCCCCAAGAATTGGAATCTTTCCTTTTTCTAACAGGGTCTCATGTAGCTCATGCCGACATCAAACCCATTATATAGCCGAAACTGGACTTGAACTCTTGATCCTCCTATTCTTGCCTAACATGTGCTTGGTTTGCAACTGTGTGCCATCACACCCAGCGAGGAGGTTGGCTCTTATACTAAGGGTAGGAAAAGTCCTTGGTTCAGTTTACGCAAAGAGAAATATATTTCTTCCTTTTTTCTTTTTTGGTGGGGAGAGGGGGGCAGGGTCTTGCTATCTCCGCTTGGCTGGACTCACAGTACTCTAGCAGTCTCTGCCTCTCAGGTGGTGGTGTTAAAGATGTGTACCGCCGTGCCCGGCAGGATGCATGTTTTAACATTATGTTTGCTTTAATTTTGAGAGTAGTCTCCTTGGGGGTGTCAGGAGTGAAGGAGGGAGATCAGACATAAAGGTCTGGAGACTGGTTGTGTGGACTGGAGTTAGCAGTGACAGCTGTTGAGTAGCTTTTGCACTGAGGAGACTTGACTGGTGATATACAGGGCTGAAGGTAAGATGAAGCAAGGGTCTCTGGTGTTTCTGGTCTGTTTCACTTAGTGACTAGATTTATCTACTTGGTGTCCATAACCGCTGATGGCAGTGTTAACCCTGTGGGGAAGACAGAGGAGTCACAGTGGTGGGCCAGAAGTTACCTGTAGACTTTTGTTGGTGAGGCTTCCCCCCACGCCTCCCCCCTGCTTCCCACCCTCACCTGTTGGTTATACCTCTGAGCTATTTTCTTTTTTTCGGTTTTTCGAGACAGGGTTTCTCTGCGTAGCCCTGGCTGTCCTGGAACTCACTCTATAGACCAGGCTGGCCTCGAACTCAGAAATCTGCCTGCCTCTGCCTCCCGAGTGCTGAGATTAAAGGCATGTGCCACCACTGCCTGGCTAAGATAGGGTCTTTCTATATAGTCCAAGCTGGCCTTGTACTTGTTAAATATGTAGACCAGGCTGGCTGTAAACTAAGGACTATTCTCCTTTCTTAACCTTCCCAGTACTGGGGATTACAGCTTTGCACATCACATATCGCATATGCCTTAGACAGTTCTTCTGTGACAGAGTCTCATGTAGCCCAAGCTAGCCTCAAACTTTTGTGTGGTGAAGATGGGTTTTGAACTTCTGGCCCTCCTGCTTCTGCCTCCCAAGTGCTGAGACGACAGGTCTGTGCTACATGCCCAGTTTGTGTACTGCTGAGGATGAAACTCAGGCTTCTGTGCTTGTTAGGCAAGCGCAGAGCTAAATCCTCAGCCAAGCAGTTGTAATCATTAGAAATGTTTGCCAGATTCTGGCCCTACCCCTGTGCTCTGCTGACCAAAGGGAGAGAAAGGCTAGTCTCCACAAGTTCTTTTTTTGGCCAACAAGGTCCTGTTTTTTTGGTTTATTTATTTTATTTAAATGAGTACACTGTCACTGTCTTCAGACACACCAGAAGAGGGTATTGGATCCCAGAACAGATGGCTGCGAGCCACCATGTGGTTGCTGGGAATTGAACTCAGGACCCCTGGAAGAGCAGTCAGTGCTCTTAACCACTGAGCCATCTCTCCAGCCCCCTCTGCAAGTTCTTGTGTGCTTTAACTTTGCCCTTGTGTTTCCTCAGAGACATCCGTTAGTGCATTAAAAAAAAAAAAATTATTTATATGAGTACACTATAGCTGTCTTCAGCCACACACCAGAAGAGTGCATCAGATCCCATTACAGATGGCTGTGAACCACCATGTGGTTGCTGGGAATTGAACTCAGGACCTCTGGAAGAGCAGTCAGTGCTCTTAACTGCTGAGCCATCTCTCCAGCCCCGTGTTAGTGAATTATGGGATAAATTTTCTTTATCCCAGCTAGCTCCCAATGAGACAGAGACTATAAGATTTATTTGGTCAAGCTTTACAGCATAATAGCCGAGCAGTTATTGATCTACTCTATTCCTCTAAGCTAGTCCCAGCCAAAATGCATGTGATTATTGCATTTAGTATTGGTTGGCTCCCTCAGCTCTAGGTGTGTTCCCATGTCTCCTTGACCTGTTTCTCACAGTGAATCCCTCTTCCTCTCTCTCACTGCTTATCCCTTGGCTGGGATCCAAAGACCAGCCCTATTCTCTGTGCTGCTCAGCCACTGGTAGATCAGCTTTTATTGACAAATCAGAGAATAACTTGGAGCAATGTTTACCCAACACGGAGGCTGGAGATACTTAGAATAAGCATTACAATGCCATGTTCGGATGCAGGCGGATATGGAAACAGAGAAATCAGCATAGGAATAATAAAGGGTCATCTTTACGCGGTATTCTATAACATTATGCATACATACGCGCTTTACATCCTTCACCCTGGGCTTAAAATTCCCTCGGCCCTAATGGCAGAGTTCTTCTTCAAGTAGACTGTGGGGCGGGAACATGGTCATCATAGCTATGTCCCTAATTCTAGCCTGTTTGCTCAATACAACTAAGATCGCATTAGTTTTATTGACAAGCACAACACCCTATGAATGTAAAGAATCAGTTGATAAAGATCTTTGACTGGAGGAGTTTCAGGCTTAGCAGAGAACAAAAGCACAAGATTTGCAAGTACTAAAATATGTGATGTTATAGATAGGTATCCTTCACAAGCTATGGAAGAGGCCAGAGAGGAAGAGGAAGGACAGGGTGCTGTGAAGACTGGTTAGACAGTAGCTATGGAAGAAGAGGACAAGGGTCATGCACGCACAACACCCATGTTGAACAACCGTTCGTATTGTTTCTGTATTCCTAGTTGTATAGTTGTTTCCTTGAGAAGAAATATGCTGTTAAGCCATCAACTATTTGACCTGGATTTTTCAAATTCTCCCTAGTTTTAAATTATATTATTATTACTGTGAGAGGGTGTGCATGTGCCCAGTTTGTGCCCAGGGGTCAGCAACAAGTTTCAGGAGTCAGTTCTCTCCTGCTGTGTACATCTCAAGGATTAAACTCAGGTTGGCAGCTTGGGCAACAAATGCTTTTGTTCACTGAGCCATCTTGCCAGACCCTTCAGTTCTTCCTGTTTTTAACAAAAGGTAGAAATGAAATAAACTGGTCTAACTATGCTTTGGGATGAAAGGAAAGAACACTGATTCGTAGAATGTTCTCTTTTTTTGATCTAGAGAGATTTATTTTGTTATTTATGCATATGCATGTCTGTGGTTGGGACGGGTCACCAAAAGAGGCCATTAGGTTTCTTGGAGCTTTATTTACAGGCAGTTGCGAGCTGCCTGGTATGGATACTAGGATCTGAACTTAGGTCCTTCGGAGGAGCAGCAAGTGCTTTCTTAACTGGTGAGCCATCTCTCTAGCCTCTCTGGAAATACTCAATAACTTCCATGTTAGAAGCTGTAGAACTTTCTCCGTCCTTCCCTCTGCCTCCCACTCCCCCTCCCTCCTGGTTTCCCTGCTCCCTCCCTCCCCTCTGCCTTCCTGGTGCTGATCCCACTCTCTAACTATATTACAGCCCCTGATCCGCCACTCTCCAAACACTTTGAAGTCTCTGGCTGCATTTACAGCACAACGAGACCAATAATCACTCTTTCTCCTGCTTTGAAGTTTGCTGTCAGGTCAGGTAAACACTGGTGGAGGACTGGCTCCTTTGACTTAATTAAACCTTAATTGAAGTTTCTGGTCCTGACAGCAGGATTGTTGGTTAGGTATTAGCTGGGGAGTTTAGTGACAGTGATCAGGAAGGAAGAAGTCCACAGCACTCTTCCTTAGGCACCGTCACGCCATCATAGAATCCTCAATTCCTCTCCTCCTTCCGTAAAGATTCACTAAAATGTATTTTAATGCCTAAAGGGCTGGGTTTTTTTCCTCCTTGATGTTGTGACTACCACCCTTAAACCTACCTAGACATCCCTCAACACAGAAGATGTTACAGACCCTGTATGGCCATGCCCAAGGGCCTTGTGCTGTCAACCTTTGCTTCTGGCTCCATCTCACATTTCTTGCTCCTCCAGTGCAATTGGACTGTCTCAGTATACCTGACACGGGGTTTTGTGGGTGGTGGTGTTTGTGGTTTGTTTTTAATGGGGAGGGGTATGCTTTGGATTAAGTCTGGGCTTTGTGCGTGCTAAGCATGCATTATTCCATCTTAGGATTCCTTTCTCCCCAAGTTTAGAACTGCCCCGTTAGACCTCCTGTTTGATGGCAGAAGCTAATGCTAATGCTTCTGTTGGAATTGTGTTTTTATCTGCTGCTAACAAAACTCTGCTCATTCTGGGTTCCTTTATGCTGTCTGACACATGCACACAGGTCTCCCCTGCTGGGTTCTGTGTTTAGCTTTTTCTACCAGCATCTAGAACCCAGCTTCTTCCAGAAGCAAGGCTTTTGTGAACTTCTAGCTGAGGAATATGTAAGGAACAGTGTGGGTGGTAGCTCTGACTTGGAGATAGACTTGAGATCTGGCTCAGCTCTGTGCTTATTAACTGTGGACCTCAGGCAGCTACTTAATAAGTACCCTTATCCAAGTATGATAAATGAGCAACTTATCAGCCCTTGATAAGGGGAGAATTAGTTGTTGTCAGTGGCCATGATTACAGTAAGTCCCTGCTAAAGTACCACTTCCTCTCTGGAGTTTCCCATCAACCTGGTTAGAGACGGCACCATCTCAGGAGCTTTGTGGGACCTGGCTGGCCACACCAGTGGCTCTCATGACCTGCTGCCACCAGTCCCACTTAGTTGTCTGCAGATATTATCTTCCCTTCTAGGTCAAGAAGGCTGCAAGAATGACACCCTCCCTTACCTTAGCCCAGGGCCTCACCTAGCCCAGCTGCAGGGGATGGGCAAGGTAGGGGAGGGGAGCAAGCCCGCCACAGATGCTGCTAAACATCCCACAGCACTCAGGACATCTCCTTACAATAAAGAGTCACACAGAGCAAACTGTCAGCAGTGCTGAGATTGCAAAATCTGACCAAGACAGAAATCATGCCAGATGCATACAGAGTAATGGAGCATGTGTACTAAGTTTTTAACAAACGGGAATAATTGGAGTCAGGGCTATAACTCACTTGGCAGAGTGCTTTCCTGGCATGGTTGAAGCCTTAAGTTATCCCCAGAACCACATAAAGCCATGTCTGTCGTCTCAGTACTCAAGAGGTGGAGTTGGAAGGCTCAGAAGTTCAAGGTCATCCTTGGCTATGGAGGGAGTTTGTGGTTTCAGGTTCATCCTGGGCACACTGGACCCTGGTTTTGTTTTTGTTGTTTTGCTTTTAAAAGATGAAAATCCTGCAGGATGAGACCCTGGTTGTAGCCAGTTCTTTGAAGTAGAAACAGCACCATGGCTAGTGTTAACTGAGTCCCCCTATAGCAAGGCTTTGTGCTTGTTTGTTTATTGATGCTGAGGATGGAGCCCAGGGCATCTTGCCTGCTAGGCGAATGCTCCATCTCTGATGTGTTTCTCTGTGATATTTAATTCTTGTTGCCACCACAACAAGAAGGGTTCTATCATTATGCTAATTTTACAGTTTTAGAAGCCAAGCCCTAGAGAGATTAAGTCCTTTGCCCAAGACCACAAAATGAACAGGTTGAGCAGCAGGAGGATTTGAACTCAGATTACCTGACTTCTTAGTAGTATAACTTTTTATTTGGTAGGGGATTGGGCTGGGGGGGAGTAGCTTTTGAGATAGGATCTCATGTTAGCCTAGGCTGGATTCAAATTCAGCAATCCTCCTGCCTCAGTCTCCCAAATGCTGGGATTACAGGCATGCATCACTCTGCATGACTTTTTTTTCTTTTCTTTTTGGTTTATTGACAGGGTTTCTCTGTGTAGCCCTGGCTGTCTTAGAACTCACTCTGTAGTCCAGGCTGGCCTCAAATTCAGAGATCCACCTGCCCCTGGCTCCTGAGTGCTGGAATTAAAGGCATGCACCACCACTGCCCGGCATATGCCTGGTTTTTTAATTAATTGTTTTTGTTATGGGTATACCTGGCCTTTAGGGAATACCTTACTAGTGACACAAAATGCTAAGAGCAAGAGTAGTAATGCTAGCTAGCCACTTAAAAGCACTTCCTGTGTGTCCCTCCTGCTGAGTTCTTCCCAAGTGTTATTTGATTTGCACACACAATTTTGAAATAGCTACTGGTCTGTTTGTCTCTGACTGGGGTGTCTAGCACAGTCTTCTGTTTTACCTTTGGGTTACATGGATTACAGGCATGCTTTCACATTCAGAGTTGGGGAATCCCAGGCACAGAGAGGCTCAGCTGACTGAGGCCAGCACTAGTAATGGAGGAGACAGTGTTGAGAGTGCAGGATTGTGACCAACCTCATGCCCTTAACTGACCACAGTCCTGCTTCCGGTTCCAAAGATTTGTGGATCGCAAGTATGTGCCACCAAACCTGGATCCCTTTCACATTTTAGATGGGGAGATGGGCAGGGCTGAAAAGGAAGACATTTAAAAACCATTAACTGGGCCAGCGAGAGGGATGAGTGGGTGAAGGTGCTTGCTGCTAACATGAGTTTGATTCCTGGGACTCACATGGTAGGAAGAGAAAATCAACTTTTAAAAGTTGTCCTCCGCTCAGCATGGTGGCACATACCTTAGATCCCAGCATTTGGAAGGCAGAGGCAGGCAGATCTCTGAGTTCTAGGCCAGCCTGGTCTACAGGGTAAGCTCAAGGTCAGCCAGGGCTACACAGAGAAACCCTGTCTCAAAAAACAAAACAATAAAAAAAGGAAGTTGTCCTGACTTCCCCACGTGTTCCATAGCATGTGTGAGTGCACGAGCATGTATGTATGTATGTATGTATGTATGTATGTATGTATGTATGTATGTATATATACACATATACATAGAGGCCTTGAACTCATAGACATCTCTTGCCTCAGCCTCCTAGGTGTTGGGATTAAAAGTGTGTGCCATCCTGCCCATCCCCAGTATAATTTTTTAAAAGTATTTTCATCTGTGCGTACTTGACTGGAGACTGGGTCAGTGCTGGCTGTCTTCCTCTGCTGCTCTCCATTTCCCTCCCCTCATCTCTGCCTCCCCCAGCGCTGGGGCTGTCGATGTCCACAGTGGCTTTCCCGAAGGCGCTATGATCTGCACAGCAAATACTCCCCACTGAGCCACCTCTCCAGCCCTAAGTTGGTTTTTGTAATGAAATTTCGTTGGAAAAGCAGAATATTTTTATCTGGGTTGTGTACATGTTTGTATGTGTGAGTGTGAGCACTCGGGTTCCATGGCATGAGTGTGGTGGACAGGATGACTTCCGGTGGAGGTCTTGGCCTCCACCATGTTTGAGACAGGGTTTCTTAGGTTGAGCACACCAGGCTCTCTGACTTGTGGACTTTCCGGGATTCTCCTGTGTCTCCCTCCCATCTTGCATTAGGAATGCTGGGATTGCACACATGAGCAACTGCTTCAGGCTTTATGTAGGTGCATTAATTACTCCTCTGTTACTGTGAAAAATGCTTTGACTGAAAACAACATATAGAAAAAAGAGTTTACTCTAGTTTATGGCTATAGAACGAGAGTCCATAATGGCCTGGAAACAGACAGTCAAAGCACGAAGCTGGGAGATCACATATCAAGAGCAAACACAAGCTAGAAGTGCGGTGAGACTGTAAACTTTCAAGGCCTGCTCCCAGTGATGTACATCCTCCAGCAAGGCCAACAGACAGACAGACAGACAGACAGACAGACA
>CM052717.1:58382842-58403894 GCA_028551405.1 Uromys caudimaculatus | reverse complement strand
CACACACACACACACACACACACACACCACACACATACACACACCACACACACACACACCACACACACCACCCCCACACACACACCACCCCCACACACCACACACACACACACACACACACACACACACACACACTCGCTAACTCACTGAGATCCACCTGCTTCTGTCTCTCTAGTGCAGGGACTAAGGGTACAGTTCTTAAAGGTTCCACAAACTCCCCAAATAGTGCCACCAGCTAGGGACTAGATAATCAGATACATGAGCCTGTAGCAGACAGTTCTCATTCAAACCACAGCTGAGTTCTCGGAGTCTGAACTAGGGCTCTCATGTGTGGAATCACTCTATCTGATGAGCCCATCCCCAGCTTGGACGTTCCTGCTGCAACATATTTCTTAGCAGAATTGTTTTGTAAACTGTAAGCTAATAATGTCTAGAAACAGCAACTTCAATTAAATGGATATCCATGGAGTTAAACACGAATAACAATTCATCATGTTTAAGAAATGGCATTTTCCCTAAATTCTTTCTAACTCATCATACCCCTCTCTCTTTTTCCATTAACTCTTTTTCCAGGTGAAAGACCAAAGAAAGCCATTCCTCTTCAGGATCAGACCGTCAGAGATGAGAAAGGAAGATACAAGCGTTTTCACGGAGCCTTCAGTGGTGGTTTCTCTGCTGGTTACTTCAATACCGTTGGCTCAAAGGAAGGTGCGATTTGCGGGAGCCAGAGGACTCGTCAAGCATGTGAATGAGAGAGCTCAAGTTCCCCTCCTGAGTTTTGTCTGTGTAACTGAGTCTCACCATGTAGCTCAGGCCAGCCTGGAGATCTAGACTCTCCCACCTCAGACTCCCGAGTGCTGGGGTGTCAGGCATGAGTCTCATGTCCAGCTCTCCTCCTGACTTTAAAAAATAAAATTGTTGGTCCATATGCCATAGAGTACAGAAATATTCTTTGAACATCTGGGTTGCTCCCAGAGTTGACTTATACACACTGTTGGCTGCAGCCTGACAGTGAAAGACCTTTCTCCTACATGGTGGAAAATGGAGAGATTCCAGCCAGGTAGCTAAGGCCAGATAGCGACTTCCCTCATTTGGCTTTGCCCTGAGTACCCTAGGGCAGACGCCCAGGTAATCACTGGCTGTACCTCTGACCCAGTGACTAAGAAGGTCAAATGTCACAGGTGTTTTGCAGATTTGCAGATGAGGCAACTGGGGGCCACAGGGGTTTTAGAGCCAAGATAGCATCAGAACTGCCCAGGAATTATTTAACACTGACTGTACATACCAGCTACTACTTGCTTATGACCTGGAGAAAAAGAAATTAAAATGTCACACTACATCATATAATCAATTCTGTAATTAATTTGTTTTCTTTCTTTTCTTCCTTCCTTCCTTTCTTTCTTCCTTTTTTTTTTGAGACAGGGTCTCACTATATAGACCAGGCTAATCCAGAATTTGCAATGTAGACCAGGCTATAGCTCCATCTGCTCTGCCTCCTGAGTGCCGGGATTACAAGCATGCACTGCCCAATTAACTGAATTTTATCTTACTTAGGGGCTGGCGATAGAACCCAGGACCTCACTGCAGGCTAAAGCAGACATTCTGCCACTGAGCTATAGACCCTAGTCTGGTCTACCAAATGAGTTCCAGGCTGGCTAGGCCTTTGTAACAAGACTCCATCTTTTTTTTTTTTTTTTTTTTTAAGATTTATTTATTTTTATTTATATGAGTACACTGTAGCTGTCTTCAGACACATAGAAGAATGCATTGGATTCATTACAGATGGTTGTGAGCCACCATGTGGTTGCTGGGAATTGAACTCAGGACCTCTGGAAGAGCAGTCAGTGCTCTTAACCACTGAGCCATCTCTCTAGCCCAAGGAGACTCCATCTTAATAAACAAATGCAAACAAACAACAGATGAAATACTGTCTAGGATCATAAGATTCTAAATTCCTTTTCTTCCAGGATGGACACCCTCTACCTTTGTGTCTTCAAGACAGAACAGGGCAGACAAATCTGCTCTTGGACCTGAAGATTTTATGGATGAAGAGGTAGGTCAGGCAGTGACAGTGTCCTTGCTTGTGGTGCCTTCTCTCTCCCCAGAAAGCTCGTGTAAGCTTTCCTTCCTGCCTGCGGCTTTACCTCTGTGATGTTATACTTGTGCCCTGTGTGCCTGTCAGTGGCTTCTTCATCACTCAGATGTCTGTGTAGGGGACACTGGGACAGTTTCTGAAGTCAGGGATGTCACATAAAAGCAAATGTACTTGGAGATCTCTAGTTGTCCCTAACTCAGTGCCCATGGTGCTGAGCCTGTGACTTTTCACAGGAACTCTGAAGCACCCTGTGGTTTTAGGAACAGTAAGCTAGCTAAAATTAAATTCCCACTGCCTTGAAACCTGGGCATAGATTCACCCATGTGCACAGTCAAGTGCAATTCAACAAGCCGTAAGCTACCAGGAGGAGGAGGAGCCCCTGGCTCTTGCCATGTAGCTGAGGCTGGCTCTGAACTTGCAGCTCTCCTGCTCCAGCCTCCCCTAGTGCTAGGATCACAGACAAGTTGCTACCACATCTGACTTCTCTCTCTCTTTTGATTATTTATTTATTGTATAGGGGTGTTTTGTTTGCATGTATGTATAGACATCAGAAGAGGGCATCCGATTGCATGGGACTGCAGTTACAGATGGTTGTGAGCTGCTATACGGGTGCTGGGAATTGAACCCAGGATCTCTGGAAGAGCATCCAGTGATCTTAACCACTCAGCCATATTTCCAGAACCCAGAGTTCTCTCCTTCTCTTTGGATATTTACAGGAAACTGATCTCTATTTAAAACTTTGTCGTGTGTATTTGTACAAATGCATTTGTTGTGTGTGTGTTAGTATAGTGCATTTGTTGTGTGTGTAGTGGAAGTGCATTTATTTTGTGTGTTTCTGTATTAGTACAAGTGCATTTGTGTGTGTTAGTCCAAGAGCATTTGTGTATGTTAGTCCAAGAGCATTTGTGTGTGTTAGTCCAAGAGCATTTGTGTATGTTAGTCCAAGAGCATTTGTGTGTGTTAGTCCAAGAGCATTTGTGTGTGTGTTAGTACAAGTGCATTTGTTGTGTGTCTATAAATGAACTAATTCTGTTTAATTTTCTTCTTTGAAGGATCTTAGTGAATTTGGGATAGCACCTAAGGCAATTGTTACCACAGACGATTTTGCTTCCAAAACCAAAGACAGAATCCGGGAGAAGGCCAGGCAGCTGGCAGCTGCCGCAGCCCCCATTCCTGGAGCCACGCTGCTTGATGACCTCATCACCCCAGCAAAGTGAGCGGGGTGGCGTGGGGGGTTTGTTGTTGGCATGGGTGCTTTGCACATGGGTGGTTATCTTTCTCAGGGATAGCTCAGCTGCAGGCACAGGTGCTGACTGGCAGACTAAGTGACGGGGCTTCACTCCGAGTGTCTCCCTTTATCCCTGCAGTGGAAGGCTGGCTTCCCTTCCTCACCTTCCTCACAGGCCTGTGGGTTCTGTCCTGCCTTCCCCCTCCTCTCCCTTCCCATCATCCCTGCCTTCCTCTTCTCCCCTCCCCCTTCCTTCCTCTCATCCTCCCCATCTTCCCTCCCCTTCCCTCTCCTTTTCTTTCTCTTCACCTTCAGCTTGAGGACAATTTTATTAGTTTAAAAGATATATTTATTTCCTTCCCACAAGCAAGGCGTAAAATCTCAGTAGTTGCCTACAGAATGAGAATAGAGGAGAAAGTAGGGACATAAAAAGCCAAGGCCTTAAAGCTGGTTGGAGAGCAGACACGGGGTGGGGAGGGGAGCCTTCCAGGAAGAATGAGGAAGACCAAGGCCTAGGGGAAGCATGCTTAGAGAAGAGAGAGAAGAGAAGAAGTTATGCTTTCCTAATTAAGTGGGCAGACTTAGGGAGCTGCATGGCTGTTACCTGACTTTTGATTACTGTATACTTTGTCTTCTGTTCCTGGGTATGTGGCCTGATTAGAATTTCCTGGTGTCCCTGGGCCACAGGCTTCCTTGACAAGGACTTACCAGAGTCTCTACAGGCTCATCTCAAAGGCCAAAGTGGTAGATATGTGTCTCCCCTAGTTCGAATGTTCCCCCAAGCCTGTAGGCTGGCCCCTTGTACTGTAGCCACAGGAAGAGCACAGACAAGGCAGGCAGAGGAGCTAGAGCAGGAGTTGTTTACTAACAGTGAAGTTCACTGTCAGTGTTTCCATATCCTGTCTAGATTGTCTATTGGCTTTGAATTGCTAAGAAAAATGGGTTGGAAGGAAGGGCAAGGAGTCGGCCCTCGGGTGAAGAGAAAGGCGCGCCGACAGAAACCGGGTAAGCCTGCTTGAGGCCCCTTCTGCGGGTAAGCCTGCTTGAGGCCCCTTCTGCTGCCCACATTCTGGTTTGTTTGTTTAGTTTTGTCTTGTGAGACAGGATGGAAGTCTGCAATTCAGGCTGCCTGAAGCTCTCTGCATAACTCAGGCTGGCCTCAAACTCGTGATTCTCCTGCTTCAGCCTCCTGAGTGCTGGGCTTATAGCTGTGAGCCATGACCCTTAACTATAGCATAGCTTTTTAAAAAGGATTTCTTTATTACTATCTGGGCATGATAGCACACACCTTTAATCCCAGCACTTGAGGTGCTGGACGTACCACATATGTGCAGGTGCCCTGGGAGGCCAGAAGAGTGCGTCGAGGCCCTGGAACTGGAGTTAACGGATAGTTGTGGGCTACCATGTGGGAACCCATGTCCTCTGCATGAGTAACAGATGCTTTTAGCCACTGAGCTATCTCTCCAGCCCCACAGCATATTTTTGAAAGCTGCATAATCCTAGAAAGACCACTGAATCAGGTAGCATACACATAGCTAAGGTTTTAGGTATAATGCACAGTAACTTCTGGAAGGATTGTACAGGTTCACATTCTTACCAGGAGTGCAGATGTTTGCTTACCAACCACACCTTAACTGAACGATAGAGTCACAGGTTACCATTACTATTTCATCCTCCTCCTTCATGCATGCATGCATGCGTGTGTGTATGTATGCATGCATGCGTGTATGTATGCATGTATGTATGCATGCATGTATGTATGGTGAGGATTGAACCTAGGGCTTTACACATCCCAGGCAGGGACCATCTCACTGAGCAACACTATACTTCCAGCTTAACATTCTGATTGTCTGCTCTTTCCATGCCCTCTGTGTCCCCAGACTGTGAGTGAACCCTTTGAAGTCAGGAGTAATGTCCTTTGGGTCCCTGCAGTACATTATCAGAACACGTGTGCATTGCCTGGCGTCAACCCAGGCCCTAAGGCTACAGCACCTTTACAAGTGCAGCCGTGTGCCTCTGATGCATGTCAGCCGCGCGGGCTTTATTTTTACTTGCTCATGACTAATGCCTTGGGATCTCTTTTGTAGATCCTGGTGTTAAGATCTATGGCTGTGCATTGCCGCCCGGAGGCTCCGAAGGGTCTGAGGTATGTTACCGTAGAACGTGCTGCTTCCTGATGGTGAAATTTTAGGGTCACAAACTGGGAATGTAGCTCAGTGGTTGAGCCTAGCATATGCAAGGCCTTGGGTATGATCCCTGTTACTGAGAGAAAATAAAAACCTGCCAGGCATGCTGGTGCACAGCAATAGGTAGTCTGAGGCAGAAAGAAAAGTCTAGACTGGCCTGCACTACATAGTGAGACTCTGCCTCAGAAAACAGTGGGATGGCTCAGTGGGCAAAGGTGCTTGCTGCCAAATCTGACCACCCCAGTGTGATCCCCTGGGATCTAGGTTGTCTTTTGACCTCTACATACACTACATACATACTACATACACTGTGCCTATGTGCACACATAATTTCTCTCTCTCTCACACACACACACACACACACACACACACACACACACACACACACACACACAAATAAATAAGTGTAATAAAATTTGCGACAACAACAAAAAAACCTAAGCAGACAAAATACCCAAGCAAACAGATAAATAAATCAATAGCAAGGTCATGAGCAATTTTAGGAATCTGTTAGGTCCCACTGTCTTGGCATAACTGTATCCTAAAGCTGTCGTTACTATGTCAGCTGATACAATCAACGACTTGCTAACACTGTAGCTATCCCAACTCTCTTATTTATTGATTAATTGGCTGATCAATTGAAACAAGGTCTCACTATACAGCCCTGGCTGATCTGGAACTCACTGTGTAGACCAGGCTGGCCTTGAGCTCACAGAGATCCTCCTGCTTCTGCCTCCCAAATGCTGGGATTAAAGTTGTGTACTACCTGGGGTTGGGGTGCTGGAGAGATGGCTCAGTGGTTAAGAGCACTGTCTGCTCTTCCAGAGGTCCTGAGTTCAATTCCCAGCACCCAAATGGTGGCTCACAACCATCTATACTGAGATCTTGTGGCATGCAAGTATATACACAGATAAAGCACTCATATACATAAAATAAATAAATAAAAATCTAAAAAAAGAAAAGAAAATGTTGTGCACTACCATGCCCTGCCTGTTCTTATTTATTTATCTTTTGTGGTGGGGTTTAAAATTTTTTTTTTTTTTTAATTTTATTTATTTATTTTATATGAGTACACAGTAACTGCCTTCAGACACACCAGAAGAGGGCATCAGATCTCACTGCAGATGGTTGTGAGCCACCATGTGGTTGCTGGGATTTGAACTCAGGACCTCTGGAAGAGCAGTCAGTGCTCTTAACCACTGAGCCATCTCTCCATCCCCATGGTGGGGGTTTAAAACCAGGGCCTTGCATGCTAAGAGTTTGCTGTACCTTTGAGCCACACATACTCTTGCCTTTGTTTCAGAGTCTTTTTTTTTTTTTTTTCCTTGTCTGTTGTTTTTTTGTTTTGTTTTGTTTTGTTTTGTTTGAGGCAGGTCTTTGTGTGTGTGTGTGTGTGTGTGTGTGTGTGTGTGTGTGTGTGTGTGTGTGTATGTGTGCATGCGCGCGTGTGTAACAGTTCTGGCTGTCTTGGAACTTGCTTTATAGATTAGGCTGGCCTCTAACTCATTGAGATCTGCCTGCCCCAGGCTCCCAGCTGAGATTAAAGTCATATACATACCATCACTGCCTGGCTAGATTCTTTTGTGTGTGCAGGTGCCTACTGAGGGCAGAAGACGACTCTAGATGCCCTGGAACTAGAGTTAAAGGCAGGTGCAAGCTGTCTGATGTGGGTGCTTGGGACTGAACCCTGGTCCTCTGCAAAAGCAGAGAATGCTCTTAATGGCTGAACCATCTCTCCAGCCTCTGCTTAGAGCAGTGATTCTTAACCTGTGGGTTGTGACCCCTTTGGGGGTTGAACAACCTTTTCATAGGGGTCGGATATCAGATATTTACATTTCCATATACAACAGTAGAGTCCTGAAGTAGTTTTAATTAGTATTAATAGTTAAGTAGTAAATAATATTTAACAAAAAAAATAACCGTGTAGTTGGGGTCACCCCAATGTGAGGAACTGTATTGAAGGGGTCGAGTCGAAGCTTTAAGAAGGCTGAGAACCACTGCTTTCTAGTCTCACCACGACGTTGCTTTTGTTAGTATCATTTTTCCCCCAGGGATGGGATCTGGTCATTCATGGCAGCAGAAATACAAGCCCGGCAACTGTTTTGTTTGGAATTAATCACTGAACTCTAAGAGGACTTGACACCTGATGGTGACTCACCTTAACTCCTCAAACATTTGAAATAGGATGAAGATGATGACTACCTGCCTGACAATGTGACTTTTGCTCCTAAAGACGTCACGCCTGTGGATTTTACACCTAAAGATAATGTACACGGGCTGGCCTACAAGGGCCTGGACCCCCGCCGAGCACTGCTTGGCGCGCCAGGAGAGCACCTGAATCTTTTCGGTGGAGCATCTGAGGGCAGCAGCCATCTTCTTGGGGATGATGGACTGAGTAAAGGAAGAAAACTGGGCATTTCTGGCCAGGTAAAAGTTTCTGTGTTGTAAAACGTTGATAAATAAGTATGCTTCCCATGGTAGGTTAGTCAATAGTAGGTACTTTATTTGCTCAGTGAGGACTTTGAAGCCGTATCCTGCCTCCCCGCGAACCCCCCCTTGTTCTCTTTCTCTCCCCTTCTTTCTATCTCTCTTGTCTATCTCTGTTTCTTTCTCTTTCAGTTCTGGGGGCTTGTCTAGTGTATGCAAGGCCCTGTGTTCCAGCCCCAGTCCTGAAAGAGAGAGACAGAGACAGAGACAGAGACAGAGACAGACAGACAGACAGACAGACTCAGGGCCTTGCATAGAGTAGGCAGGTACTTTTTCACAGAGCCATATGCTAGTCCCAGATTCTGTTTCTCTGAAGGTCCTTTGGTCGTACCTGTGGTGTTTGCCATTTTAATTCTAAAAAGGGTGCCCAAGAGCCTGTGGTGTCCTTGGTAGAAATCCGTGTTCCCAGCTGGAGGCCTGTTTTCCCATCCTGGTGGGACCAAGCAGAAAAGTACCTTTCCAATACATTGATTTGGTCTAATTGCAATTGGGGGCTGCAAGATGGTCCAGCAGATAAATAAAGCTGCTTGGTTCTGAGCTAAGCCTCCCCTCGCTACTGCACGCCCTGAGTTCAGGGTACCTGGGTCATTTTGACTTGGAGGTTTTGTCCTTTTGGAGCTTTTTGTTACCCACCTTCTCAAATGTCTCAAAGGTTCTTAAAAACAAAGTGAACCAGTGTAGTGGTGCATTCCTTTAATTCCTGTACTCAGGAGGCAGAGGCAGATGGACCTCTGTGAATCCAGGACAGCCTGGACTACATGAGAGCAAGTTCTAAGACAGTCAGGGCGACATAGTGAGATTTTTTTTCTCAAAAAAGAAAAAGTTGGTTACTTTGTTTCATTCTTTCTTTGGATGCCTTTTCTATTCTTCCAACAAAAAGTCAACTTACTACAGGCTGTTTCCCACAAGAGTTCAGACCTTGGCCGTGCTGATCAGAGACCGACAGATGTGTCTACCATTTTCTTTTCAGAGGCCCATTTCTGTCTGTTCAAGGCTGTGTGGATGTTCTTCCTGTCTGTTTGTTCTGGCCTCTGATGCTGGGGCTGGAGGATTGTGCCAATGCTACAGTGTGACATTTGCCTCTGGTCACTGCTTTTCAATAGACCTGAGACTCTTCTAGTCTAGGGTTCCCATTTGCTTCTCTCCCAGTGATCTGCAAGTGTACGTGTGTCTGTTGGGTCCTTAAGACAGCTTAGCCCTGCAATGCAGACAGACCCTCCCGCCTGTTAGCTCTGTTTGAAACCTTGTGTTTTGCAGGCTTTTGGTGTAGGTGCCCTGGAAGAGGAAGATGATGACATCTATGCCACAGAAACTCTATCCAAGTATGACACCGTGCTGAAGGACGAGGAGCCTGGAGATGGCCTCTATGGCTGGACAGCTCCCAAACAATACAAAAAGCAGAAAGGTACTTCTTGGCAGCCCAGATGTAGGAGTGGTTGTCAGGCTCTTGGGAAGAAGGGGCGCAGGTCTCGCACTGGCATGTCAGACTCTGTAGAGGAGAGGGTGTCAGTGATGCAGGATGTGGGGCTGAGAGATGGTTTAGTGGGTAGGGGCACTGGATGCACTTGCAAGGACCTGGGTTTTGTTCCCAGCACCCACACTGTGGCTCACAGCCATCTGTAACTCCAGTTCCAGGGCATTTCATGCTCCCTTCTGGCCTTTACAGGCCTCAGGCATACACATGGTACATATACATACATTTAGGTAAAACACCTATAAACATCAAACAAAAAGAGATAACCAAAAAATATGCAGGGTGAGAAACAACGGAAACTGATATAGTGACTTGTTCTTATAATTCTAGCACTTGGAAAGCTGAGGCACGAGGATTGCTTTGAGTTTGAGGCCTGCCTTGCAGTGTATAGGATATAAGAAAGAAATGGGATTTAAGCCACAGCTAAAGCCAGCAGTGAAGGTGGGATATACTAGGGAGCTGGAGAGGCTTATGGCCAGAAGAGGTCTGACTGTGTGGCTTGGTGCCATGTTGTGGTCAGACAGCAGTGAGGACTCAGAGAGTTCAGGGAACTGGAAGATTCAGCCAATTTAAACAGCAGGCCAGAAGACCAGGTTTGGGACAGGTGACAGTGCCAACTGTCTGTAGCACAACAGAGCTCAGCTAACCTGCTCCCTGCCCCTGAGGCCTCAAAAGGCTCTTATCTGCAATCAGACATGGTCGCTTATCTACCCCCCCCCCCCTTTTTTGTAGTTAAGCCCAGACTGGTCTCAAAGTTGTGCTCTGTCTGCCTCCACCTCCCAGGTGCTGCAATTACAGATGTGATTATTATATTGGCATCTTTCAACATGACTTAAATCTCCAGACAGAGTCTGTGGTGATTCAGGTCCCTTGGTTAAACTGCCACTCTAGTCTTGATTTCTAGAAATGGTGCAGGGTAGTAGACAGGGTGGAGAATCGGTACTATCTAATACAGTCAGTCAGCACAGTGCCCTAAATTCTGTCACAGTCCCCCCCCAATGCCCAAATGATATACAATTTCACATATTATAAATTAGAAATGTTATTGTCTATGTTACATAGCCAATGTATTGATACCATCGACTATATGTTACATGTTAATTATATAATAATGTAAGATACTAATTACTAATTGAGTATACTCTAGACACTAATGGGTGAATGAAATTAATAATAGTTATCTTAATTATATCAGTAACCAATATTTAAGTTAACTAAATTATTAACATCTTACAGTAGTTGGTAGTTTGCAATAACACATACTCTAGTCTGCTTTCCAAGACAAATCTTTCACTTTTCCTGAGTACAGAACCTTTGTTCTCTGGTGAGTTTGGGATATTCTGTCTCTCTTTTTTAATTTGCATGTATGTATTTTCTTCTGACTGGGTAAATATATCATTCCTAGCTGGTTTTCCTTCCAGCAGTTACTGAGGCTGGAATGAGTCTTCTGTGCACCCACTCTGCAGAAAGTCTTCTTGTGAATTGCAGAGCCTGCCACAGGCTTGCATCTGCAGCTGGGGAGGACCGTCCCCTGATCAAGTCAGAGGGCGTTGGTCACTCAGTTTCCTTAGTTTGTGGTCTTATCTGTCTACTGTTAGCATTTCATTTGTAACAATGGTTTGTCCCAGGGCGAGTTCACAGCTGACCTGGTTGTGTTGCCTAGGAGCCTTATTTGGGCTGTTGCTAAGGAAACTGGGACACAGCCACCCTGGAGCACTGGGTGAGAAATGACCCTTGCAGTTGGGATCCTTCTTTTGACACTAGCTGGCTTTTCTTGAGAAATTTCATTCCAGATAATAGCCACCTGAGGTTGCTTTGGTAGGAGGGAGAGGACAGCTTTATGGGATCATTTTAGATCAAGTGTTCAGATGTTTCCAGTAAGAGTCCTTGGGCTCCTGACGAGGCGACACATCTTGGCGGTGGCCTGTAAGACAGTCTGGGTGCTTGTCTTGGGAGGCCGAGACAGTGTCTGAGCTGTCTGGGTGGCTGGGCAGTGGAGGGCAGTTTGAGCTGAACCTCACTGTGTCAACAAAGGGGTGAAAATTTGAATGCCACTTGGTCCCCAAATGCTCATTCCCAGTGACCTCACGCAGGGCGCGGTTTATGCTCCGGAAAATAAGAAGCCTCTTGTCTCACTTAATCATCTCAGCTTCTGGAATTAATCACTGATGTCATTTTGTAGAACCTGAGAGAGATCTTCGATATGTTGGCAAAATTTTGGAAGGATTTTCCTTGGCTTCTAAACCTTTATCTTCAAAGAAAGTAAGAAAACCTTTCCATTAAATTATTTTATTTGTTTGGTACTTATAGTGTTTATTTTAATATTTATATGTTTTAAATATTTATAATATCATTAATTAATTGAGCTTTATCAACATACTTATGGAAATCTGGTATTTCTTTATGCATATTCCTCTGTTAACAGTTTTTAGAAGAAAGCTGTGTGTGATGGGACAGGTCTGTAATCCTGGCACTTGGGAAACTGCGGCAGGAGAATCATATTCTGAGGCTGCCAGGGAAACTAAGATCCTATTTCAAAAAGGGGAAGGGGGCTTCACATAGCCCAGCCAATAAAGTGCATGAGTTCAATTCCCAAAGTCACGTCAAAAAAGCTGGTGCAGTGGCTGGACTTGTCATCCAGGGCGTGGAAGGTTCCAGAGGCTCACTGGCCAGCAGTAGAGCCTCCCTGACAAGTTCCATTCCAGGGAAAGATTCTGCCTTAGAAAACGGAAGGTGGGGGCTGGAGAGATGGCTGAGCAGTTGACCCAGGTTTGATTCCCAGCACCCACATGTTGGCTCACCACTCTCTCTAACTCCAGTTCCAGGGGATCCAACACCTCTTTTGGCTTCTTCTGGCACCAGGCATACATGTGGTAGTGCATAGACATACAGGCAAGACACCCATACACATTAAAAACAAATAAGACATTCCACTGAAAGAGGCCAGTCATGTGGCCCCGTGGTTAAATCCAGCACCACACAGAACCCCAGACCTTTGCATCTTGTTAAAGGGCAGTGCTCTCACTTTTAGATTAACTTGATGTTTTGGGAATACTGCACAGGGGAAAGTGCTTGCTTACCAAATGCAAGTAAACACAAAGATGGTTTCCTGGCAGGGATAATTCCACTGTGTCCAGGGAACTTCGAACTCCTAATTCTACCTGTAACGATGGGATACAGACATGGATGTGGTGGAAAGTTCCCAGGCCAGTGTGCACCTGGGTCTGAGTGTTTCACCCAGTGTTCAGGGTTGACTTGGTTGTAGAAGTCAATGTACAAGCAATGCTTAATCTTTGCTTGTTACACTAAGAGCAGGGGGACCCCTCAGTAGTTACTTAAAATATCTAATGGTTGGTACACGGTGCAGCCTTTAATGCCAGCACTCAGGAGGCAGAGCCAGGCGGATCCCCTGAGTGTGAAGCCAGCCTGGTCTCCAGAGCTGAGCTTCAGGACAGCCAGAGCTACCCAGTGTATTGCTGCTTCCAAAAGAAGTCTAATGCTTAGGCTGGGGGTGTAGCTCAGTAACAGGCTGTGCTCAGTGTGTGTGAGGGTTACCATCCCCCAAAGGAACAACAAAACCCCACTTTCCTTTTAACTTCCTGTTCTGCAGTTATTAATGTCTTCAGAGCTATAAATCCAGAATTTTCACAGATAGGTGTAAGTTTCAGTGTTATCAACCTTTCTCTCCCCCTCTCCCTCACATAGTGAGGTTAGATCTAAGACCTTATGTGTGCGGGCACACACTTGACCACTGAGCTACACCCTAGCCTGCCTTTGTTATATTGTTGTTGTTGGCGTAGTTGTTGAGGTGTAATCCCAGGGGCTTGTGACTATTCTGCATATTGTAACTGAGCCTCATCCTCAGATCTACTTAGGGTCTGAATTAAAAAATACTTTGAATTAAGAAGTAAGTTGGGGGGGGGGGTGGAGAGATGGCTCAGTGGTTAAGAGCACTGACTGCTCTTCCAGAGATCCTGAGTTCAAATCCCAGCAACCACATGGTGGCTCACAACCATCTGTAATGGGATCTGATGCCCTCTTCTGGTGTGTCTGAAGACAGCGACAGTGTACTCACTTACATAAAATAAAATAAATAATTCTTAAAAAAAAAAAAGTTGGGGCAGGAGCCAGAGAGACGGCTCAGTGGTTAAGAACACTTTTTTGTTTTTGTTTTTGCTTTTTTTTTTTTTTTTTTCAGAGACAGGGTTTCTCTGTGTAGCCCTGGCTGTCCTGGAACTCACTCTGTAGACCGCGCTGGCCTCAAACTCAGAAATCCGCCTGTCTCTGCCTCCCAAGTGCTGGGATTAAAGGCGTGCACCACCACTGCCCGGCTGGTTAAGAACACTTGATGCTTAATAGTGCTGAGTGGGGTTTGGATCCCAGTCCACAAACACCTGTAACTCCAGCCCCAAAGGGTTCATGTCCTCATCTGGCCTCTGCAGTCACCTCCACACATGCGCACATTCACTTACGCAACAGACATGCATATTCACAAACAAAATAAAAATGAATTAAAAAAAAATGAGGGTCTGATGTTTCACTTTGGAAGTGAACCATAGCCTGAACAAAGAGTTTTGAATTTAAAACTACTTAATTTCAAGTTTGTTTTTTTCTTTTCTTTCTTTCTTTCTTTCTTTCTTTCTTTCTTTCTTTCTTTCTTTCTTTCTTTTCTTTTCTTTTCTTTTCTTTTCTTTTCTTTTCTTTTTTTTTTCGAGACAGGGTTTTTCTGTATAGCTCTGGCTGTCCTAGAACTCACTCTGTAGACCAGGCTGGCCTCGAACTCAGAAATCCACCTGCCTCTGCCTCCCAAGTGCTGGGATTAAAGGCGTGCGCCATCACTGCCCAGCCAAGTTTTTTTTTTTTTTTTTTCAAAGTCTTAAACAAACATTTGTAGGTGTTTGGTCTTACAGTGGGCTGTGTCCACATGTGGGGCAGGACGTGGTGCTCTGTCTTCTTATATTTAGTGCTCTCATCATGGGAAACATAAATATTAGCCGTGGTGTTATTTGCAATGTGAGGCTGTTGGGACAGTGGTTCTGATTTCCCTCAGCGGCCAGGCTATCCCTGTGCTGTCCACCTCGAAAGGGAGCTGGGGCTGGGCGTGTCTCATGACACTAAAATCATGGTTTTCTTTCTTAAGTCTGTGTGATTTTGTAACCCGGATTTCCTGACTTTTATTTTGTTTGTTTTTTGTTAAGATTTATCCACCACCTCAGTTGCCCAGAGACTACCGACCGGTGCATTACTTCAGACCTGTGGTGGCTGCAACGTCTGAGAATGCTCACTTACTTCAGGTGTTATCTGAGTCATCTGGGAAAGCAGGGCCGGACACGGGGACACACAGTAGGCATCAACTCAATGCCTCCAAGCGGGGGGAGTTGCTAGGAGAGATGCCTGTTCAAGGTACGTGTGATGGAGGAGATGGGACTTGTTATGTTTAACATAATCTTACTCACGTGGGGAGCTGTGGTTCCCACTGATGGGGATCCCTAGGAGATGTGTCATGTATTGTGAACAGCGTATAAAAGTGTATGCAGACCTTATTCACTGTGACTTGGTGAGAGGGTCTTTTTGCCCCCTCCCTCCCTTTTTTTTTTTTTTAAGAGATTTATTTATTTATTATATGTAAGTACACTGTAACTGTCTTCAGACACCCCAGAAGAGGGCATCAGATCTCATTACGGATGGTTGTGAGCCACCATGTGGTTGCTGGGATTTGAACTCAGGACCTTCAGAAGAGCAGTCAGTGCTCTTTTGGGTTTTTTTTTTGTTTGTTTGTTTGTTTGTTTATTTTGTTTTGGTTTTTTTTTTTTTGGTTTTTTGAGACAGGGTTTCTCTGTGTAGCCCTGGCTGTCCTGGAACTCACGCTGTAGACCAGGCTGGCCTCGAACTCAGAAATCCACCTGCCTCTGCCTCCCGAGTGCTGGGACTAAAGGCGTGCACCACCACTGCCCGGCCAGTCAGTGCTCTTAACAGCTGAGCCATCTCTCCAGCCCTGCTTCTCCCTCCCTTCTTCCCTCCCTCCTTTCCTCCTTTTCTCCCACTCCCCCCCTTTCTCTTTCTTTCTTTCTTTCTTTCTTTCTTTCTTTCTTTCTTTCTTTCTTTCTTTCTTTCTTTCTTTCTTTCTTTCAGACAGGGTGTCTCTCTATGTAGTCTTGGTTGTCCTGGAGCTTGCTGTGTAGACCAGGCTGGCTTTAAACTCACAGAAATCCTCTTGCTTCTGCCTCACAAGTGCTAGGATTAAAGGCCTGTGCCATCACACCTGGCCTCCCTCTTTTGTTTTTGTTTTTTGAGAGATGTTCTCACTATGTAGAACCCCACAGCCTAGACCCATTATTTTGTTCCATCCTCTTGGGTCCTGGGGTTACAGGCATGCACAAGTTGGTAGCCCAGGCTGGCCTTGAACTCATGATACTCCTGCTCAGCCTCCCAAATAAACCAGGATTACAGGCATGAGCCATTGCTGTTTTTCCAAAGCTCTTGGCTTCCTTCCTAGCGGTAGTGAGAGGAGGGGCCTTATCTGCATTGTCCCCCAGGCCCTGGCCACTGCCTGCTGTGATATGAGTGCTCAGCGGAGAACTGTGGCAGCCATGACCATAGGTGCCTGTGGTTCAGAGTCCTCACCTGGGCATGGAGCACAGGGCTTTACATGCTCCAGGCATTTGCACTGCCTCGAGTTGTACCCATGGCCAATGATATAAATATGCAGTTCACAGGACATATAGATATTGATAGATTAGTAACATAAACACTCATCTGTGATTATGTACATTTTTAGTAGTGACTGCGTGTACAGAAAAGGTAAAGCTGTTTTTCATCTCTTGTTACTGTTTTTATTTAGGGTCAGCTACTTCAGTGTTGGAGTTTCTGTCTCAAAAAGACAAAGAAAGAATTAAAGAAGTGAAGCAGGCAACTGACCTGAAAGCCGCTCAAGCCAAGGCCAGGAGTCTGGCCCAGAGTGCTTCAAGCAGCAGAGTGCAGGCCTCCACGCCAGACCTCGGGCACAGCTCATGGCACCTGGCCCTGGGTGGTGGGACAGTCACCACCAGAGCCAGCAACTTCAAGCCTTTTGCCAAAGATCCAGAAAAGCAGAGACGATATGAAGAATTCTTAGTACACATGAAGAAGGGTCAGAAAGGTGGGTGCTGGCCTGGCAGGGTTGGCAGCCTCTCTGCGCGTCCCCTCCCCCATCACAGACTGCAAGTCAAGCCGCCCTGATCTGTCATTAGTTTTGCTCCACTTGTTATAAACAGTTTAAAGGTTTCAGGCCCTCACTCTAAAAAGCAAATGCATAGCAGAAATAGAGTTAAGGCCTATAATTCCAGCACTGGGTGGCTGAGGCAGTAGGGTCAAGAGTTTGAGGCCAGCCCTGGCTATGTAGCAAGTCCTTGTTTCAAAACTAAAAAGCAAAACAAAACAAAAATCACACAAAAGTAGTGAT
Organism: Uromys caudimaculatus; assembly: GCA_028551405.1. Classification (NCBI taxonomy): domain Eukaryota; kingdom Metazoa; phylum Chordata; class Mammalia; order Rodentia; family Muridae; genus Uromys; species Uromys caudimaculatus. The sequence goes on along the minus strand of CM052717.1, from coordinate 58,386,983 downwards.
AATTTTGAAGTTTTAGTTTCTTTGAAAAAACACAGGAATATTATGGGATGTGTTTTCATTTTAATCATCCCAGGTGTGGGGTATGGGGCTGCTTCAGATTGTCCACAGCAGCTGACTGTGATTTGCCTCATGCTCTAGCTGGGGCGTGCTTTTGCCAGTTGCAGATTATTTCTGCAACTGCGTGATATTTGGAATTCTATAGACTTTTCAGAGGGTATATAAATGCTAGGGCCCTGCTGGGTGGTTTGTTGGTTGTTGTTGGTCATGGTTTGTTAAGCAGTCATGCACAAAGAAGAAATAATAAGAAGAAGTTAGGTATCCTGATGGCGAAGATAAAACTTGCCCCAAGGAACTTGAAGCCCCTAATCAGCAAGAAATACTCTCATGGTAACATTGCCCTTTCTGATTCCTTACTCAGGGATCTCCTTCCTTTCCCCTCTACCTCCTTACTCTATCTACTATTATGGGGTTGAAAGGGTGGAAGAAAATGGGAAGAGAAGGGCGGAAGAAAGAAGAACCAACAAAGTAGCCAAAGACAGCTACACAGAAAGAGGGTAGAGAGAAAGTCTCCTCCCTAGCACAGGGCCGTAGCTGGTTGGGTTTACTAACATCTGGGTGTGCCAGCAGTGCCCTTGCATCTAAGGGTTAGCCATGTACCAGCAGCCTTTCAGAGCTTTCTCTTGTACCATGTCGTTAAGTAGAATTCAGTAAAGAGCTTCTCAGTGAATTGGGGCTGAACAGATGGGTGAGCAGTTAAGAACACTTGCTTCTCTTGCAGAGGACCTAGATTTGATTCCCAGCACACACACAGCAGCTCACCCTCATCCGTAAGTTCCAGGGGATCCAACAGCCATACATACATACATGGTGTACAAACATGCTTGCAGACAAACATTTATACACATAAAGTAAAATAAATCTGGGAGAGAAAAAGAAATATCTTATAAAGGAAAGAGTAGTACTGCCTGGAGGTAGCACCCAGCGCCCCACCTCCATAAGTACAGGGTCTGGATGTTTGGCCTCTGAGGAAGCACGCCTTCCAGGTGTCCACCTGGTGCTCTCCCTCAAGCGCCATGCTGTCCTTGCTCCTGCCCCACAGATGCTCTGGAACGGTGCCTGGACCCCAGCATGACCGAGTGGGAGCGCAGCCGAGAGCGGGAAGAGTTTGCCCGGGCGGCCCAGCTCTATGTGTCCTCCAACTCCACCCTGTCCTCCAGGTTCACTCATGCCAAGGAGGAAGACAATTCAGATCAGGTCGAAGTTCCTCGGGACCAAGAGGTCTGTGGCCATCATGTGCCTACCTGGTGCACTTCATTTTGTGATTTTGCAGTTGTAGGAACTGAGTTGAACCCAGGCTTTCACACAGTGTTAGTATGTACATGGTCTAACCATTAGGCAACACTCCCAAGCTCTGGTCAGATTTTTATCTATTTGTTTGTGTCTTATTTATGTGGATGTGTGCACGGTGTTCAGGAACATGTGCCAGTATATGTGCATCTAGAAGCCAGAGATCAACATTTCTCAATTATTTGTAACTTATTTTATTTAGTTTTTTGAGACAGGGTTTCACATAGGCAAACTGGCCTGGAAGTCCTGTTCTTCCTGCCTCAGCTTTCCCAGTGCTGGGGTTACAGGTGTGAGCCACTCCGTCAGACTTCACCTTACTGTTGTTGTTGATGTACATTGGTGTTCTGTACATCTGTGTGAGGATATCAGATCCCCTGGAACAGGAGTTACAGACAGTTGTGAGCTGTCATGTGGGTGCCGGAATCCAGGTCGTCTGGAAGAGCAGCTGGTGCTCTTAACCGCTGAGCCGTCTCCCCAGCCCCCTTGACTTTTTTGAGACAGGGTCTCTCACTGAACTCAGAGCTCATCGATTCAGCAAGGTGGGCTAGCCAGTGAGCTCGAGGGATCCACCTGACTCCTCTTCCCGCTGATGGGATTCTGGACACATGCTCTTGCACCCAGCCTGTATGCAGGTCCTGGGGATATGAACTCAGGCAAGCATTTCTATCTGAGTCATCTCCGCAGTCCCTCCTAGTGATTTTAAAATTAAAAACGCCAGGGACCTAAATAGTTTATCAGTGAAAAGATTAAAATACACATAGCATAGTAGATAGAGTAAGAAATAACTTGATGTCTAGCTTATAAGATATAAGCAGTGTAATAACCCAAATTCTTTGATATTTCAAGACCAGTGTTTGTTTTTTGATGGAAGTATAAGGGAATGAAGCTTGGCATTTTAAAAAATATACACTTATTTTTATTTTATATCTATGAGTGTTTTGACTTCGTGTATTTCTGTGTACCATATGCGTGCCTGGTACTCTCAGAAGCCAGAAGACAGTGTTAAATTCCCTAGAAGTAGAGTCATAGATGGCTGAGCCACCCTGGTGCTGGGAATCAAACTTGGGCCCTCCAGAAGAGAAGTCAGTGCTGAGAGATCTCTTCAGCCCTGATCCTTTTTTTTTTTTGAGATGTGGTCTTGGTACTCAGGCTAGGCTAGTTTGGAATTCACTGTGTAGGCAAGGTTGCTTCATACTCATAGAGATCCACCAGTCTTTGCCTCCTGATATATATTTTTTAAATTTATTTTTATTGATTTTAAAAAATTCTTCATTCTGGTGGTGATGGTACACGCCTTTAATCTCAGCACTGTGGAGGCAGAGGCAGGTAGATCTCTGAGTTCGAGCCAGCCTGGTCTACAGAGCAAGTTCCTGTACAGCCAGGGCTACACAAAGAAACCTGTCTTGAAAAATCACAAAAAAAACAAACTAAAAAACTTCATATATGTGTGCATCTGCATGTGAGTATTTGCATGTGAATGCTGGTGCCCCTTCGAGTCCGGATGAGGGCTTGGGTCCTCTGGAGCTGGGGTGACAGGCAGTTGTGAGCCGCTGGACTTGGCTGTGGGCAATAGAATAGGGTCCTCTGCAAGAGCAGTGTGCTATGTCAGCTGCTGAGCCACCTCTCCAACTAAAGCTTGGTATTTCTAACTTGGGAGACTAGTGAGGTCAGTTCTCTGACTCCATCAGACAGAATGTCTGTCTCTTCCTAGAATGACGTCAGTGACAAGCAGTCAGCTGTGAAGATGAAGATGTTTGGGAAGCTCACCCGAGACACGTTTGAGTGGCACCCCGACAAGCTTCTGTGTAAGAGGTTTAACGTCCCTGACCCTTATCCAGGGTAAGCTGAGTGAGCCTGTCTCTCCACCCACTCCATGAACTCTCATTGAAGAGAAAAAAATTGTTAGATTTATTTTATGTGCTTTGCCTGATGCACTATGTGTTTGCCTGCTACCCTTAGGGCTTAGAAGAAGGCATCAGAGCCCCTGGCACTGGAGTTACAGCTACTGCATGGGTGCTGGGAACTGAACCTGTGTTCTTAAGCACTGAGCCATTTTTCCAGTCCCCTTAGAGTTTATATTATGCTCTTACAGCCCCCTTTTCAAGAGGAACTTAACTTCTAACTATTGGGAGCTGCCAGTTTGCACATTTACTTTAACTTCTGTTTGTTTATTTTTATTTTTGTTCATGTGTATGTAACTGTATGTGTATATGAGGACTCAAGGTGGACAACAGAGGGCATTGGTCCCCTGGAGCTACAGTGACAGGTGATTGTGAGCCACATCACATGGGTGCTGGGAACCCAACCCAGTGCTCTGGAAGAGCAGGAAGCACTCTTGACTGCTGAGCCATCTCTCTAGCCACCCCTGCCCCCTTAACTGTGATTCATGTGGCTGTGCCATGAGTCTGTGTTGCCACAGGTATTTAAACCATATTGCAACCTCTTAACTTATTGCTAAAATACAAATACAGGTAAACTTTATTCCATGTCTTAATGACTTCGGGTGGCATCTTTTTAATGATGTTCATACATTTTATTTTAAATATGTTACTTACAGCTGGATATGGTGGTGCCCACCTTTGATCCTTTCGAGGCAGAGGTAGGAGAATCTCTGGGAGATTGAGGCCAGCCTGGTCTACAGAAGGAATTCCAGGACAGCTAGGGATACATACTGGAGAGACCCTATGTCAAGTAACAATAAAACATATTATTTGTGTTTCTTTTCCCTTCACGTGTGTTTGGGAACATGCTAGGGCCTTGCACACACTAGGATCAAACACAGGGCCTTGCACAC
>CM052717.1:58171701-58382342 GCA_028551405.1 Uromys caudimaculatus | reverse complement strand
TTTGGTAAGGATGTTCATGTCCCACTGTCTGGGAGAAGTGCTATTCTTTGTTCGGCTCCAGCAGGCATGGCCTCGCATACTGGCCTGGTAAGAGGCTCTGCTCTCATTGCCGGGCTCCATACTTGCCCAGAAGCCTGGCCTGCTTGTTCCGCGTACCACCTTGAGCGTTACAGACAAAACAGGGAGAACTTTGGGATGCTGGAGCTGTGGGCAGTTTCCATCTGCATCACTGGTGGTTCTGTCTGCGCTGTCTGCCTCTCTGCCCCTGTATCTGTCTGTGGTAGACCCGAGTATCAATCCTGAAGGCCCTTAACCAGTTCCCGCACAGGAATATGATACAATATTTATTTTAGATGATTGCAATATCAGTTCTTTGTTTTTCCTCCTGTGGATAAAACCCTTATTGTTTTTAATTATAATTATAATTAATATGTGGGTGTTTTTCAGCTGCTGAGCAGGAGCCTTGTGAGCCTGCAACCCCCTTCCCCATCCAAAAGGTACAGATCGACGAACGAGAAGAGTTCGGGCCTCGGCTGCCTCCTGTCTTCTGCCCCAGTGAGTCTAGTGAATATCCCCGTGTGCAAGCCCTGCAAAGGAACAGCCCCACAAATGTCCCTCCCACCCATCTACCTGATTCCACAGCCACTAAGTGTTGGTAGTGTTTCTGATTGCAGTCACATGGACACCCGCTCCCTCCACTGACTGCCCAAGGGACAATTGTCCCTTTACAGTGTCGAAGCTCTAAATGTCCTTTCCTTCTCAGCTTGAGATGTTTATTTTAGTAAGCATCTGAAATGTCATTTTTCAGAGCTGGTGTGGCACTCGGGACACTGAGGCAGGAAGATCACAAGTTTGAGGCTAGTCAGACCCCTGTCTTAAAAATAAAAGTATCACTTTTGGAAATGAAGAGTCAGGCATGGTGGTGCACACCTTTAATCCCAACACTCAGGAAGCAGAGGCAGATGGATTTCTGTGAGTTTAAGGCCAGCTTGATATACACAGAGATAGTGAGTTTCAAGACAGCCAGGGCTACATAGTGAGACCTTGTCACAAAAAAAAGGGAGGGGCATTGTGGACAGAGGATATTTTCAGGTTTTTTTGAATATTGGCTAAAAAGAGCAAATAAAATAAGCCAGTTCCTTTGGCCATAGGCATAGGCCATTCTTCTTGCCTAATGTCTTTAGCAGCTTCTGTTCAGGGGCCATGTGCTAACGTCCCCCATGAAAATATTCAGCCTGGCTTGGGCTGTGGCTTTGAAAGCCTGACTAACAAATATGGTAATGTGACCCAGTCCAGTAAGCAGCATGTGACTCCATTGCCCGCCACGCTGCCCCCTACAGAATTCCCACCTAAGTACTGGCGTGGTTGCTTAGCCCAACTTTCAGAGAATCCCAGCGGGCATGCTTCTCTTGGCTTTGGTTCATAGACCTTTGGTTCTAGGTTGGTGTTAGTGGCTGGAGTACTCTGTGGTTTATTTGTGTCTGTTTCCCAGAATGCCCTGATATCCATAAGACAGGGAATAATAACCTGGTGTACCTGTTACCTGAGGGACACGGATTTACAACAGGTAGCATTGGAAAAACCTCTGGGGAGCCGACAGTGTGAATATCTACCAATAAGATTAGAACGAGGCAGGGCCCTCTGAGTGGCCAGTCTTCCTTTTCTGCCTACAGCTCATGTGTTTATCACCCCTTCTTCCCCAGACACTCGCCAGAAACTTGAGATGCCTCAAAAAGAGAAACCCAAGAAGAGCAAAGAAAGACACAAGAGCAAGAAGGAACACAGAAGAAAGAGAGAGAAGGTGAGTGTCTCCCTCTAGTGTAGAGAAGTATGGGACCGTCCTGAGAAGTCCCCGGGAGAGGTGGTGGCTTGATAGAATTGTCACCTCCAGTGCTAGCTCTTTTCTCAGAAACTTTGTTTTCTTTTAGAGCAGCAAATTTTGAGTAGTTGCATAAGAAAGAAAGAGAAAGAAAGAAGGTAAAGAAAAAAAAAGAAATTTGTGTCCAATCAGGCATGGTGACACATACCTGTAATTGTCTGTATAAGTGGCTCAGTGGTTAAGTACCCTGGCAGCTCTGGTTTCTGTCACCTGGCTTACAACTGTCTACAACTCCAGCTCCAGGCGATCTGACAACATGTTCTGGCCTCTACAGGCACTGTGCACAAGACACACACAGGCAGGACCCCCATACACATAAATATAAAGAAAAAACGTAAAGGATTTGAGGTACCTTATAGTGAACATTACACGTTAACCGTCCACACCCACCTCACTATTGCCATAGACTGAGCTCTTGGGCCTTAGTGGCCATTTGAAGGGAAAGAAGCTCGAGACAAAGGATCCCACTGTAAGTGACTTTTCCTGTCATCCATGTGTTCTTTATGGCTTATAAGCCGCAGTCTGGCTGTAGTTAGTGGCAGTGCCTGTGTGCCCCTGCAGGATTGGAGTCGGTGAGAAGCCGCGGCACTAGTGCTGTGGGAGGGAGCAGGCCTGGGCGTGGAGGAAGGCCGCACAGCCAGCGTTGGAGAAGCAGACCGTGTGTTCTTACTCCCGCTTGTCAGCGCTGCTGCCACACGCTGCCTTGCCTGGACAAGTCAGATTCCTAGGAGCATGGGGGCTGAGGCTTGCCATGAGGTCCTGCTTGCATCTGTGCAGCTCTGCTGTGTCTGTGGTTTATACGTTGGGGATACCAGCATGTACATGGTTTAATGTGTCACAGCTGTTAGCTCTGGGTGTCAATGCATACCTTAAAGGAGAATTCTAATTTTTTTAAAGTCTTAAATAAAATGAAAAAAGTTTTGTTTCTTAATAGCTCTAGCATCCAAATACATGCCCAGTGTGGGCGTTTTTATCTTCCTTTTCAGTCCAGGTTATTATATAGGGCAAAGTTCTGTTTTTGAACTAAGTTCCCAGCCCTTCTCAGGCAAATTCCAAGCATTTTACTGCTGAGCTAACCTGCCAATACTTCACTGGGGGATTCTAGGCAGGGACTCTACCACTGAGCCACGCCCCCAGCCCCTCACTGGGGGATTCTAGACAGGGGCTCTACCACTGAGCCACGCCCCCAGCCCCTCACTGGGGGATTCTAGGAAGGGGCTCTACCACTGAGCCACGCCCCCAGCCCCTCACTGGGGGATTCTAGGCAGGGGCTCTACCACTGAGCCCTACCCCTAGCCTCTTACTGGGGAATTCTAGGCAGGGGCTCTACCACTGAGCCCTACCCCTAGCCTCTTACTGGGGAATTCTAGGCAGGTGCTCTACCAATAAATTATACCTCATGCTCCTGGGTTAGGTGTGTGTGTGTTTGTGTGTGTGTTTTTGTGCACATGCATGTGCGTGTATTCACATGTATAAATGTATGTGTTCAATTGTGTATATATAGGTCAATCATTCACCTTTTTTGTGTTTTGGGTTTTTTTTCAGGTTTTTGTTTTTGTTTTCTTGAGACAGGGTCTCTCACTATAGCTCTGGCTATCCTAGAATCTACTCTGTAGGCCAGGCTGTCCTTGAATTCACAGAGATCCACTTGCCTCTGTGTCCTGAATGCTGGAATACAAGCTGCCACACCTGGCCCCTCCACCTTATTGTTTGAACCTGGAGCTTGCTGTGCAGGAACAGAGCATTTGCCTGCACCACTACACCTGCTCTTTACATACGGAGCTTGGTCAGCGAGAACTTTACTCTCTGAGCTACTCCCTAGCCCTCAATCAGCTTCATTCCATTGAGGAAAGCATTGTTTCTCTTGCTTCCTAACCTTAATTTTTATTTTCTTTTTTTTCCTAGAAAAAGAAACATAAGAAACACAAACACAAAAGTAAGCAAAAGAATAAGAAATCAGAAAAAAATAGCAGTTCTGAGAGTACAGACAGCAGTGACAGTGACAGCGGGAGTGATGCAGGAGGGCCAGCAGAACTGTCCCCACAGGAGCTGCTGCGAAGGTAAGCCCTGGGGAAGGGACTGCAGAGCTGCTCTGTCCCCCAGGAGCTGCTGGGATGGCTAAGCCCTTTAGTAGGGTTGTTTAGAAAACCTCAAAGGCCTACTGAATATTCATTATGCTTGCTTTGAGCGCTCACCTGTTACCCAGCTCTTGGGAGGCTGAGGCAGAAGGATCTCAAGTTTAAGGACAATATGGGCCACATGGTATGATATCGTGTCTCAAAAACCCAAAGTGGGGTTGGAATAGAAACAGAGAGAAATAGTTCAGACCCAGCAGAAAAAGCTCTCTTCTCCATATTAGCCTCCTCAATCGGTTTCCTATTAACTTTCAAGACTTCTGTATGGACACCCACCCCACCCACCTACCCCCACATGTACACACATACTCATGCACACACAGGCACACACACACATATGTAAATGTAACTTTTATTCGCTAGCTGTAATTGTCGTCTCAAAGGCTTACTGTTGAATAAGCTCACTCTACTTCTTTCTGAACTCTGGCTGGCTGGTTCAACTCAGATATTCTTGCCCAAACTCCTCTCCAAGCTGACTGATTCAAACTGGCTTCTCTCGGGTACTTACTGAATTGCTCTGCTTGGCCTCATACTACTTTTGGCAATATGGCCCAACCTTCTGCACTTGATTTTAGCCAAAAGGCCGAGAAACGATGGCCCAACCTTCTGGCTTTTCTCATTCTCTGGTTTATTCTGACTTCACTTGTGTCTAACTTGTTCTCCTACCACCTATCTTTGTAAAACTGTCCTGCTAAAACTGCCCCCTCTCTTTCCTGTGCTGTTCTCTTAAGAGTTGGGTGTATCCTATCTCTGACTCATTCAATCAAATCTTTTTCTGATTTGTCACTTTGTCCCTCAATTAGACATCACTTTCAAACATGGCTGCTTCCTTCCTTTTAACTTTACCTATACTGTTTGGGATAAAAGATGTGTACTAAGGGTATGTCTGTATTTACATCTTTGGATGTGATCTCTTGCCAGAGCAGCCATGTTGTTGGATTAAAATTCTTTTTCATACAGATGTACACACATGCCCACATACACATACATACATACATGCACACACATATCCATCCATACATGTAATCATATACGTGCATAATCTTATAAATACAACTATATACAAGCATACTCATACAGTCATATACACATGTAATCATATATATGCATACATGCACACACATAATCATATAAACACATACTCATACAAACACACAACCATACACACATGCAGTCATATTATACATGCAATTATTTATACGTGTCATATACACATTGATGTGCATGTTTAATATATATATTTCAAGATTTATTTTATATGTATGACTGTTTGCCTGCTTGTATAGGTATATATCATGTGCATATATTGTCCACAGGGGCCAGGAGGGGATGTTGGATCCCTTGGAGCTAAGTTACAGTGGGTGTGAGCTGCTGTGCCAGCACCATGACCTGAACCCAGATCTTCTGTAAGATTAACAAGTGCTCCTAACTGCTGAGCCATCTCTCCAGCTCCCTCCCCCAGCCCCCTTTTCAGAGTATAACATGCATGGCCTCTAGTTCAGTTCCCAGTAGAGTCCTGTCCCCTTCTGAATACTCATGAACACAGTCTATACTGTCCTGCCTCTCTGTCTGCATTCTGCTCGTCCACACTCCTGCAGAGTGGTCTATAAAGCTCCACAGCCTCCTAGGTTTTCTCTATTTTGCAGCTCTTAACTTTTTCACATCTCTTCCCACAAGCCAGTTCTCCAGAGCCATGAACCCCACGGTCAGGAGCCCCGCTCCTAGGTAGCAGTGTTCTGTGCTGCTGTGATAACATAATTGACAGGCAGCAAATTGAGAAGGAAGATCATTTTTGGCTCAGTCTGATGGTACATTTCGTCATAGGGGGCTGGCTGGTGATCAGTGTCCAGAGAGAGTGTACTAGGGCAGACAGAAAACAGGCAGGTGCCTGTGTGCTAATCAACATGTAAAACATGAAAAATTTGGTGGCACCTGCCTATAATCCTAGCACCTGAGAGCTGGAGGCAGGAGGATCAGGAGTTTGAAGTCATCCTGACCTACATACCAAGTTTAAGCTCAGCCTGAGCTACATGAGATCTCAACCCAACAAAAAAAAAACAAAAAGGACAAAACCTGAGAGGCAGTCTGTCTATGTGGTAAGTACCATCGGTGCTGGAGACGCATCCCTAGGTCTTTAGATAGCTGTAAATGCTCCTGTGTTCTTATCACCGTAACAAATACCCAAGACAATCAACTTGTAATGAGAAAAGTCACCCTTGGGCTCTCGGTTTTAGAGGACCCAGTCCTCGCTCAGATGTCCCTGTTGACTTGGGCCTGGGCTGAGGCCGCACACTGTGTTGGGAAGATGCTGGGGTCCTACTGTCTGCTTTAGACCTAAGACTCTGCTAAGGACCTACGACTTCCTACTGTCTCCCACCAGAGACCAATTTGTAGGAGTTGCTTCACCCCTACTGTGTGGGTTCTGGATCAGACTCGGGTCATCGAGCTTGGGGGCAAGTGCTCTTTACCTTCTGAGCCATCCTGCCACCTTTGTCCTTTTTAAACACAGTATCTCACTATTTAGCCCAGGCTGGCCTTGAGCTCACAGTCCTGCATCAGCCCTCTGAATACTAGGCTTATCAGAGTGCACAACCATGCCCACCCAGCTCCTGTTAAGTTTTAGTTTCATTTAAAGGAATCTTGTTTAATTTAGCTGTGTGTGCTTTTTCCCTCGTTGTGTGTACAGTGTTGAGGATTAAGCCCAGGGCCTCCTGCCTGCATGCTGTGCCATTGAGCTAGCTCCCCAAGCCCCAATGGAATCATGTCACATGAACTCTCAGTGCTTGGCTTTGGAGATGCTTCTGTGTTACCTAGGCAACAGCAGCTGGTTGGCCCTTGGCTGTGTACTGTTCCTTTATGCAGGTGAAGCATGGAGTGTTGTCTGCTCTGTCCTTGGTTTTCTCCCTCGAGGGAAGCCTCACTCTGGGTCCAGCAGCCATGCACTTTTCTTTCCATTCGACTCAGCCCTTTTTTCTTTCTTTTTGTGATGAGGTCTTGCCATGTAGCCCATTCTACCCTGGAGCTCATGATCTTCCTGTCTTAACCCCCAAGTGCTGGGATGGCAGGTGCACACCTCCATGCCCAGCACCTACTTAATTGGATTAGGAAGTTGAGATTTCAGACTGATAAAAGCATTGAGCCCCGAGGTGAGCATGTTTTGGTTCCTTTTCAAAGTCATGTGATGGATGAGGCAATTGTGTGAAACTGGCATCAGGAGTTGCTGGTAGAAGTGGGGTCTGGTGTGAGGTGTGGGTTTGCGGGTCTCTGTGTGCCCCTGGAAAGAACAGGAGAAAGAGTTTAAAATAAGGAGCAAGAAGCTAGAGAGGTGGGTCAACAGCACGGCTCTTACAGAGGGCCAAGTTGTGTTCCCAGCACCCACAGCAAGCAGCTCACTGCTGCCTCTATCTCTAGTTCCAGGGATACGGCGCCCTCCTGACTCTGAGAGCACCTGCACTCACACACACATACACACACAGAGACACACATGTATACAGAATGTAAACATGATTATAGTAAATCTTAAAAAATAAAATAAGGATGGAGGCTTGGAGTGGTGAGTCACACTTGCAATCCCAGCACTTGAGAAGCTGAGGCCAGCCTGGGCTAAGGGCTGGGGATGTGGTACCATGAAAGTATTTGTTTTTCAGTTTGTCTCATTCCCTTTTCTCCCTCTCTCTCCTGTGTCCTTCTGCAGACTGAAGTGTCTCCCCCTAAGAAGGCAGTAATGGAGCCCTGGCCTGGCCTGTCTCAGTCTGGAGGTTCCTCACTGATGGAAGTCCATTGATTTCCCAGTTCAGACATTGTACAGATTGTATTTATATGTAAATTCCTTCTGTAAAGTAATTTTTTAATCCTTGACATTTCAAAGGCTGCCCTGAAAGGTTGCAGAAATTGATTTCTATTTTTAACTTCAGTTCATGTTGGAGGGATAAAAGGCCGAACAGTTTAATTAAAGTGGCTTTAAAAACAAAATGTGTGCTGCTTGATTTCTTTTGGAATGTCCTGGAGATTTTAAAAAGGAGAGAAGAGTGAAGGCTTTTCTCTGGTTTCTGTGTCAAGGTAGCTGAGTCCAGTAAGGCCGGCTGGGACTGGCAGGGGCGGGGTAAAGGAGGGGGTTGCTCACTCCCATCCTGGGAGAAGCCTCCTCTTGCTGGTGGTGCCTGGAGCCCAGTGGGCAGACTGAGCAGGGCAGTGTGCACCGCAGCCTGGGTCCCACCAGCTGACAAAATGCAGAGCTGGGCAGGGGTGAGTGGTAGAAACTTACTGAGCCAGGTACTGATGTCATCCCAGCACCTTAGTGGGGGTGGGGATGGGGCGGGGACCAAAGTGCAGGGAACTTTATACAATGAGAAAGACTTCAAAAGAAGCAAGAAGGTGATGGTACTTTGTCTCGCCACCCAGATGTGAAAGCTCTCTGTATTTGATAATTACTCCAATCTTTTCTTCTGCCTGTAACTCTCATTGTTATGAACTGTAATTAATCTTTCCCTTGTCAACACACAAATGCTGTAACCCTGGTCCCCAGAAGCTGCATCCTGTTCCAAGTCATGCCATAACTTATGGGCCACTTATCAGACACAAAGTGGGTCTACTATGAGCTCTTCAATAGGCAAAGGGACAGAGATTTATGGTGACAGAGAGCCAGGATTCAGGAGGGCACAAGGGTAAGATCCCTGGTTTTGCACCTCAGTCTCCTTCCTCATGTGTCCAAAGACAGTTAGGGGCAGAGAACATTTTACGGGCAGTAGTACTCTGCATTGGGAGGCATCTGTCACCCCTCCCCCTCGCTCATTTCCTCCTGGCTCCTCTTCCCTTTTTTTTTCCTGAGGTTGGGTCTTACTATGTAGCCCAGGCTAGCCTGAAGGGAACAATCCTGCCTGAAGCCTCCCAGTCAGGAAGTGGGCAGGTAAATAGCAGAACCAGGTGCAGCACGTGGATCCAAAGGGCTCAGTGTGGGGTATGGGCACGTGGTGCCGCCGTTCCCGCTGGGTCCGCAGCTGGCCAGGCAGGCTCCAAGATGGCCTCACCCCAAGTCCCCCGGAAAGCTTCGGGGGACTCCAGGAAAGGTTCTGAAGAGATCCAAGAGGATTCAGGAGAGACAAGCAAGGGTTCAGGAGAGACTGGGGAGAGTTCAGGAGAGACAAGGAAGGGTTCAGGAGAGACAAGGAAGGGTTCAGGAGAGACAAGGAAGGGTTCAAGAGAGACAAGGAAGGGTTCAGGAGAGACAAGGAAGGGTTCAGGAGAGACAAAGAAGAGTTCAGAAGAGTCTGGGAAGAGTTCAGAAGAGTCTGAGAAGAGTTCAGAAGAGTCTGTGAAGAGTTCAGGAGATAGCAGGGAAATTATTGATGAGACGAAGAAAGACACAGGAGAGGTCCAGAAGAGCCCTGACCAGGCCAGGAAGGGTTCTGTTGATGTCAAGAAGAAGAGGAAGAGGAGGAGAAGGAGGAGGAGGAGGAGGATAATCGCTAAACAGAAGGGGTCTCTTGAGCCCAAGAAGTTGGATTTTGTCGAGGACAGTTGGCGGAAGAGGTCTCTTGAACCCAAGAAGTTGGATTTTGTCGAGGACAGTTGGCGGAAGAGGTCTCTTGAACCCAAGAAGTTGGATTTTGTCGAGGACAGTTGGCGGAAGGGGTCTCTTGAGTCCAAGAATTTGGATTTTGACGAGGACAGTTGGCGGAAGGGGTCTCTTGAGTCCAAGAATTTGGATTTTGACAAGGACAGTTGGCGGAAGGGGTCTCTTGAGTCCAAGAATTTGGATTTTGACGATTATAATTGGATTTATGTCGATAACAGGAGAATTTCGGCAGACAGCAAGAGGAGTTCGGTCGATAGCAAGAGGAGTAGTTCGGTCGATAGCAAGAGGAGTAGTTCGGTCGATAGCAAGAGGGGTTCAGTCTATAGCAAGAGGGGTTCAGTCCATAGCAAGAGGGGTTCGGTTGATAGGAGGAGGAGCTCTGGCCTAAATATGCTGGATTTCAGTGAAGAACCGAGGAGTTCAGGGGAGTTCAGAGAAATTTTTCCGTCCATTCCCGCCAGGGAGCGACACTCCAAGGTGCCGTGGGCCACTCTGATGAAAGCATTGGGTCGTTTCAAGTTGTCCCTCCCAGATATCCGTCGGTATTATAATCTGACCTCCCGCGATCCCCTGGCCTTAGACAAGGATCTTCAGCCACATGAGAAGCACAAGGCAAAAGTGAAGAAGTTCTGGGGCAACCAGCAGCCTCTCTCTAAGGTCAGAACCACCCACTAATATCGGAGGACCCAAGTGGCCTCCCAGCCACCTGAGTGAGGCCTGTCCTCCACTCTACATCCTCTCACTGAAGCTTCTGTGGCATAGGCAGTGGGGCAGTAGCCTGTGCAGCCCCTGGAGGGTATTAGCAATGCCAGAGGCTGAGTCGCCTGCCACCTGGCAGCCAATGCCTTAACCTCTACATCCCCAGCTCCATGCACCCTTTTACATCCCAGGGAGTCCCCTGCAACTGTGTATGACTTTATCCACTTCCACCTTCTTGGGTAGAGAGCAAAACCCTGTCTCCTTCCCCCCATCCTTTTGTGCATCCGAAATCCTGACATGGCCCTACCCCATGATTCTTTTTTTTTTTTTTTTGGTACACATTTTATACTATACTGAGAAGTTTTTTTTATTTTTTATTTTTATTTATTTATTTATTTTGGTTTTTCGAGACAGGGTTTCTCTGTGTAGCCCTGGCTGTCCTGGAACTCACTCTGTAGACCAGACTGGCCTCGAACTCAGAAATCCACCTGCCTCTGCCTCCCAAGTGTGGGGATTAAAGGCACTCCTGGCGAAAATTTTTAAATTTAAGTTACAAAGTGAGTATTTTAAAGCACATTTAGTAATGACTATTTATATAAACTATCATTTTGTTTGGGTGACCAAATGAAATTCAAACATAATAACTTTCTTTTTTTAAAAAAAGATTTATTTATTATTTTTATGAGTACACTGCAGCTGTGTTCAGATACACGCTAGAAGAGGGCATCAGATCCCATTACAGATGGTTGTGAGCCACCATGTGGGTGCTGGGAATTGAACTCAGGACCTCTAGAAGAGCAGTCAGTGCTCTTAACCGCTGAGCCATCCCTTCAGCCCCACATATAACTTTCAAACAACATTTAAGGGATACAGTTATAGAACTGTTACACTGAGATTATGTACACGTTTTAAAGAGTACTGAGGTTTCTCAAACCCATTCTTTTGAAAAGTATTCAATCCCTCTTAATGTAATTCAGTGTAAAACTTTTAAAAAGTCTACTCAGGGTCGTAGCAGAGTGAGGTGGAAACGCCGCTGATCACCGAGCAAATCGTGTTTGCTATCTGATTCCCCTGACAACCTCTATAATTGACACACATGTACACACTCAGATGTGGTTGATTCAACCAACTGCAGAGGAAAATTTTCAACTTAAAAATGGCCCAAACAAGTGACCACTAGGCGGCTGAATCTCACTGGACCTGTCAGATCCTGCCTTAAATCCCAGTTTTGCTACAGACTATCTGGTGCTTATGGATTCAGTAGTTGAGGTTAAAAAAAAAAAAGCTTCTGAATTCAAACCTATCTATAGTATATTTAAAAAGGTGGATATATACATTTTATATACACTCATACACGCACACTCACACTCATACTTACATGTCTAGAAACCAGCACCTAACCACACCCCATTCCTCATTAATGACTCAACAAATCGTTTACTTCATTAACACCAGCTTTTACCTCATGATTCTTCTCTGTGGGAGGAACAGGGTAAGGGATGGGCCATTTTCCTCTGACTTCTCTATCTTTGCTTTTCAGCTCTATTGTTATGGTTCTTGTATCATACAGTCCAACTGAGCAAGGCATACATAGAACAATGTCTTTTTTTTTTTTTTTTGGTTTTTCAAGACAGGGTTTCTCTGTGTAGCCCTGGCTGTCCTGGAACTCACTCTGTAGACCAGGCTGGCCTCGAACTCAGAAATCCACCTGCCTCTGCCTCCCAAGTGCTGGGATTAAAGGCGTGCGCCACCACTGCCCGGCTTAACAATGTCTTTTTAAAAAAAACATTTTTATATTGTGTAGCAGTCACAACTCTCGAACATTTCAGTCATTCCTCCCACCCACCAAAAAAGGTTAGCAATTATCAGTCATCTCTTATTGTCTTATAACCCGCCCTCCTAACCCTAGGCAGCCACCATTCCTACTTTCTGATTTGTCGTTCTAGAGAGAAATAGAATCAAGCAAAGCACTGTGCTGTGTGTGTGAGGGTCAGAGGAGCCTTCTTTCCCTTAACACAGTGCTTTCAAGGTGCATACACACTGAACATCTGTCAGTACTGTTTTTTTTTTTTAAATAATTATTTATTTATTTTATGTATGTGAGCACGCTGTAGCTGTCTTCAGACACACCAGAAGAGGGCATCGGATCCCATTATACATGGTTGTGAGCCACCATGTGGTTGCTGGGAACTGAACTCAGGACCCCTGGAAGAGCAGTCAGTGCTCTTAACCGCTGAGCTATATCTCCAGCCTGTCATGACTTCTTTTTATTGTCGAATAATAGTCCCTTGTAGGGCTTTGGCATTTTTTGTGTTCATCTGTCACTCGTTGGATATCTGCATTGAGATGAATGCTGCACACATGCAGAAGCTTTTGTGTGGATGCCTTAATTTCCTGGGGCCATATACCTGAGTGTAAAATGGCTGCCTTATAGTTTAATTCACATATTTAACTTTAAATGTATCTGGTTTTATGTGTATGAGTGTTGGCCTGCATATGTATGTGTATTGTGTGCAGCAGAACCTGCAGAAGCCAGAAATGGGCATCTGAACCTGGACTGGGAGTTACAGATGGTTGTGAGTTACCATAGAGGTGGTGGGAATTGAACCTCCGTCTTCTGCAAGAGCAGCCAGTGCTTGTAACCACTGAGCCATCTCTCCAGCCTCTATATGTTTAACTTAAAAAAAAATGTATCTTTATTAATGTCTACATGTGTGTCTGTGTCAGTGTATGCCATGTGACTACAGATGCCAGACAAAATCTGAGGAGCGCATCAGAGCCCTTTATAGGTAGTTATGAACTTTGCAAGAAACGTTCATTATTTCTTTATCTTTATGTGCATTGATGTTTGCCTGCCTGTGTGTGAGGTTGTTGAATCCAGAGGTTCTGAGTTCAGTTCCCAGCAGCCACATGGTGGCTCACCACCATCATAGCGCGGGATCTGATGCCCTCTTCTGGCCTGCAGGGGTACATGTAGATCGAGCATTCATACACATAAAAGGAATAAACAATTCTTAGAAGCTGAGTATGCCAGGCGGTGCAGCAGGTAAAGGCTATGAAGTCTGATGACCCAAGTTCAAACCCCAGACCCCACAAGATGGAAGGAGAGAAGCAGATCCCCCACGTGGGCACCGACTGCCACAGGTGTGCCACTGCGTACTGCACCCCGCACATATTGGATAAATGTAATAAATAAAAGGAGATTTGAGGTTATCTTTGATGATATAGCAAGTATAAGGCTAGCCTGGGCTACATGAGACATCTCAATTAGGGAATGGCGGATGTGTGGATGACTCAACAGGTAAAATGCTTGGAGTGACCGCAAGCGAGAAGGCTGGAGTTTAGAACCCCAGAACTCGTGTGAATGCTGAGACCTCAGTCTCAGAAGGAGTAAATGGGATACCTGGACCCTCTGTCTATCTGCTTTGTGTTTGATTGAAAATCTTTGATTGAGAGAACTTTCCTCAAAGAATAAGGTGGAGAAAGGTCCCTGGTATCAGCCTAGAGTCTCCACACACACAGCATGCCTTTCACATGTGTGAATATGCATGTGTGCTACTTCACCGCGCACACAAAGAAGAAAACAATTAAATAAAATTTGTATTCCATCGTGCATTCTAAGTGCATGCCCCATATCAGATATGTAATTTTGTTTTTTCTTTGAGACAGGGTTTCTCTGTGTAGCCCTGGCTGTCCTGGAACTTGCTCTGTAGACCAGGCTGGCCTCGAACTCAGAAATCCGCCTGCCTCTGCCTCCCACGTGCTGGGATTAAAGCTGAGTGCCACCATGCCTGGCCAGATATGTAACTTCTTGATGATATCCTTTGCAGCATGATGTTTTTAACTGAATTAAGTTAAATTTGTTTTTTGAGATAGGGTCTCATTATGTATCCTTGAATGATGTGGGACTCTTTGTGTAAGAACCAGGCTGGTCTTGAACTCACAGAGATCCATCTGCCTCTACCTCCTGAGTGCTGCCATTAAAGGTGTGCTCCTTGAGTCTGGAGAGTTGGCTTAGCATTTAAGAGCTTGTAGCATTCTTCTTGAGGACCAAAGTTAAAATCCCAGCACCCATGTCAGGTGGCTCCCACTGCCTGTGACTCCATCTCCAGGGGACAGAAGCCTGCCCAGACACCTGTACTCATATGTGCACACCTCTTACGCATAAATATAACATAAAATAAATCTTTAAAGGTGGCTACTACAATGGACAGGAACTTTATTTAATTTTTTTAGGACATAGTTTATTTCTGTTTGTCTTTTCTTTTCATTCTCTCCCCCCTACCCTCCAAAGTCTAGGTAGGAATCAGGGATTCCATCACACAGAAGAAAAATGGGATTAACAATTTGGGAAGGCAGCCTGCATTCTCTGCTGTTGGGTAACGGTGGGTGAAGGATCTGTCCCACCCCTTGCATTCGAGGCCTTGGGTTGTGTCTAGCAAACGGAGAGGGCCTTCTGACTCTTTTAATTGTGATATAAACTTATAAAGCCACAGGCATATGCATTTAAGTTTGCCTCAGTTGGGAGGGAAGGTTGTTTCTGCCCACAGAGCTATATGAAGCAAAAAAGGCAAACACTGGTGTGTTGCTGTAGTTGATTAATCCCCACTACCTCCCCGGCAGCGGCTGTCCAAGTTCCTCGCTAGCTTCCCCAACGCTCTGGATTCTGTGTGTCTGAATGAAAGACACACACGCACACGCACACGCACACGCGCGCGCGCGCACACACACACACACACACACACACACACACACACACACACACATTTAATACGCCTTTATCAGCTCAATGGCCGGGCCACCCCCAAACTTCCGCATAGTTAACACCTCCCCTCCGGTACTCCTGAATTATTACTTACTAAAATCTATTTGCCATCGTGCTATCGTGCTACCCTAGACCCAATGCCCCTTCCCCCGGGGGCCGCTTTTCGCTGGCCCTTACATGATTGTATGCTTTCCCTTCTGCAGCTCTCAACCCTGAGCCTTCTGCTTCCCTTGCAGGGCAGTTCTGCCTCTTCCTGGGTGGTCCCCTTGCCGGCGAATCCTTAAGTCCCGCCTCTGTCTCCCTGCCCAGTCATTGGCTGCCGGCAACTTTATTTGCCAATCAGAACCAGCTTGGGGTAGGGACGCTCAGCGTCTCACGTGCAGAGTTCTGGTGCAATTTTGGGAACTCATAATGCAAGTATTAAACCAAATCCACAACACTGGTGACCTGGCTCCTCTGCCTCTCCAAACACGAAGTCTATTTTTCAGGAAGGGAACAGTAGCAGCAGCCTTGGCTCATCTGTGAAAGATAGTCACGCTTTACCGCGTCTGTCCGTCCCCCTGGGATGAAGAGTCACTACATACCATTCCTAAGAGATTTAGAGGCTTCCTTGGGAAGTGTTTCGAAGCTCTGTCTTTACAGCTGGTGGAAATGGGGTCCTGGCACTGGTTTCACCGCGCCAGGGAGCTCGTTTGAAATGCAGAGGGCGCTATACTCTGCCGCAAACCTCTTTTGTTCGTGGGTAATCACACAGAGTCTTCTCCAAGTAGAAATAGCCGCACTGACAAAGCAGCTTCAGAAAGTGAACTGCCTTCTCTGTCTCGCCCTGGCTGTCCTCATTCCAACTTTACTCTTTGGTGCAGGGTTTCAAGACTTTCCATCTTCTTATTGTCGTTTTCCCCTTGCCGAGAACACAGGTACACATGATTTTAATTGTGACGGCATCAGTTTATCTATTCTTGCTGTTGTCTTTTGGTGTCAGATCTAAGAAGCCACCAAGGCAAGAGTGGAGATATTTACACCTTGGCTTTCCTCTGAGCCTTAGAGTTTCAATACTCAACATTTAAGCTTTTGATCCATTTGACTTCTTTTCTACATGTGGTAGGAAGGAAAGATGTTTGGTTTTCTTGTGCGTAAGTAACTAGTTTTCCCAGAAAATGTGCTTTAAAAGTTTATTCTTTCCCCTTTGCGTGTGCACGTCATGTATACTAGCATTCCTGTGTATGTGCGTGTGCCTGCGGGCTGGAGTGGGCGTATGTGTGTGTGTTTGTGTTTGTGCCTGTGTACATGTGTGGGTGTGTGCACACGTGTACATGGGCATCTATGTGTGTGTGCATGCGTGTATGTGTGTGTGCATGCGTGCATATGTGTGTGTGTGCATGTGTGCATGTGTGTGTGTGTGTGTGTGTGTGTGCATGTGCACAGATCAACATTAAGTGTCATTTCCCATACCCCATCCACCTTGGATTTTTTTGTTATTATTTATTATTAGTGTGTGAGAAGGGGTGCACACATATGACCGAGAGAGGACAACTTTTGGGGAGTGGGTTCTCTTTTCACCTTGTGGGTCCTGGTGATTTGATTCAGGATGTCAGATTCACACTGGGTTCAACTCTGACCTCAGCCCCTACTTGGGTGTTTCTTGTTTGTTTGTTTGTTTATAATACAGGGTTTCTC
The DNA here is from genome assembly GCA_028551405.1 of Uromys caudimaculatus. NCBI lineage: Eukaryota > Metazoa > Chordata > Mammalia > Rodentia > Muridae > Uromys > Uromys caudimaculatus. The sequence continues at coordinate 58,365,612 of CM052717.1, read as the reverse complement.
TGTTTAGGCCGGTCTGTCCTGGAACTCACTTTGTAGACCAGGCTGGCCTTGAACTCACTGAGATCTGCTTGCCTCTGCCTCCCAAGTGCTGAGTGCTAGGATTAAAGTCGTGGGCCCCCAGAGCCCAGCTTACCTGGGTGTTTTTATTTGTTTGGTTTTGAGACAAGATCTCTTACTGGGACCTGGGGCTCACTAGCTCACCACTTAGGCTGGGCTGGGTGGCCAGCCAGCCCCAGGGGTTCACTGTCTGCCTCCTCAGTGCAGGGGTTGATTACAGGCAGATACCACTGGCACTTGCTGTGGGTTAGGGGAAGTTTGGAAGGTAGAGGACAATTTGTTAAGTTGGGGTTCTCCTTCCACTGTGTGGGTCCTAGGGACTGAACTCAGGTCGCCAAGCTTGGTGGCAAACCCCTTCACCCGCTGAGCCATCTCACCCACCCACAGATTGGTGAATTTTCTTCTTGAATTTTCACAGAAGCTTTAAGAGCAGCTTGTCAGCTTGATGCAGAGATTGCTCAGTGGTTAGGAGCATGCACTGTTCTACGGGAGGACCTGAATTCATTTCCCAACACCCATGCTGGGTGGCCCGCAACTACCTGTAACTCTACATCTAGGGCATCCAATGCCCCCTTCTGGCCTCCCAGTGCACTGAACACCCACTGCTTGAGCGCGCGCGCGCGTGCACACGTGCACACACACACACACACACACACACACACACACACACACACACACACAAATAAAATTAAAAGTATCTGTAAATAGGCTGGGTATGGCTGCACACGCCTTTAGTCCCAGCACTCAGGAGGCAGTAGCGGGCAGAGCTCTGTGAGTTCCAGGCCAACCTGGTCTACACACTGCATTCCAGGATGGCCAGGGCTTTATAGAAAACGGTCTCCAAATAAATAAATAAGTAAATGCACATAGAAAAAGATCAGCTTGTCACTTTGTACAAAGATTTCATTACCATCTTGGAATCCGATGAGGTGGTGTGGAACTTGTGGGTCTTTTTGATGACCTCTGATATTTTAGCATGGTTCCATCTGCCAGTCTGTGATCATGGGATGCCAGTCCTTTTATGTAGGTCTCCAATTTCTTTCGACACTGTTTTATTCTTTTCAAGGTATACAACACTGCTTAGTTTTGCATGTTGTCCTTGCATCCAGCGACACTGTTAAACTGGTTGTATCCATCCTTTTGTCTAGATCCCGTATAAAATTCTGATTGGGCATGACCACATCGTGAGTTCCTGCCACTTTTGTATGGATGACACAAGGTTCCTCAGTAGCTCCTACGACTGCTCAGTGAAACTGTGGGTAGGTGGCCGGCCGACAGGATCTCCTAGCGCTCAGACATCGCATAACTTAGGCTCCTCTGCTGGGGAATTCTCCAGCACCGAGTTCTTATTTTCTGGGGTTTGCCAAGGCTTCTGAGCAAGTACAGGATAAAGGTGCCCACCCCAGTGTCAAGTCCTCAGAAAAAGCCTAGGGACAGCCCGCCTGTGGCTTTGGACCCAGTGGGGGCTCAGGCTGAAGACCACAATGCTGACAGCCCCCAGCATTGGGGAGGGGGTCCTGGTTGTTCCTGGTCTCTACTTGGAAGTCACTGAGCTATATCTTATTTTCTTTGGTTAAAATTTTATTTCAGATATATTTATTTATGTGTATGGGTATTTTGCGTGCATACTGCACGTGTGCAGTTCCTACAGAGGCCACCAGGAGGCATTGGATTTCTTCCTGGAGCTGGAGTTAAAGATGGTTGTAAGCCACCTTGTGGATGCTAGAAGTTGAACCTGGGTCCTCTGGAAGAGCAGCCAGTGCTTTTAGCTGTGGAGCTGTCTCTCCAGTCCTAATCTTCATTTTTCGTATTTTTTACTTTTGAGGCAAAGTTTTGCTAATGTAACCCATGTTGGCTTTAAACTCACAATCCTCCTGCCTCAGCTTTACATACAGGAATTACAGACCTGTACCATTATACCCTTGGGCAAACTGTTATTTCTCTGGGTCTTCTTTGCATCTGGAAAACTCAATTCTTGTATACTGATCTTATATCACACAGTTGTGTTAAACTGTTTTGGTTAAGCCTGTTTTCATTTTATTTTTATTTGTGCGCACGCACACACACACACACACACACACACACACACACACACACACGCTATGTACATACAGGATCTTGGAGGCCAGAGAGGGCATTGGGCCATCTGGTACTGGAGTTCCAGACAGTTGTGGGATTGCCAAATATGGGTACTGGGAATTGAACTCAGGACCTCTGGAAGAGCAGTAAGTGCTCTTAACCACAGAGCCATCTCTCCAGTGTCCTGTTTTTGTTTTGTTTTTTGTTTTTTGGGGTTTTTTTTGCACCATACAAATTTCTTTTTGGACTTAATCACACTGTGAATTCCTGCCACTTCTGTGATATCCAGGCCTTGGGCATTCACAGAGGACAAATTCTGGGTTGTGCCCCAGAGAGGTGGGGCAGAGAAGCAGGTCTGGAGCAAATTAGTGCCTGGCTGTGCAGTGGCAGAGAAACCAGGAGCAGGGTGTGGTATTCAGGCCAGACTGCAGAGAAGCAGCCTCTACTCTGCTTGTAGGATTTGGTGTTTGTGTCCAGCAGGCCCTGACAGGTCTCTATGGCAGTGTTGACAGAGAGGAGGGAGCAGGGATGCAGGGTGATATTGGCCAGCAAGGACTTGGCTGAAGATGACCATGGGCTGGGGCCACATGGGAGAACACTCCATTCTGGGGTTTTCTGCTGTCTTCTAGTTTGAGTTGAGAAACGGCAGGGTGGAAGGTTGTCAAGGGTGCTTCAGGTTCTGGCATGGGTATCTGGACAGAGTAGAGCCCCTGATCCTACAAATGACCTCAGAGAAGCATCTTGTCATATGTGGAGGCCAAGGCACAGACCAATCAGGTCAGAGGGTTTGGGACTATCCCAGGTCAGCTCAGACCCTGTATTGGAAACCCAATGGCTGTGTGACCCTTATCTACCTCTTGAGGTCCTCTGAACTACCACACCCTCAGAGGACCAGCTGTGTGGTAGGGCTGCCCCAAGCTTTGCCTCGCCCATCTCCAACCCCTGTGGATCCCCACACCTCTCTCTGCTGCCCTGTGGACACGTGTGCTCTCAGAGGCCAGGATCTCACTGCGGGGAAAATTCTCATTTTCTCTGGGATCCATAAAGCCTTTTCTAGCCCTCAGTAGTCACCAGGGGTTCCCAAGCAAGGGGACAGGTAACTGTCACTGTCTGCTGTTCATCTGTTGACCTAACAGAAGGATTCATGCAACTTTTGCGTGTCTGGGCTGAAGGCTATGTCTGCTTGGTTTTTGTTTTTCTGTTACACACACACACACACACACACACACACACACACACACACACACACTATACACTTAAAGAATTGGGACCACACAGAAATACAGAAGATCTAGCCATCATACATTTCATCTCCAACCCCTGAGTTTTCTGAGTCAGTCAGTGCTTTCTTTCTTTTTTTTCTTAAAGATTTTTATTTTATTTATGAGTACATTGTAGCTGTTTTCAGACACACCAGAAGAGAGCATCAGATCTCATTACAGATGGTTGTGAGCCACCATGTGGTTGCTGGGAATTGAACTCAAGACCTCTGGAAGAGCAGTCAGTGCTCTTAACCGCTGAGCCATCTCTCTAGCCCCAGTGCTTTCCTTCTGCCTCCTTCAAAGTCTGGCTCGTGCTCCGTTGGGGCTATAGCTCACAGGGCAGAAGATCTGTCTAATATACGCAAGGCCCTGCTAGGCGCCATACTCAACACGAGAAGAGAACAAAATTAAAAACTTCCTACAAAACTAATCAAAACCCGATCAGTATTTTACCCTACAAATTCTCACTTCACAGGGAGCTGGCTTTTCCAAAGACCAAGCTCAAAAACCTGCTCCGAGCCTCTGACCTTGGCTGCTGTTCCTTCTTTTGGTCACACGGGGACACTATTGAATTTGCAATTGCTTCATTCTCTGCCCAGACTTCGAGGCTGTGTAGCTTACAGTCTCATGCGTGGGGTGTGTGTGTGTGTGTGTGTGTGTGTGTGTGTATTGCTTTCTGCTAGAGTAGTGGATCTCAACCTTCCTAAGACTGTGACCCTTTAACAGTTCCTCATGTTTTGGTGACCCCCAGTCATAAAATTATTTCATAATTTTGCTACCGTTATGAGTTGTAATACACTTATCTGTGTTTTCCAATGATCTTAGGTGGCCCCTGTAGAAAGGGTGTTAGGACCCCTCCCAGGGGTCTCCACCCACAGGTTGAGAAACACTGCTCTAGACACCCCCTTCAAGCCAGAGAGACTGGATCCCAGGTGGTCAGCATCAATCCTCCTTCCTGAACCCAGGACACTAGCCTGAGTGGGCCCTGCCCTGCTGAATTCCATTTGGGGAACTCCCAGCTGCCCTTATCTTCCACTGAGTTTGGAAAAGGGCCTTCTGGGATTTCCTGAATGTGACCATGTGCCTCAGGGGACAGGCGTAGGGAGCTGGGTGTGTGCAGTGTAGCATTCACAACAGGCCTGGGGCTACCATAAAGGCCACTGGTAAGCCGCCATCTGGCTTTAGTCTGGGAACCAGTCTGGTGAATAGTCCTTTACCATCATAGGAGATTCTCCCCATGTAATAAAGGCAGCTAATCACACCTTTATAGCCTATGCAAACTGCTTTCCTGGAATTCTGGTGTGGGCTAGGCAGAGTGTCTATGGGACTGGTCTCCCTTCTTTAAGCTTCCCGGTCCTGGCCTCTGGTAGTCTTTCCAGTAGACGACACTTTACGTGGATTGCTGTAGGCTATTGTTGTAAATGGTGAGCCCCAAGTTCTCCAAGAGAAAATTGACAAACACCTGGCTTCCTTTGGACTTTGCCCCCAGCACCTTATTACCCGGTGCTCTTAACTGTCCCTGTCACTGTAGAGAACTTGAGTGCAAGAGTATTTTGCTTGCATGTTCATGTGTGTTCCATGTGTGTGCCTGGTGGCTGCAGAGGCCAGAAGAGGAAGTCAGATCCCCATGGAACTGGAGCTACAGATGGTTGTTAGCTGTCATGCGGGTGCCAGAAACTGACCTGGGTCTTCTGAGAAGGCAGTGCTCTTAACCACTGAACCGTCTCTCCTGCTCTACATAAATCTTTAATTATGTTAAAAAGAATGCACTGTGTGTATGTGGAAGTCAGAGGACAACTTTCTGGAGTGGGTTCTCTCCTTCCTACCATGTAGGTCCTGGGGACTGAACTTAGGTCAAGAACCTTTACCCATCGAGCTATCTCACTGGCTCATATACTTATATATAAGGCTTTAACCACAAATCTGCTTATGTCCTTCAGAGGCACCCCTCGGAGTATAATCACAGGGCCAAAGGGCATGGAATTATATTTGAAAGAAGTTCTTGAGGGATATTGATAGATTCTGCAAAACCTCTTTGGCCAGTACAAAATGAGCAAACAGTCATGAGTCTACTCCCAGTGTGCCCAGGGCCCATCCATGCCTGGGGCACCGTGAGGGGGATTTCCTGAGGATGCTGTGGATGAAGGAGTGTCCCTCCTGCTTGGGATGTTGGAAAGCCCCAGAACTTTACTGTAGGCAAGCTAGGAACTACTGCTGACCAGAACTCATGACTTCCGTACACTAGCCTTGACCACTGTCTCTCCTCTCTCCCATTGATTTGAGGATGCTGAAGAAGGAAGTGTGGTTTGGGACTTCGAGCCACGACCCAAAGCTCCTGTTTTAGAGTGCAGTATCACGGCTGACAACAGAAGGTGACGTCTGGTCTGTTTTCCACTGGTTGGGGAAAGTCAGAGTCAGCAGGCAGGCCTCCAGACCTGTATCCAGGCTTTTGTTTGTTTGTTTAAGAAAATATACAATCACATTTCCCTGCATGGGCTTCAATGTTTCCATGTGCTCTGAGAATCAAGGAGTCTAACAACATAACAACATTCTGAACATTTAAATTGCTTAAAATAGAATGCTTACGGTAGTTAAGAACCTAGTCTGAATTTTCTTTTATTCTCTCCTCCTCCTCCTCCCTCTCCCCCTCCCTCTACCCCGTCCTGGTTCTCCTCCCCACTCTCCTCCCTGATTCTTGTTTGAGACTGAGACTCATTCTATAGAGCAACCCAGCCTGAAACTCATTATTCAGGCCAGCCTGCCTCAAACTTGCAGCGTCTTCTTGTCTCAGCTCCTCCAGGGGCTGAGATGACAGACGTGCCACAAAACTTTGCTTGAATTTTCCTCACAAAGTGTCTTTTCTATGCTCACGCAAAGCCCATGGCAGCTGCACCTGATCTCAGCTCACTATTGCTGTGAAGAAACAACCATGACCAAAAGCAAGTTGGGGAGGAAAGGGTTTATTTGACTTATACCTCCACACAACTGTTCATTACCAAAGGCAGGACTTACACAGGGCTGCAACCTGGAGGCAAGAGCTGATGCAGAGGCCATGGAGGGGTGCTGCTTACTGGCTTGCTCCCCATGGCTTGCTCAGCATACTTTATTATAGAACCCAGAACCTCCTACTGCCTAATCTTATGGAAACATTTTCTCAACTAAGGTTCAGATAACTCTAGCTGTGTCAAGTTGACATACAAACCCCCCCCCCCCAAAAAAAAAGTTCACTGGAGAGATGGCTTGTAAGTTAAGAGCTAAGTTCAATTCCCAGCACCTATATCAGGTGTCTCCCAACCTCCTGTAAGTCCAGCCCAAAGGGACTGAGCTCACATACCTATACACAGATACACACGTACACATAATTTAAAATTATAAAAGTAACTTTTTAAATGGGTTCCCTGACCCTAGGCAGAGGTGCCCAAAGAACAATACAAGTTAAAGGCATCATGGGGATTTTTTTATATAAGAGGAAAATCTTTACCATATGCTACATGAGCAGGCAAAGGTACACACATTAGAATTTTTGTCACTGGGACAAATCCTGAGACGAACAACTTCAGGAAAGAAAGACTTGTTCTGGTTCATGATTCTACAGGTCACACAACTGTTTCTGAACTGTGGCAGAGCATGATGTCACAGCAGGAGGGTGCAGGGTGATAAAGGTGCTCACTTCACAGCAGCCTGGAAGCAGAGACACAGGAATATTCCAGGGACAAGATCTGCCCTTCAAAGACACGACCCCAGGGGTTCCTCCCTGTATGTAACCTATTTCAAGTGATAGTTTCCACCACCGATCAACAATGCCATGGAAGTGAGTCCACCAGTGGACAGACCCTCAGCAAGCCTCCTCAGCCTCACTACCAACTGGAGACTAGGTCTTCAACTCCTGGAAGATAACCCCTCAAACCCAAAACACAGCAGGACATTCGTGCACACATCTAAATGTACGAGAGCATTTCAGAACACAGCAAGCTGTCCAGGAAAGTATTTTCTTGCACAAAGACTGATAATACACAAGCAGAGTCGGGAACAGGGTGCTCCTTATGAGTTGCAAAGATGACCTGGAAAGAGAACATTTCTATCTATCTATCTATCTATCTATCTATCTATCTATCTATCTATCTATCCATCCATCCATCCATCCATCCACCCACCCACCCACCCATCCATCCATCCATCTATCTATATCTATAATTTCTTTTAAATATTTTGCTTGTTAGCTGGGTATGGTGGTGCATGCCTTTAATCCTAGCACTTGAGAGGCAGAGGCAAGTGGATCTCTGTGAATTTGAGACCAGCCTGGTCTACAGAGCAAGTTCAGGACAGGCAGGGTTACACAGAGAAACCCTGCCTCAAAAAACAAAAAACAAACTCTGTGTGTGTGTGTGTGTGTGTGTGTGTGTGTGTGTGTGTGTGTGTGTGTATACAGAGAGAGAGAGAGAGAGAGAGAGAGAGAGAGAGAGAGAGAGAGAGAGGTTTTGTTTTGCTTGTTTCTATTTTATGTGTACCAGTGTTTTGGCTGTCCCAGTGTTTTGACTGCATGTATGTAAGGGAACTACATGTGTACATTGCCTATGGAGGCCAGAAGGGAGTGTTGGATCTCCTGGCATTGGAGTTATAGATGTTGTGAGCCTCCATGTGAGTGCCGGGAACCGAACCAGGGTCCTCGGGAAGAGTAGCAAGCGCTCTTAACCACTGAGCCATCTCTTAGCCCCTGAAATCCTATTTTTATAACCTTAAATATAGAAAACTATCTTGGAGTGTCGGAAGGGTGAGAAGGCTAATGGTGCTGGGAAGTCAGTGTACCATTTTCAGTGGGAATGCACAAGTCTTTGGAAAGACCAATCCTGGTCCTAAGTTATCAGAAGGAGAAAGACTCCTCAGAGGAACCACAGGCTCTAGTGACTATTGTTAAGATACCATGTTTGATTCTCTTCCAGGATGGTGGCCTCAGCTTATGATAAAACAGTGAGGGCTTGGGACGTTGAGACAGGTCAGCTTCTGGTACGTATGCCCTGCCGCTGTGAGGGTGTCAGAGTACGAGACCATGGCTGGGCTTTGGTGGCTTTGGGCTGGACCTGGAGTTGGGGACAATGATAGAAGCCCCAAGTCTTGCAGGAAGAGCATTCTCACCTGCAGGGAGACCATACTGATGGAAGGTAGGTATTGAGTGTCCACTCCAGGCAGGTCAGAGGCTGCTCTCAGAACCACCAGGAGAGGCTGAGAGCAAGTTGGCCATGCACCCCAGGTTCCCCGGTGAGCCCCTTGGACTTGGGACTTGATGAGGCAGGAAGTAGGCTGAGGCCATAGAGCAAAGGCTATGAGGCCGATGAGCCAAAGTTGTAGGCCTTTCCCAGTCTCTTGTCTCTGTGTCCCAACAGTCTTGGGGTTCCTTCCTTCTGCAGTTCCCAAGCCTGGGCAGTATTAGCACTGCTCAGGGGCCTCTGGCACCTCCTGTCCCAACCCTTGCCGCCCCCACCCAACGTCTTTGCTACTCTCTCTTAGCCAATTTTTATCACCCCCTCTCCTCTTCTTTCCTTAAAAACAGCCTTTCTAGCAGGGTGGTGCACACATTTAATCCCAGCCCTCAGGAGGCAGAGGCAGGTGGATCTCTGTGAGTTGGAGGACAGCTTGGTCTACAGAGGGAGACCCCATCTCCTAAAACAAAACAAAACAACAATAACAAAAATGAACATATACCTTTCTAAGTTGGTGCCATGGTGGTACACACCTACAATCTCAGTACTGGGGAGGCTACAACAGGAGGAGCCCATTTTCAAGACTAACCTGGGCTACACAGTGAGACCCTCTGGAGAGATGGCTTAGCAATTTAGAGCACTTATTGTTTTTGCAGAGGACCCAGATTTGGTTCCCAGCACCCAAGCAGTGCCTCACAAGCGCCTGTGACACCATTTCCAGGAGATCTGGCTCCCTCTTCTGGCACACACGGATACTGCATGCACACGGTACATATACACATAGGCAGACAAAACACCCATACATGTAAAATAAATAAATCTTAAGAAGGAAAAAGAGAACAAAAACCCCAAATATTCAACTTTTCTCTTTAGTGCAAAAGTCAGCACACTTATTGTAAACATTTTAAGGATAATTCATATATTAATATGTTGGCATGACTGTCCTGTGTAGCTTGCTTCTGAATACAGGCGTGTTTTGTCTTGTCTTTCTCTGCAGCCCAGGCTAGCCCGGAACCCTTGGTCTTTCTGCCTCTGCCTTCCAGGGGCTGGGATTACAGCATGCACAACCACAGCTGACTTTTATCATCCTTGCTAATCAACGTTGCAGGGCTTCACAGCACAGATAGGCAAGGCCCCGCCTCGCTGGCCCCACGTAAGGACTGCTGTATATATTGTTTGTGTGTGTATACCTGTGTACATGCCATGGCATGAATATGAAAATCAGAGGAGAGCAGAGCTTGTGGAAGTCAGTTCTCTCCTTCCTCCATGTAGGTTTTTTTTTTTCAAATTGATTTATTTATTATATATGTAAGTACACTGTAGCTGTCTTCAGACACACCAGAAGAGGGCATCCGATCTCATTACAGATGGTTGTGAGCCACCATGTGGTTGGTTGCTAGGATTTGAACTCATGACCTTCGGAAGAGCGGTTGGCGCTCTTAACCGCTGAGCCCTCTATCTCTCCCTCCATGTAGGTTTTGAGAATCGAATTCAGGTTTCCCAGTTTGTAAAGCTTTACCCACGGAGCCAGCACACCTGCCTGGCCGATAGAGCCGACGCTCAGTGAAGTTTGCATATTATTTGTTACTGCTGCTGTTGTTATTTTATTTATTTTTTAAAAAATTTATTTATTTATTATATGAAAGTACACTGTAGCTGTCTTTAGACACACCAGAAGAGGGCATCTGATCTCATTACAGATGGTTGTGAGCCACTGTGTGGTTGCTGGGAATTGAACTCAGAACCTCTGGAAGAGCAGTCAGTGCTCTTAACCGCTGAGCCATCTCTCCAGCCCAGTTGTTATTTTAAACTTCTGTCTCTGTCTCTGTCTCTGTCTCTGTCTCTGTCTGTCTCTCTCTCTCTCTCTCTCTCTCTCTCTGTGTGAAGCTACTCTCCTGCAGTCAGAGCAAAACCTTGGATCTTGGATGTCTGTGCTTACAATCCATTATGTTTGACACAGAGTTGGTTGATATCTCTCTCTCTCTCTCTCTCTCTCTCTCTCTCTGTCTCTGTCTGTCTCTCTGTTTCTGTCTGTCTCTCTGTCTCTGTCTGTCTCCTCTCTCCTTCTCTGTCTGTCTCTGTCTATCTGTCTCCCTCCCCCCTCTCTCTTTCTCTCTTTTGCTCTGTCTCTGTCTGTCTGTCTGTCTGTCTGTCTCTGTCTCTCTCCTCTCTCTCCCCCCTCTCTTTGCATATACCAGGCTAGCTGTTCTCAAGCTTCTGGGGTTGCCCTATCCCTGCCTCCCATCTCCCCATGGGAGTGCTGGGATTGCAAGACAGATGCTTCCCCTTCTGACTTTTACATGGATTCTAGGCCATTCAGACTCTGGCCCTCACATTTCATGGCACATGCCTTATCTACTGAGTCATCTCCCTAGCTCTACACACACACACACACACACACACACACACACACACACACACACACACACATGCACACACACACACATGAATGACTTTATGTGTAGGCATGTGTACTTAAATGGATACATGTGCACCCCATGAGTGCAGGTACCCCTAAAGGCCAGAGGACGTGTCGTATCTCCTGGAGCTGGAGTTATAGGAATTGTGAGCTGCCTGATGTGAGTGTTGGGAACTGAACCCCAGTCCTCTGTAAGAGCAGTGAGCCTAACCGTGGAACCATTTCCACAGTCCTGCACGCGCGCACGCACACACACACACACACACACACACACACACACACACACGCCTGGGTCTTGATATCTCTTCAGGATATATAGCTAGATTTCATTGCTAAGATAAGCAGGGTAAGAATACAAAACTTAAATCTTTCCAGAAAGCTGTGCCAACTCACAACCTTGGCATTCAAGCAGGAGGCAATGCCTTCCACCCTCACATGCCAGGTATCATAAATCAAAAGAACTAGCAATGTGGTAGGCAACAGATGACACTTCTGTGGATCAGTCCTGACTTTGAGCATCTTTTTCCAAATGTTTTTTTTTTTTCCTGTTGTAATTTCCCCACTGTAGTCTCTGGCTAGCATTTCTATTTCAAGTCTCCCCTCCCCCCTCTTTTTAAAAACTCCTTTTATTTATTTTTTTGCACAAGTCACCAGTGACAGTGGCCAGCGTCAGAGATGGCTTAGTGACTGAGGGCTGCTTGACAAATGGCTCCAAACCTTAAACAGCCGACGTTTTATTTCGGGTGGTTCTGGCTCCAGTTTCTTTCTTAAGTCACGGTGACAATGTCCTTTGGAGCTACAGTTGTGCTGGGCCCCCCCACTGGGCCGGAAGGATCTCCTTCCAAGATGGCTCATTACCACAGTTGTTGGCAGGAGGCCTCTGTTCATATCCTTGTGGGTCCCCAGAGTCACACGGAGCTCTGTGTGTGTCTTTAGAACACGACAGTTAACTCTCATGGAGCATGTGTTCCAAGAAAAGGACAAAGAACAAGCTATGGTTATTCTCTCTCTCCCTCCCTCCCGCCTGCCCTCCCTCCCTCCCGCCTGCCCTCCCTCCCTCCCTCCCTCTTTGCCCTTCCCATTTCTTCCCCTCCATTTTCCTCTCTCCCGGTCTCTTTTGAGGTAGGTTCTCACTTGTAGCCCAGGTTGGCTTTGAACTTGCCACCCTCCTGCCTCAGCCTCAGTGCTGGGATTAAAAATGTGCTCTGCCGCACCCAGCTTCAATGACTGCTTTCCTAACGCGGTGCCACGCCGTCCCCTCTGCCATCCTCTAGCTGTCAGAAGCGAGCTCTAGGTCTGGCCACATTTAATAAGGGGACAGCTAAGCTCAGTCTGTTGGAAGGGATCTGAGGGAGCACCTTAAAGCTGGAGTCCGCTGAGCAGGGGCACTGTCCCCTTTGGGCCCTGCCTCGTTCCAGTGGAAAGTCAGGCACGATACCTTCGTAGTGTGCTGTAAATTCTCTCCCAACGGGAAGTACGTGCTGGCAGCCTTGGATGTGGACCGCGGAATCTTCCTAATGGATCCAGAAAACATCACCACTGTGATCCATATGAGAGGTGAGGTTGCCAGGCTCCCCACACACGGCAGCAATGCCTGACCACTTGATCAATAGGGACCTTCAATTGCTTTATACGGTGAGACTTGTCAGAGTCAGGGCCACATCATGAGCCCCACGGGCTACTGCATGCTAGGGATTGCAACACATGGACGGTGGAGACAGGAGGATGAGGAGTTCAAAATGATCTCTCTCTCTCTCTTCTCTCCAGCTTCAATGACTGCTTTTCTAATGTGCCACCCTGTCCCTTCTTCCATACTCTAGCTGTCGGAAGTAAGCTCTGGGTCTGGCCACCTTTAATAAGGGGACAGCTAGGCTCAGTCTATAGGAAGGGATCTGAGGGAGCAACTTAAAGCCCCTCACTGGGAGATTCTAAGCAGGGGTTCTACCACTGAGCCACACCCCCAGCCCCCACTGGGAGATTCTAGGCAGGGGCTCTACCACTGAGTCACGCCCCTAGCCCCTCACTGGGGGATTCTAGGCAGGGCTCTACCACTGAGCCACGCCCCCAGCCCCTCACTGGAGGATTCTAGGCAGGGGCTCTACCACTGAGCCACACCCCCAGCCCCCACTGGGAGATTCTAGGCAGGGGCTCTACCACTGAGTCACGCCCCTAGCCCCTCACTGGGGGATTCTAGGCAGGGGCTCTACCACTGAGTCACGCCCCTAGCCCCTCACTGGGGGATTCTAGGCAGGGCTCTACCACTGAGCCACGCCCACAGCCCCTCATTGGGGGATTCTAGACAGGGCTCTACCACTGAGCCACGCCCCCAGCCCTCATTGGGGGATTCTAGGCAGGGGCTCTACCACTGAGCCACGCCCCCAGCCCCTCACTGGGGGATTCTAGGCAGGAGCTCTACCACTGAGCCACGCCCCCAGCCCTCACTGGGGATTCTAGGCAGGGGTTCTACCACTGAGCCACACCCCCAGCCCCTCACTGGGGGATTCTAGGCAGGGGCTCTATCATTGAGCCACGCCCTCATCCCAGAGGTATTATTAATAGTGCATTGCTGGATGACCTTTCTGAACTAGTGTGTGTGTGTTTCCCATAATGTCTTTGACCTTTCGCATATCACTTCTCAGCATTTTGTACCTTCCTATCAATGGATCACTTCCTATTCTCCTGTCCTTCACATTCCCAAGTCCTAGCTACGTACCCTCCTTCTTCACACTCTATACCATCTCCAGGAACGCATCCCTGATGACTTAGAGCTTCCTTCCAGCCAGGAGCTACTGTGCGCTCCTCTCGTGGCTCTTGGCACAAAGCAGGTCAGCCTGCCTGGGGGTATCTCTCCCATTCAACTGGGAGCCGTGTGGTTGCACATGGTCAGGTAGCAGCTTAGAGCTGAAAGCCTAGCTCATAGCAGACAATCAGGAAATGCATGTGCAGGTGGATTGTCCCCTGGGAAAACTGGGATTGTCCCCTTTGCATCACCGGGTGGTAGGATCCCCTGAGGCTTTCCCTTGAGGTCACTTGTCACTTTGCTTGTGTGTAGATCATCACCAAAGGTCCATCACTTCATGCTGCTTTGATCCTGACAGCCAGAAGGTGGCTTCTGTCTCCATGGACAGGTGTATCAAGATCTGGGACATTACATCCCGAGCCACGCTGTTTACCATTCCCAAGTGAGAAGGGTCCTGAGTGAGTGGGCAGCGGGGTTTGGTATGGGCAGCAGCACCCTGCAGCAGGAGGTGAGAGAGGTGTCTCTCTTCCTTCCCTCCTGGATTCCACATAGAAGCCAGTGTCCAGTGGAGATGTCTCCAGGGTATCCCAGGAAGCCAGAGAGAAGCCACCAGTGTAGCTTATAGGCTTGACCAGGCAGGGTTTCAGATGCATTTATTTCAGTGTGAACTTTTAGCAGCAAACACACCCAGAGCCTCCATAAAAATATGAAGTTCAGAGTTTTTGAACTCAGTGCTTAGGTCACAGAGGCAGGGGGATCTCTCTGTGAGTGCGGGAGTTCGTTCTAGTCTACAGAGTAAGCTCTGGGACAGCCAGGGCTACGTAGTGAGACACCTGTCTCAAAACAACAGCGGCAACAACAACAACAATAATAAAATAATAAATAAATAAAGTTCAGCCAGGCATGGTGGCGCACATTGAAATGCCAGCACTAGAGACGGGAGAAAGAGAACTAAAAGCTGAAGGCTGGTCTAGGTTACATAGTGAGACTCTGTCTTAAAATAAACAGGAAGCTCTCTGAATCCAGGTGACCCTTGCTAGGGGCCACTGTCTTACCGGTGAGTCCTCTGCAGCAGGTGCTGGTGTTGAGGTCACAGACTGTGTGCACACCTGTCACCCTGCCTGTCCTGTGAGCAGGGACCTTGGGTTTCTCTTCTTTTGAAATGAACAGAGCTGCAGTCTGGACGAGGTGACAGGAAGACAGTCCCTAAAGTGGAGTGATGTTTAGGGAGACTGAGGTAGTAGGCTGTGCCCGCCCCCTTCCACTACTCCTTAGGCCCACTCGGTGCGAGGGGATGGGGTATCAGAGGCTGCTGAATACAGGCTGTGGGTAGAAGCCCTGATGCAACCCTGCGGTGGCAGCAGTGGTGTAAAGTCAGTTGAAAAGTGTGCCAAGAATGTAGTTTTAGCAAGCAAATGGACAGGTGAGGCTCTCAGAGTCTGAGCACAGAAGCTGGCTTCCTGCAGTGTGACCTCTGGGGTCATGTAAGCGACCATGGTTCATTTCACACTGCTGATGTGGTTACGTTCTTAGGGATTTTTGGCGAGAGAAGATGGCTTTTTATTTTATCTGTTTTTTTAATGTATAGATTTATTAGGATGTGAAACAGGACACAGCATCAAGTTTTAAAGGTACAAGAGAAGAGACGGTGCAGTGGAAACATTTCTGGTCTTGTAGACATTCAGTTTCCTTCCCCAGCAGTAACGGCCTCTCTCCTTCCTGTCTGTCTGTCACACTACACTATCCGCCTATGTAACATAAGTCTAGGAGCCAGTGAGATGGCTCAGCTGCTGGAGGGGCTTGCTGTCAAGACTGGCAACTTGAGTTCAACCCCCAGAACCCACACAGTAGAAGGAGAGGACCGACTCCTCCAAGCTGAACTCTGATGAGCCACATTCATTACACACGCACTCCCATACATACACACACATGCAAAATCAATAATACACGCAGAAAAAAATAATAAAAAGTAAAAATGAACCAAGTGGTTAGGGCAAGATGACATTTTCATTATTTATGATGAAATGCATGCAACATAAATTTGACCATTACTTTTCAGTGCACAGTTCACTGGATTAATTGCGTTCCTAGTATTTTGCAACCTTTGCTATCTCTTTCCAAATGTTTCACCACACCAAAGGGAGACCGGATCCATTAAGCAACGGCTTCCCGCTCCCTGAAGCCCCTGGGAGCCCTTATTCCAGTTTCTGCCTCTATGAATTTGCCTAGTTTAGATATTTCTATAAATGAAATCATACTTGTCCTCAAGTGACTGACTTTCCACTTGAAATGATTTTCAAGAATCATCCCTGTTGTAGCATATAGCAGAACTTCACTTCTTTTCATAACTGCATAGTACTCCATTACATATAGATACATATGGATACATATGGATACTTATGGATACATATGGATACGTATAGATACATATAGATAGGTACATGCATATACACATATACTGATATACATCTATATCATGTTTTATTTATTGGTCTGTTGAAGGGCACTTGCTTTATTTATTTATTTATTCATTTATTTATTTTTTTGGTTTTTCGAGACAGGGTTTCTCTGTGTAGCCCTGGCTGTCCTGGAACTCCCTCTGTAGACCAGGCTGGCCTCGAACTCAGAAATCCGCCTGCCTCTGCCTCCCGAGTGCTGGGATTAAAGGCATGCGCCACCACTGCCCTGCCACTTGCTTTATTTTTATGCATCTGTCTGAGTCCCTGTTTTTAATTTTTCTGGTAAATGACCAAGAGTGGAAATGGTGGGCCAGATGGCAGCACTAGGCTTATGGTTAGCTTTTTTTTTTGTTTTAATTTTTAAAAAATTTACTTATTATTTTATGTGAGTGGATGCTTGGCCTGCATGCATGTCGGAGGCATATCCTGTGAGCCTGGAATTAAAACAGCTGTGAGCAGCCACCAAACATCAATTCAAGAGCAGGGATCAAGAGATACGTGTGTGTATCTCTCATCCATGTCTGGCTTCCTGTCTGCTGTTTCAAGTTTCCTGTGTTCATTATTCCGGTCTACTTAGAAAAGATTCTTGAGATGTTCTTTAAAACATTTTTTACAATTATTTATCTTGCAGTCTTGAAAGGGAGGGAAGGGAGGGGAAGGGAGAGAGAGAGGTGTGTGTGTGTGTGTGTGTGTGTGTATAATAGTCACACACACACATATATATAATTTTATGTACATTGGTGTTTTGCTTGCATGTGTGTTTGTGTGAGGTGTCAGAAGCCCTGGAACTGGAGTGACAGACAGGTGTGAGTTGCCACGTGGCTTCTGGGAAATGAGCTTGGATTCTCTGGAGGAGCAGTCCCTACTCTTAATTGCTGAGCTGTCTCTCCAGCTCTGAGAGCAATAAATTCTTAAGGATTTTCATCTGGCCAGGTGTGGTGGTACACACCGGTAATTCCAGCACCTGGGAGTCAGAGGCACCAGTCTGGTCTACACAGTGCGTCCCAGGACCGCCTGGGCTATGCAGTGAGATCTTGTAGAAAGAATTGCCATCTGATGATGCCCTGTTTCATATCTAGCTGAGTGTAGAAATCTTGGTTAGCATTCTTTCCCCCTTTCAATTTTTTTCTTTTCTTTCTTTCTTTTTAAAAATATGTCTGGTCTGACTGTTGTCCCAGCCTGGCCTCCAGAGAGTGAGCCTCACTCTGGAAAACTGCAGCTGGACCATGGTCCAGAGTGATGAGAGGAACGTTAGCCACGCCCACATGGGAGGAGACATCCCCTCTCCACCCAGAGTGCTGTCAGGAGCGTTCTGGGGTCTCCCTGGAATGGCATGTTAGCATGCACCCCACCTGTGTTTCAGGGCGCATTCCAATGCCATCTCAGACTGCTGCTTCACCTTCAGTGGCCACTTCTTGTGTACCAGCTCCTGGGATAAAAACATAAAAATCTGGAATGTCCACACGGGGGAGTTTCGAAACCGCGGAGCCTGCGTGACTCTGATGAAGGGCCACGAGGGCTGTGTGAGTTCCTGCTGCATTGCCAGAGACAGTGAGTGACGAGCACGCACAAGGACCCCCTCCCTTCCCCTTCCCCCTCTTTCATGTGTTGCATCCTGAGTGTTGGGATGACAAATGCGTCCCACAGTGAAGCCACATTCACCGTCATTTGCCACACAGATGCTGGAAGGCAGAATCTGTGTGGACTTTCCTGGGTGCAGACAAGAGATGATTCTCCATGATTCTAGCAGGAAGGATGGTGAGGCCCCTCCCATCTCTTCATGCCACCCACCCCCTCGTGCACCAAGCCAAGAGGGGAATTCATGGACACATACTTTCCAGTGGCAGGAAATCCAGCCTGATGCAGCTTAAACCACAAAAGAAACTGAAAAAAAAATTTTTTTTAATGTGTGTAAAATATTTATTCAGGTTGTCTTAAAATGGTATTTCTCAAAGTGTGGTCTTTAAGCCATTTGCTTGTTGAATACGGTTTTCTTAGTTTCACACAAGACCAACAGAATTTGACTCTTTAAAGGGGGCTGCAGGATTCTGTATCTTAATAAGCTCCACCAGGTGCACATAAATAACAAGAACCCACCACCTTGAAGGAAATACTTTCCAATGTCTGCAGTTCTGCAAAGCTTTAATCCTGAATACCGAATCTCCTGAAGGATGCTCTGAACACCCCTTCCCACCATGGTCTTGCACACCTGAGCCAACATTCCTCTGCTAGCAAAGTCTCAGCCTTCTGCTTCTCCTCCACATGCCTTTCCCCACCGGGAGGCAAGGATGGCCTAGTGTGTTTCCCGGCCAGTCTGGTTCTGGCCACTGGCAGTCCTCAAGGAAAAGTGAATTTCTGCCTGATGATGTCAGCACCGAGTCCCAGGGACAGCTCCCATTGGCTCAGCTTGGGGCTCACGCCCATCTCTGAGCGGGTCACATAGCCATGGATGAAAGGTTGTGATAGGCCAGGATTGGGTGACTTTCCTGCCTCCAGAGTTGGAGGTGGGAGTTGGTACCCTTTAAACCAGAGGGCAGTTAGGGTGCTGCTGCCAAGTGAAGTGGAGGAGAAGGCCAACGGTAGGTAGCCTTCGTCAGTAATGAAGGTGCGGCTAGGGCCCTTTAAGGAAGCAGCTGTTCAGGAGCCAAATATATGCATGCACATGCACTACCACACACACACACACACACACACACACACACACACACACACACACACACACACCAATTCTACTGAAAAGTGGGCTTGCCTTGAGTATGTGTGAGAGTCGCAGGGTTCCCCGCCATCACACACCTTTCCTGCTCCAGAAAGCATGCTTTATCATTTATGTGTGTTTGTTTGTTTATTAGCAGGGGCCGTGCTAATCTTCTTTGCATTGCTCCAACTACAGTACGTGTAGCTGAGGGTGGTGGTGAGTGGTTGTGTATACAGAGGGAGGGGCAAGTGGATCTTTTGTGAGTTTGGGGTCAATCTGGTGAAGGAGGGTTCCAACAGAGAGACTTGCTTCCAAAAACAAAACAAAACAAAACAAAACACCCTGTTTGGTGATATACTTAGTGTCCCTGTGTGTGTGTATGTGTGTGTGTGTGTGTGTGTGTGTGTGTGTGTGTGTGTGTGTGTGTGTACATGTGTGCATGGTGCCTATGGAGGCCAGAGATATCAGATCCTCTGAGCTGGAGTTACGGGCCGTTGTGAGCTGCCTTACACGGGTGCTGAGAACAGAACCCAGGTCCTCTGCAAGAGCGGTATACATTATTAACCAGTGAACCATCTTCTCCAGCTCCACACTCATGTACCTTTGTTGATATTTTTTACTGTTTAAACTGTTAAACAGTGGTTAAGAGCATTGACTGCTCTCCCAGAGGTCCTGAGTTCAATTCCCAGCACCCACATGGTGGCTCACAGTCATCTGTAATGGGATCCGATGCCCTCTTCTGGTGTGTCTGAAGACAGCTACAGTGTACTCATATAAATACAAAGAAAGAAGTCTTTAAAGAACCAAAAATAAGTAAATAAATGATCTGATAACCAAGCAGAGCAGCGACATCTGTTAAGTTGCCTCTATGTGCAGGAACACTGCGCTCTGCGCAGGAGCGCCGCGCTCTGCTTCATGGAGAAAACACACCTCACACATGAGCTCCACTGGGGCCTGAGATACAGTGAGATTGGCCAAGCTCCACAGTGGGACTCAACAATTCATGTTAGATAGGATGCCGTTACAAAGAAACAGTAGATTGATTGATTGATTGATTGATTGATTGATTGATTGATTGATGAAAGTGTTGTGACTAGAGACTCGGGTTGTTTGTTTGTTTGTTTGTTTGTTTGTTGTCCGTTTCTCATGGGTTTATGTGTGGGAGCATGCACCTGTGTATGCCTAAGACCAAGATCAGGAATCATCCTCCACTACTCTCTTGTCTCAATTAATGAGACAAGGTCTCTCAATCAAACCCAGAGCTCACAGATCACATTAGTCTTGCTGGCCAGCTTCTAGGGGCAATCTCCTGTCTTCATCTTCTGGGGCTGGAATTTCAAGTGGGCTGACCCACTATTCCAGCACTTATGTAGGTTTCTGGGGATCTGAACCCCAGTCCTCAGGCTTCCGTGGCAAGTGTTTCGAACACTGTGCCACCTCCTTAGTTCCCTGGGTTTTTATTTGTTTGCTTGCTTTGTTGTTGTTGTTTTGTTTTCCTTGGCTTTGAGGTTGTTTTTAAATTGAGAGGGCTCAGTGGGTAAGGATACATACTGCCAAGTCTGATGACCTGGGTTCAATCCCTAGTGGATTCATATGGTAGAAGAGAGAATAGATTCTCAAAAATTGTTCTTTGGCACTGAATGCATGGATGTACACACACACACACACACACACACACACACACACGCACAAATGTAATAATTAACAAAACAAAACAAGGTCTGCTCTGTAGCCCAGGTTGGCCTCAGCCTTATGACCCTGCTGCCTCAGTCCTTAGGTACTGGAGTTATAAGCATTCAGCATCATGACTAATGTGAGCACGGACTGGCAGGAACTTGAGCCTGAACTGCTTTGAGGAGCCATGTGGGACTGATCTGTTGATGTCATAACTATATAGGACATAACTACCCAGAGTAACAAAGGAAGGGTTCTAGCTGACTGGGCTCTGAAGTGGAAACTTAAGGTCATTTGGAAAGTCAGCTGTGCTGGATGGTGTTTTGCTGGGGCAAACACATGAAGAAGTGTTTTCCTGAAGTGGACACAGGTAAAGGGCTAAGGCAGACTCCTGAAGGAACGTTTCACTGAAGCAGACACAGGAGAGAGATATTCTGCTAAAACAGGCACGAGAAAGGACACATGATGAAGGATTCTTTGCTAACAATGCGTATGTATTTATTGGTCCACCTTACGCTGTGTAGTTGAGCTGCATTTGTCCGGACTCCATAGAGAGAACCGTACCAGAAAACTGGTGGTGTGCTGCAGTTTGTTGCCTCTTCCTTGGACTCAGGCTGATTGGCACAGTGACGTCAGCAGAGACAGTCTCTTGTGCTGAGACAAGAGAGACGTGTGATGTTTGGAGAGCATGTAACAAGGACTAACGGACAGTGACGGAGGCTGAGCTTGGCTTGCTTATAGAGCTAACTGTGCAGTGCCTGTTGGTCTTCACTGGACTCCACGTCGCCGAGAGAGGCATAGCTGAGAACATTTCCTGTCATTCCTCTTGGTCCCTGCTGCTGAGGCCTGGCTGTCTTGCTAGGTAGTGCCACCGCTGCAGATCCCGACTCTGCAAACTGGTCTGCTGGTGTATCTGTGAGGTGTTTGTGAGCGGATCGAGCGGCCGCTGCTGACCTGTGAACTAAGCAGCTGATTTCCAGACAACGCAGAGAAGAGTTGTTCCAAAGAACCCTTCTAACCAGGTCCACTTCTTCCCCCATCCTTTCTTCTCCACTCCCTCTGCTGGGTGTGGGCTAGAAGTGAGGTTAAAGTGTTTAAGAACCATCATTAAAAGTAGACCTTGACAAAATTAAAGTGACAGAGCATCACAGAGCCACACCAGAAAGGTGTCCCAGTGTCTTCTGCACAAGCCATGGCAGCGCCTCACAGATGTCACCTTCGGTCTTACCACAGAGGGGAGGGAGCACTTGATGGAGGAAGGGAGGACTCTGCAGGCACCCCACCCCCCGCCTTTGTTTTTCAGGCTCTTTTCTCATTTCTGGTGGATTTGACAAGACTGTGGCTATTTGGGATGTAGGAGGTGGCTACCGGAAGTTGGCATTGAAGGTACAAGTGTCTGCACAACATAACAAATCTAACTTTGTGTGTGGTGGTGGTGGTGGTGGTGGTGGTGGTGGTGGTGGTGTGTGTGTGTGTGTGTGGTGGGGGAAAGTGTGCATGGGGTTGGGATGGGAGGTAGTTAGAATCTTGCTATGTAGCCTAGGTTAGCCTCAAACTTGTAATCTTTCTGTTTCAGCCCCCCTAGTTCTGTAATCTTGGGTGTGGTCTGCCACTCCTGGTGGCATCTGAGGCAGAGGCCAAGGCAATGAAACAGGCCTAGCTGCCTTCTGAGGGTACTGACACCTCTGTGGGGAAGGACAAAGACATCAGTAAATTAGCCACCAGCAGTGATGACAGAGAGAGAAAGATGTGACAGAGAGTGGTGTGACAGAAGAGGCTTAGGGACTGACCCACAGGGGGAGAGCGGTGGGCTACCCAGAGGAGGCACTGATTTGAGATCTCAGTGGACAAGCAACGACCTCAGGGAAAGGCATGCTAGGCAGATGAAACAGCAAAGCCTAGAGCTAGGCAGGAATCCAAAAGCAGTGGAGTCTGACACTGCTGTGAGTCCTTGCCCAGCCGCGGGGCTTCTGCCACCATCAAAGGAGGCCTGCACTCAAGGCTCTCTGTAGTTAGCAGGGTGTTAGCCAACATGGCAGGAGTCTAGGGCTGGAGTCCTGTGTGCCTGGTACAGTCTCTCCGCCGCCTTTGGCTTTGAGTGCCCACACCCATGACCTTCAGCTTCTGAGTCCTCAGGGACCCTATGTCATCTACAACTTCTTGAGTAGCACATGTTCATCCCACCCCTACCCCACACTAGAGCCAACGCTAGTCTTTCTAAGCTGAGTTCTTCTAGGGAGATTCCATGGTAGCAAAGAACCAGCTTCGCGCTGAATGCTAACCCCACTGTGCTTCGCACCCCTCTGCCTCCCGTCAGATTGCTCTGGTCTCCTCCCCTTTTATACAGAATGAAAAGCTATCTTTTCATTCCTAGTTTCATCATTGCGTGCAAATGCCGCACACATGGAGACGGACGCGGCACAGGGCACGTGTGGAGGTCAGAGGGCATCTCTGAGGAGTGGGTTTACCTCCTTCCACTGTTACATTGGTTCCAGGGATGGAACTCAGGTCTCCAGGCTTTACCCGCGCGCGGCCACCTCCCTAGCCTTTTGTAAACACTGCAACCCAACCTCTCCTGCTTCTCTTTCCTTCTCCTGTTCGGTTGCTCCACTTTCTGTGAATAAAATAGCAGAGCTGGTTAAAATGCCTAGGCAGAGCCCTAACCCATAAACAGCACCTGTCTCCTCTGGTTTTACAGTTCCTCATCGGCTTAGGCTTCTGTGGACGCCCACAAAGACCCTCCCTGGTAGAGCTTCTAAGAGGCACTTTGTCAAGCAAAGACCTAAGACCCGATAGGAACATCATCTTCTATTTCCTCCCATTCTCTTGAGCCTTCCATATGATTCTAAAAACACACACAGCAGTCTCACATATTACTATGACCCACCTTTGTGGCTTGCATTCTGCCTTAAGTGTTGATGGGACCGAGCGTGTGCTACAGGTAAGCAACACAGGCTTGCTGGCTTTTTGTTTCTCTTGCTTTTTATAAAGCATTTCTCCTAGGTCTTTGTTAAATTATTTCTTGTTCAGGGCCATGAGGACTGGGTGACGGATGTTGCTATTAGCAACAACAAGAAATGGATCCTCTCAGCTTCAAAGGTAAAAGCGACCAAGCTTTGGCGGACTTAAATGTTTATCACACATGTTAGACGTGTACTTGAGACAGCAGAAGTGGTCATCCCAAGTACGAAATCTGGACTTGGGGTTGAATGCCTGTAATCCCAGCCTTCAGGAGGCAGAAAAGGGCCATCAAAATGGTTTTTTGTTTGTTTGTTTGTTTGTTCAAGATAGAGTTTCTTTGTGTAGCTCTGGCTGAACTTGAACTTGCTCTTTAGACCAGTCTGGCCTAGAGCTCAAAAGACCCACCTGCCTCTGCCACCCTAGTGCCAGGATTAAAGGTGTGCACCACCACTTGTGGCTCACATAGAGAAAAGAAATAAAAGGCAAAAAAAAGTTCCTGTGCAGGTCAGTCTGATATCCGCACTCAGGAGCTGCCCAGAAATAGGGTGCTCAGTCCTTTCTTCCATCTGTGAATCTGGGGATTGCCAGGTGGATTTGGTCTGTACCATCAGCGAATGGCACAGCCGACAGCCGGCTTTGGAGGGCAGGCACCAGCTCACAGCTAAGCAGCCAAGTCCTCCTGAGGCCCCAGATGGGTCTCTCTCCCACCCCACAGCAGTCATCTGGGGACATCCATTCCAGTGGCACACAGCTGTCCCTCCCCCAGAGGCTGTGCCAGGGGAGAGTGTCAGAGGAGTGGGGTTCCACCTTGACATCTGACCTTTAATAGTGTATTTTGTTCTGAATGTCGGAGACCTCCAGGTCTGTGAAACATTGGGTGAGACCCCACCTACTAAGCATTTCTGCTTTGTGACAGGATCTTGCTGTGTAGCCCAGGCTAGCCTCCAGCTGCAGGTCTCCTGCTTTAGCTTCCTGAGTGCTGGGATTGTAGGTGTGTGCCATAGAGCAAGGCAGAGGACAGACATTGCAGACTAAGAGCCCATAGGAAATACATACTAACCTGTGATGACGATGTCACTGCTGTAAGAGAGAGCCAGGAAAATGGTCTGGCTTTTCAAAATTTTGTCATTCTGTACGTTTGACTTTTCTGTTACACTAATACTGTCATTTAAACAAAACGATAAGATGAGGTAGGTGACAGAGTAATGAACAACAGGAATATATAAACAAATATGTTTTAAGAAAAGCTTGAAGATACTGTGATATAATAATGTCATTATTATATAACATTGTAATAGAACAATCATATAATAATATATTACAATAATATATTGTGAAATGTATTCTATATTAAATATGATAGATTATATTCTAATATAATATAAATCATATTATGTATTATAATATATTATTAGATTAATTAAATATCCAATAAGGATATTGTAATATATGTATATTTTATAATAAATATATAATACATGGATATTACATAAAATATAAGTATATAATTGCAACATTTTATTAGGTACTTAATTTTTGTAGGATATATTATTATATATTCTTTTTTTTCTCTTCTCCCTCCGGCCCCACTCGCTCCGGCCCCGCTTGCTCCAGCCCAAGGATTTATTTATTTATTTATTTTTATGTAAGTACACCGTAGCTGTCTTCAGACGCACCAGAGGAGGGCATCAGATCTCATTACAGATGGTTGTGAGCCACCATGTGGTTGCTGGGATTTGAACTCACGACCTCTGGAAGAGTAGTCGGCACTTAGCTGCTGAGCCAGCTCTCCAGCCCCATTATTATAGATTCTTGTTTGATTGTTTGAGACAGGGTCTTACCAGTCTAGGCTGGCCTCAACTCATGATCCTCCTCCCCGTGCCTCCCAAGTGCTGGATTGTAGATGCCTCCACTGTATCCAGTTATTATATATTTAAGATACATAGATATAAGATTATTTTATGACGGGAACATAAACACGGTGACTAAACATGCTACTTACATTCCATTTCTTAAAACGTGGCCATCTATGGTGGTACACATCTGTATCCCAGCTCCCTGAGTGTTGTATGTATTCAATATAATCCCCATGGAAATGTCAATAGCTCCCCCCCCCCCCCAATGATCTTCAAGCCCTTAAGGAAGCCACAGGGCCTTTGAGTACCCAAGACAGTCCTGAACGGTAATATTCTCAATAATGTGATTGACAGGCACCTACTTCCTGAAGTTCAAGCCTAACTAAATTCATAATAATTAACATGATGAATGGCAGCAGGACAGATGGACAGAGACCTCAGTGGGACAGACCAGCAGACCTATCAATAAGCCATGGCTTACATGGGCTGGTGATTTGTGCCCCAACCGCTAAACAGAGAAGAGACAATCTTCCCCACACATGGTGGCAGGAAGACCTGATATTTACATGCAAACAAATGAAACTGGGCCTTGCCTTACACCACACGCAGTTGCCCTTGCGAATCTGTGGGCTTCAACCACCTTGGACTGAAATATAAAAACCAAAAACCAAACAACCCCCCTCTCCCCCAAAAAAACAAAAACCCAAAGCACCAAAACCATTGTCAGCATAGTGGGGAATATCTTTAATCCTCCACTCAGGAGGCAGAGGCAGGCAGATCTCTGTGTGTTCAAGGCCAGCCTGGCCTGGCCTACATAGTGAATTCCAGACCAGCCAGGACGACCCTGTAGTTTCTCTCTCTCTCTCTCTCTCTCTCTCTCTCTCTCTCTCTCTCTCTCTCTCTCTCTCTCTCTCCCCTCTGTGTACCTATCTAGATATAGATACAATCATACCACATATTTTTAAAAACTAAGCTAAATATCCTTTGTCTCCTAAACAATAGTCTAACAACCATTTGCAGTCTCTCAGGCATTATATGCAATCTAGAGATGATTTAAAGAGCATAGGCACACATATGCAAATTACATGCAAATTTCACACATAAAGTAGGGGACGCAAACCTCTACCAGTTTTGTTATTCTTCATTGTGGGAGGTCTGGGAACTATTTCTCCTGTACACCAAGGGACCACTGTACAAAGTAAAATGTATCAAAGACCTAAACTTATGAGTTAAATTTTTAAAAATATGAAGGAAATGTTTGAATCTTTGATATTTAAGTTTGCAGTGAGTTCAGGAGTTTGACAACAAAGCACAGGAAATGTAGAGTTGGAAGGGTGGCTCAGTGGTTAAGAGCACTGGCTGCTCTTTCAGAGGACACAGGTTCAATTCCCACCCAACACCCACACACAGCAGTTCACAACCATCTGTAACTCCAGTTGCAAGAGAATCTGATGCCTGCTTCTGACCTCCACGGGTCCTCCATGCACAGTTAAGAATAACTAAAAATATTTAAAGCAAGGAAACAATGAAAACATTTAAAAAATAGAATTTCATCAAAATGAGTAACTTTTTTGTGTCAAAAGGTTAGGCACAGTGGGACACACCTGTAATCCCAGAACTTGGGAGCCTGATGCAAAATCGAGAGTTCCAGGTCAGCCCGGGATGCACAGAGAAACCCTGTTTCTCAAATCAAACAAAATAACTCCATATAGTCTGGGGAGGGGGAGTAAACAGTATATAAATCTGTGTCATTATTCATTTTGTTTTCATTGCTTTTTGAAGATCGAATCTCAAGTGTCCCAGTTTGGTCTTAAACTTGGCCCATATGACTCAGGGGTCCTGGTCCTCCAGCATCCACCAACCAGATGCTGGGCTTACAGGTCTGTGTTGCCACACTCAACTTTATTACCCGTTTTTCTACTCTCATCCTCAATACATTTTAAAGTTAGGGATATTCTTGTCTCATACCTTAAAAATATGAATTTCTGACAGGCTAACATTTTAAAATCATTTCAAAGGCCAGAAATAATGATAGCCATATTGTAGACATGTGTTCAAGGAAGATGTCACCTTCCATCTCTAGGCTAAAAATGCATCAAGGGGCTGGAGAGATGGCCCAGTTGATAATGGACTTGCTGCACAAGGGTGAGGACCCAGGTTCGGATCCCAGAAGCCACATAAAAGCGAGATGCTATGTCTGTAATGCCAGCTCTGGGTTAGCAGCAGCGAGGCAGGCTCCCCATTTAACCTCTCGTTTGCTTTGGTATAAAGCTTTCCTTACCGGTAAATGGCATTTGACAGCATTTACAGTTGCACTGTGCGTTAAGGGTGCAGATGAGTTAGAAAAGTCGGATTTGAAGCCTGAAGTGGTGGCGCACGACTTTAATCCCAGTACTCGGGAGGCAGAAGCAGGCAGGTCTCTGTGAGTTCCCAGGCCAGCCTGGTCTACAGATCAAGTTCCAGGACAGCCACGGCTACCCAGAGAAACCCTGTCTTGAAAAACAAACAATAAACAAAAATACAACAACAACAACAAATCTGGTTTGAATTTAAGTAGTTCTTAGTGAGCTTTTGCTTTATGCTGTCAGCATTTTTATTACAATCGTCACAGGAAACCTGGAAGAGATTTGAAACTCCCAAGTTTGGAATCAAAGTATCTGAAAGCTGAGGGATGACTTTAAAATACAGCACACACATGCGCCTTTGTGTGTGTGCGCGCGTGCGTGGGTGTGTGCCATGTGTGTTCAGTGCCTTCAGAGGTCAGAAAGGGGAGTTCTGGGTGGCTGTGGGCTGCCCCATGTGGGTGCTGGGAACCGAACTCCAGTTATTTGCAAGAGCAGTGAGTGCTCTTAACCACTGAGCCATCTCTCCAGCCCATCTTGTTTTGTTTGCTTGATCTTGGTTTTCTGAGACACCTCATTTGTGGGGTCCTTGTAGCCCGGACTGACCATGTTGTCAGGACTTGACAAACTACTTGATACACTACAGAAAGTGACTATAGACAAAACCTGGCTCTTCTCCTGTGAAGCTGTTCTCCAAATTTCAGCGTTTGCCCCTCTGTAAGACATTTAGTCTCCTCTGTCTATTAGGAAATGCAACACGCAGTCAATGAGAGATGCTGTTGCTGATGTAACAAATGAGTATAATAAACAACTCGGACTTTCCAGCTCCACAGGATGCACAGCAAAGAAAGGGAATCTCACTGGGGTAAAAAGCAAGGCTACTAGAAAACTGCATTTCTTTTGGAATTATTTTTGTTAGTTAAAAAAAAAAAAAGAAGAAGAAGTCCAGAGTTCACAATGGATGATGTGCTCTCTGACTCCCACTCCCAAGTCTGGTTTATCACTCAGCCAGACTGACCGTAAACTGTAAGTCTCCTGCCTCGGCCTCCCCAGAGCTGGGATTACAGGGGTGTGTCACCTTGGTTATATTTTTTTTATACATTCTGTGAGTTTTGTCAAACACAAGCCACGTATCCATCATTACAGTAGCCTATAGAACTGTAGAATAATTTTACTGCCCGAAAGACCCTTCTGCTCTGCTTTATACAGCCTCCCTTCCCCTAGGATACTCGCCAGCCGCTGTTTCTATTTTAACTGTCTCTTAACACACACACACACACACACACACACACACACACACACACACACACTATTCTGCACCCACATACCACACAGAGGACATGCAGCATATGCTACATATCCTATACACAACACACACTACACACTACACACTACACACAGCACACATACACACATTACATACAACACACACTACACACAGCACACACATACACATCCTATACACAATGCACACTACAATACTACACACAACGTATCCCACATAGAATGCTCAGACAACACACACACACACACACACACACACACACACACACACACACACGTAACTTTCACTTCAAAGGTGATAAGGGATAGTTTATTCTGAGGTCAAAGGTGAGCGACCATGGCAGAAGAGTACAGAACCAGGTTATACCAAATTCCAGGCTCCACCGTGGTTACAGCTTCCATCAAGTTTCTATAAAAATGGAACAAGGGCTACCACACGTCATTCCCAAATTGACTGAGGGAAGGTCATGGATAACAGGAGGCCTCATCCACAGCCTTAGCTCCCGTCTGGTAGCGCTTAGCTTTTCGGTTGAAGGAAAGTGAGGTGTCTGTTGGCACATTCCGGAGGGCTTACTTCACAGCAGATGACGTCAGAGGTGGGTCATAAAAGGCTATCAGAGGTGCTAGAGACCGCTCGTGATGATCTGGCTCTGGACCTGCAGCATTCCAACCTCTCCAAGTCCTTAGAGTTCTAATCAGTTAATGAGCCTTGCGGAAGGCATAGTGGAAGGTGTGGCTTCTGTTATTTGCTCTTCCAGGAACTTCTGTTCAATCTCAGTCTGCAATATTTGCTTTCCTGGACCGATGGATAGATAAAATTTACAGCCAGTCTTTTCAGACTGGCTTCTTTTGCTCAACAATGTGTTTTTGTATCTCTGTGTGTTTCGGAGGTTTGGCAGCTCATCGATTTTGAACACGGAATGCTATCCCATGGCACAGCTGCACCACAGGTCTTCATGTAGCCTAGGCTGGCCCTGAACTCTGGATCCTCCTGTCTCTGCTTCTTATGTGCTGGGGTTATAGGCATGTACCATCATACCTGGCTTCTGTGATGGAGAGCCTGATACTCGGCTGAGCTGCCTTCATAGTGGTTTGGTTTGGGATTTTGCTTTGTTTTGTTTTGTTTTGTTTTGTTTTGTTTTGTTTTGTCTGTCTGTCTGTCTGTCTGTCTGTTTTTGTGACTCCTGGCTTACTGTTTAACCGGTTTTAGGACAGCTCCATGAGACTATGGAATATTGAAGAAATTGACAAAATTCCTTTGGTTACTGAGAACAAAAAGACCATGGGCTCAAAGGTCAGGCAGGTTGGTATTAGGTGAAACTAAGCCCAGTAATCTTCTTCCAATCTTCACCAATTCAACTTATTTCCTGAGAGAACACTTATCGGACCCCTGGGGACACAACCACAAACAAACAGTGGGATCCCAGCCTTGTGGGTGCTTAAGTCCTAATAGATGAGACAGGTGTATAGACACAAAGAAAACGGGCCCATGGTGAGTGACATTAAGCCAAAGGACACAGGGGAGGGAAGGGGTGTGTAGGGGTCTTTATTTATCTTTATTCAGTTTGGTCTCTGAGATAGGTTTTTGTTACGTAGCCTAGGCTGGCCTGAAACTGCTTATTCTTCTAAGTGCTGGGGTTGTAAGTGTGCATACAACTTATTTGTTTGTTAACTGTGGGATAGAACACAAGGCTTTTCACATCCTAGGCAAGCACTCTCCCATTGAACTGCACTCGTAATACCTATGATTATTTTATTTTATTTTATTTTATTTTGGAGATAGCATCTCACTGTATAGCCCTGGCTGGCCTGGACCTAGCAATGTAGAGCAGGCTGGCCTTGAATTCTGCCTGCCTCGATCTCCTGAGTGCTAGAATTAAGGGTGTGCTTCCTGCCTGCTCTGTGTGCGTGCTCACGTGTGAGTGTGTATGTGCGAGTGTGTGTGTCTGTGTGTATGCACATGTGTATGTGTGTCTGTGGAGTGTGTGTGTGTTGTCTGTGTGTGCAAATAAGTTATGTGAAGGCAGATTCCCAGCAGCTGGAGTTACAGGCAGTTGTGAGGCATCTGACATGGACCTCCGGAAGAACAGAAAGGGCTCCTAACTTCTGAGCATGTGTGCACATGTGTGTGTGCCCATGTGTGCGTGCGTGCGTGCGTGCATGTGTGTGTGTGTGTGTGTGCTGGGATTCCCTGAGAGGCCTCTGACATGGCCTGAGAGTCCCTGCCTCAATCACTGGCTTGCTAGTTGGTAACAAATGAGCTAGGTGAGCATCCATATGTATTGGGAGGTGTTTGGGCCAGAAAGAGACTCAGAGTGGAAGAAGAGACTCAGATCCCACATCAGTTGGTTGAAATCATTATCTGGAGCTGAGCAAGGTGGCTCCCTCTTGTAAATACAATATGCAGGTGCTTGAGGCAGAAGGATTACTGGTTGTCAAAGGTCAGCCTATAAGATTTAGTGAGGTGCTGTCTCCAAAAACTAAACAATAAATAAACAGGGGCTAGAGAGATGGCTTAGTGCCCCTGCTGCTCCAACAGAGGACCAGATTCGATTCTAGCACCAACACAGTGGTTCATAACCATTCCTAATCCAATTCCAGGGGATCTGATGCCCTTTTAAACAAACAAACAAACAAATGATAAATAAATGCCCTGTTTATTTCAGGAATCTTGTCTGCTGGCCAGGTGACACATAGCTATAAACTAGCTATGTAGAAGGCTGAGGCAAAAAGATTTAAGTTTAAGGCCTGCCTGAGATATATATTGAGACCCTGTCTCAAAATAAAACACACATATATACATTCTCTCCCCCTTGTCCCCCCCCACTCCTCTCTCTCTCATGCATGTATGTTCACACACACACACACACACACACACACACACACACACACACACACACACAAGTGGCCTAACACATTCAAGGGCCTGGGTTTAATTCCTACTACTGAAAAACAAAAACAAATCCTTGCCTGCTTGCCTTGCTTCTTTCCAACTCTCTGGTCTGTAAGTCAGCTATCCTCAGCTTATCAAGGACTCAGAATACTCCTTGGGTCCCACAGTTCCACTCTAGACCACTCTGTACAGAGAACATTGGACAGGGGCTGCACACAACCCTGTCTTCCTCCTCCCAAGCGTGTGGCTACATGAGGGCCAGCCCTGGGTATCCTTCTAGCTTTGGAGGGAAAGGCTGGGCCGCAACCTGTGTCTGATGCTCACAGTCTTCCCTGGGCAGTCTGTGGGGTGAGAGACTCCAGAGTGGGAAGGACGTGCCTTGGCTCCATCTGGCCTGGCTGGTGGTGGGGTATGGGATTCCACACTGGCAGCTTGATCTCCTCTGACCTGTACATCATTTCTGTTTCTTGAAAATGTCCCACCACAGTGCAGGAATTGTGACCAGCTTTTCTCCACCTTAGAAAGTGACTTCCACTCTCAACTATCGAACATGTGTCTGTTCTGCCGGAGAGAGGAGGACTTAGCATCTAGTTCTTCCTCAGAGAGGAACATCAGCTGATGGCCCCTGGAGCACAGGCCACCTGCTATACGGTCTGCAGTGTTCTTTAGGGCTCTGTTCTGACTTCGCCTCCCAGAGTGCACCTATCCAACGGAGGCGGGGGCCAGGCCTTGATGGACTCTCAGCATGGTGCTGTCCCTTTGCCAGCCACAGAACCCTTCAGAGGCGAGCACTGTTAGTTTGAATATAGAATAAATCTCAATTCCTCTGGAAAACAAAGTGTGTGTGGGAATTGTAGAGGCAGTTTATCTATTTCTGAGCTTTATAACCTGGTGTTCATCTCATGTTTGCCACTGGGACTGGCATGTGACTGTGCTTGTCAAGGGAATATGATGTGTGTGTGTGGGGGGGGGGGCATTCTGTGGATGTGACTGCAGGCATTGTGACTGCTATGATTTGAATGTGGTTTCTTCGTTCCAGGTTCACGAGCTAGGCGCTTGGTCCTCTATGTAATGGTGCTGAAGGGTCTTCTCAGTTGGCAGTTTCCTTCCTCCTCATGTGTTTGGGTGTTTTGTCTATATGTATGTATGTATGTATGCATGCATACATGCATGTGCCTCTCATGTATGCAGTGCCCGCAGAGTCCAAAAGATGACAATAGATTTCCTGGAACAGACGGCTGCGAGCTGCCATGTGGGTGCTGGGAACTGACCCTTGGGACTTCCTATTCACTGAGCTATCTCTTCATTCCACCCCTACATAGTTTCGAGGCCTCTTCTTCCCTAAGATCACGGTGAGCGTTTTCGTCATCACCTTGGCTCTAGGGATGATTAGAACGCTTGTACCCACACCTTCCTCAATGATGGACACCTAGATTATTTACGTTTCTGTGCAGGTAGCATTTATTTTTGCATAGGTCAGTTCAGCAAATGAAGTCTCCTGCTGGAGTAAAGCCAGAGGAATGTATCCTGTAGTGCTGCTTGATTTTGTTGTCAAAGGGACGGTTGGCATGGAAACCCCAGAGTGACTAGGGCAAACCTAGATGGGGAGGGCCGAGACTTGAGCATACAACAGAAACTTTCACACACATCCTGTAGGTTCTTCGAATATCCCATAGCCCGCTCAGGATCCCTGTCTCTCGCTGGTTCCAGAAGAAGCAGTCCAGAAGTTATGAGCCTGGGCTGGCAAGAATGGCCGCAGTTCACTTGAGATGACATCCAAGGAACTAAGCAGCCGGGCAGCACTGGGAGGTTCTGGGGGGGGGGGGGGGGTTCTGGGCCAGCTGGCGGCTCCGCTGAAATTCCCAGAGCCACTCTCAGCCGACGAACTCTCACGACTGGCAGAAGATAGAGCTCAAAAAGTGATGCCATTGAGGTCCGGAAACCAAGGCCGCCGCACGCCGCCCACTCCGCAAAGCCGATTTAAATCTCCAGCGTTCCTTTGGGCTTCGGGAGCCCGTTTAAGCGAAGAACTGCACTGCGCATGCGCCCCTCTGCCAGCACGGAGACGTGTACGTATGAACAAAGCTCATGAAGTCACTAGAAATGGGAACTGGTTTCTCGCACTGGCCGTGCGGGCGGCGCCGTGGCTTAGTTGGTTAAAGCGCCTGTCTAGTAAACAGGAGATCCTGGGTTCGAATCCCAGCGGTGCCTCAGCTTGAGCTTACGCTCATTTTTTTCTGCACGACCTTTCTGTTTTGCGAGTGGTCTCACAGAACCGTTCCTTTATCAGCGAGGAAGACATTTTAACTGAAGACGGTGTCGTATTCCCTGCTAGCCTATGCCTCTTGAGGTTAGCCAAATAGCTGTCCCCATAGTATTTGCACAGGGGTGACAAGTCTCCACAGGCTCTCGGCTTCGCTGAGCATTGCAAAGAACGCTGATTTTTTTTTCCTTCGGGAATCCGCGCAGTGGGTACCAACCCTCTGCATACTGAGGACAGCTTGGCGAGGCCAAGTGAGGTCCCAAAATGGATGTCTGTAGCATCAAATCCGATTAGTCGGTCTGCATCTACAGAATGCATAAAAAAATCAAATGGCTAGGTGCTCTAGTGTGGGGCCTGACCCTAAGGCCTGGGCTGTGGTTGCCAAGAGCTGGGACGCCACAGGCACATAGGACCTCCTTGAGAGCATTTGCGTCCAAGGCTTTGGAAGGGGGGAGGGTCGGGGGGGTGTCCTTGAAGTTTTAAAGAATGTTCCCGGGGATACACCTTAGTCCAGACAAAACACAGAATGATAAACCCAGTGAGCTTTAGAAAATGCATGAGCTACAGGAGGCTGTGCTCCTAACGCAGATACTTTGACTCACAATTGAGGTTACAACCTTGTAAATCATTTAAAACCATCTTAAGGACTGGTGAGATGGCTCAGTGGATAAAGGTCCTGGCTGCCAATCCTGAACGTTCCGAGTTCAATTCCTGGGTCTAACAGGGTGGAAGGTGAGAACTGACCCCTGAAAACTGTCTTCTGGCCACATGCATGCTGCGGCTCACGTATGACCACAAATATGTTCACAACAAAGAAGAAAATGTAATAGGGAAAATGCCCTAAGCTGAAAAGAGACAAAGAACGTGGTTGCATTAACCCGCACAGTGGAGCACACTTGGGTTTTTGGTTAGATAAGGCACCACGTGAAAACGTGTCGGTGCCGCCGCTGCCGGGCTATCTGAGAGATTGTGGGGGCTTCTTTCCAGCTGGGGAAAAGACTAAAATTTAAAAACACTGATTTCTACTTGACCACTATGGTCAAGTCGACATTTAAAGTTGAGTAAAATTCACTTGTTCCAGGAGCAATACTTTCTGCTTCTCCTATGGGTCTGGGTTGTTCTTTGTTCGTTTGTTTGTTTTGGTCAGTTCCTGCCCTTTGCAACCTGGTTCTTTTGGTTGACACAGCCAACGGAAGTGTGAGGGATAGTCCCACACGTTGCAAAGCCATTCAGCTGAATCCAGTTACTAAAGGCTTTTTTGGAAAGCACTCTTGAGTCTTTCTGGGGCTTAGTTGTAGCTTCTCTCTTGGTTTTGAACACTTGCCTGTTGGATGCGGTTTTATGGTTGGAAACGAAAATGTCTCTCCCAGGATCATGTGATCAGCGTGGTCCACTCTGGTGGTGCTGTTTGGGAGGAGACTTTGGGAGGTGGGGCTTAGCAGAGGGCAGTAGGTCAGTGGGGTCAGGTCCTTGTAAGCTACTTTGTCCTGATCGCGTTCCTTCTCTCTCCCCCTCCCCCTCTCTTTCTCAACCGACATGCCTGAACTGTATCCTTAATCCTCTTTTTAAGTAATTGCAGGTGCTTCTCTACAGTAGTAGAAAGCTAAGTCGGGATCAATCTGAGATGTTAGTTGGCACTTGAGTCTGAGGGAGGCTCAGCTCTAAGGGAAAGCCTTTGTGAGTCACAGCTGCACAGGGACGGAGGACCTGGAAGCCATCTGATTGGCTGAATCACCATTACGACCACCCCATCCCGCCCCGTGCCCCAGCAGTAAGCAAAGCCAGAAAAGAGAGTCAGGCCTGTAATAATCTACCGTGTCTCTGCTCCTTAAAAAACTACACAGGTCTTCCTGCCTCAGGGCCCTTGCGTTTAGTGTGGTGGGGGCTCGGAATGCTGTTTCCCGTCCCACCAGCGATCCTTCAGTCAGTGTGTCATCTCTCCGGGAAGAACTCCTGTCACCATCCTTGGCCCCGCCCCTCCAAGGGCTCCAACGCAGCCTCTTGGTTATTCTTTTCACAGGATCTCTTTACATTGTCATCCAAAACAGTACATCACGAATGGGAGCAGCTACTGCAGTCCTTCTGTGAGGCCTGCCCGAAAGAGTTTTGTAAAAATGTAAAACAATGTTTTACTTCACACTGAATTTTGGCTTATGCTGTAGATAGTTTTATAAAAGTTGTTGTTTATGTCAACATGTAATTGGTTTATCGCAGTTAGTTTTTAAATCAATAGATTTTTTTTTTTCAGATTTCACTTCTAGTGTCTTCAGTGT
Organism: Uromys caudimaculatus; assembly: GCA_028551405.1. Lineage (NCBI taxonomy): Eukaryota > Metazoa > Chordata > Mammalia > Rodentia > Muridae > Uromys > Uromys caudimaculatus. The sequence goes on along the minus strand of CM052717.1, from coordinate 58,329,157 downwards.
TGGCTTTGCCATGATGATAATGGACTGATGCTCTGAAAATGTTGGACGGCCCCAATTAAATGTCTTCCTTTATAAGAGTTGCCTTGGCCATAATGTCTCTTCACAGCAAAGAAAACCATAACTAAGACAGAAGTTGGTACCAGGAGTGGGATACTGTTATGATAGACCTGACCATGATTTTGTTTGGAGGAATGTGAGTTTAGGAAATTTGGATTAGGAAAGTAGTTGAACTCTTTAAGTGGGGCTAAATGGGCCATCCTAAAAGGAGCATGAAAGACAGGCATGCTGAGGATAATTTGAATTTGGGGGCCTAGCTCAAGAGGTTTCAGAGGAGAAGAATTTTAATATGTGGCCTAGAGACTATTCCTGTGATATCTTAGCAAAAAATATGGCTTCCTTTTCCCCTTTTCTGAAAAATCTGCCTGAGGCTAAATTGAAGAGTTTTGGTTAGCTGAGTTGGCAGAGGAAATTTCAAAACAGCCTAGTATTGACTCTGTCCTGTGGTTATTAGTGTTCACTCTTCTGAAGATCTGTAATGAAAAGGAGCAAGCTGAGCAAGAAAAGCTAGAAAATTTACAGTATGTGGAGAAAGGGACACCAGGAAGTGGAATGGAGATGAAACAGAGTAAAGAAAAACCTGGTATTAAATGAAATAAAGGGAGTGGTGTCTTCAAGGCAAAACCCCACCCAACTAAGCTTCCAACTTGTAAAAAGGAATTAAAGAGCTAATTTCAGAACAGCCAAGTTTAGGCAGCAAAGGAAACCATTGAAAACAGAAAGTTGGAGACAATGTAATTGAATGAGGTGTGTGTGGGGGGGGGGAGTTCTGACCTCAGCAAGCAGCAGAACTTGCCAGCTTCAGCCACATGGTTATGGCTTTAGAATCAAGGATAGAAGAAGGGGTTATGGAATCTCTGTGACTAAGGAAAGCCTCAGAGGCCAGGCCTGTGTCAGGGGTGTCCTGGCATGGAGGCCCAGAGAGGGTATTGTGTTCAGCTGTGAAGATGAAGCCTGGATTGTCTTGGAGACCCCAAGATGTTGGAGATGCCAGAGTCGTGGGATACCTGCCAAGGAGAGCTGCTAACAGGGAGAAGAGGCACAAGAGAGAGAAGAGTGTTGCAGTCAGCAAAGCAGAAAGGAGCTGGAGCTCTGAAGGGTGTCTTGACATCAGACATGGGGATGCAGAGTATGGAGTTTGCCCAGCTGGTTTTGAGTCTTGCTTTGGTTCAATATTTTCTCATTGTGCTCCCCCCCTCCATTTAGAATGGTAATATATATCCTGTGCTGTTATATATTGGAAGTATGTGAGTTTGATTTAGATTTTATAGGGGATTACAGTTAGGAGATTGCATGAGACTCAGAAGAAACTTTGGACTTTCACAGGGTTGAGACTGTTATAGACTATGGGGACTTCTGAAGTTGGACTAAATGCATTTTGCATTATAATATGGATATATACATATGGGCCAAGTATGTAGTAGTTTGAATAAAACTGGCCCCCATAGGCACATAGTGACACGATTAGGAGGCGTGGCCTTGTTGGAGGAAGCATGTCTCAGTCTCTCCCTGCTGTCTGCTGATCTGAATGTAGACCTCTCAGCTCCTTCTCCAGCACCATGGCGGCCTGCCTACTGACCTGTTTTCCACCCTGATAATTATGGACTAAACCTCTGAAACAGCAAGCCAGCCCCAATGAAATATTTTCCTTTATAAGAGTTGCCATGGTCATGGTGTCTCTTCACAACAACAAAACCAAACTAAGATAGTAATTTAAAAAGTATTTTAAATTTTCTTTCATGTCTGTGAGTGCATTGTCTGTGATCCATGTATGTGCAGTACCCATGGAGGCCAGAAGAGGGAGCCAGTGTGGCGAAAATGGAACCCTGACCCTCTACATCCTCTACAGAAGCAGCAACTGCTCTTAACTACTGAGCCATCTTTCCAGCCCACAGAAAGCTTTGAGACACCTGTGATAGAACATTTGAGAATCACTGTTTAAATGCAAAACCTTTTAAAATATTTGTTTTATTATATTAGTGTGTGTGTTGCATGTGAGTGTGTAGTACATGGTCTGACAGATGGTGGCTGTGAGCGTGGTTGGCAACAATAGTATCTGTGCTGGGAATCAAATGTTAGACAAGAACTTAGCCACTGGGCTACTGAGCCACACCTCCACTGGGAGAGTCTAACATTCTCACTGAGCCACGCCCCCAACCCCTCACTGGGGGATTCTAGGCAGGGGCTCTACCACTGAGCCATGTCCCCAACCCCTCACTGGGGGATTCTAGGCAGGGGCTCTACCACTGAGCCACGTCCCCAGCCCCTCAGTGGGGGATTCTAGGCAGGGGCTCTACCACTGAGCCACCCTCCTAGCAAATCTTCTTTGGAATACGTCTGCAGACCTTCTTTGACTCAGCTCCTGAACATACAGCTAAGGATGACTGCAGGTGAGAGCTGTCAAACAGGCCCTGGGTTCCACATGCCAGCTCTACTCGCCCCAAAGAAATCAGAAGGAAGAGGGGGTTGAAAGGGGGAAAGGAACTCAATGAGCACAGGTGTGGTGGGAAGGTGAGAAGCTCGCATTTCTGTCCATCTTCAGAGGTCCTGATATCAGCCTTAGGCTTCAGCAGAGGAGGAAGGATAGCAGAGGCTGGGAGATCTGCAGACCTCAGCAGTCCTGGTCAGTCACGGTGTGGCCTGTCTGTTCATTGCCTCTGGTCTGGTTCTGCAAGGTTCTGAGAAGTTCTCGTTGCTTGAGGGGACTCCCATGAGATTACCCCTGCCAGGCAGGGTGGGGTGGGTTATCTTTCCAAGAGGGGCCATTTGGGGGGCAGGGTCTAAAATGGAACACCGTAGGAGGAGATGCCTAGGATTCGTTGCTTTGCTTCTTTGTTTCTTTCTTTCTCCCCGACCTTTGTTTCTTTGTTTCTGTCTGCCTGTGTTTTGAAATCGGGTCTGAGCTCGCTATATAGACTAGGCCCATCTCAATTCACAAAGATTCCCCTCTGCTCCCAATGTAGGAGTTAAAGCAGAGATCTTCACACTGAGAGCCTCCATTACTCACCCTGAAGGGGGATGCATCCACCAGTTTTTAAATGGATACTCCTTAAGTGACTGACATGCATTTAGGAGCCTGACCCCGCATTTTAACACAAAGGGGACAAAATGTGGGCAGAGGGCTCAGGGTTGTACCCTGCCTCATGATACTGTGGGCCCAAGTGAGGAGTTTGCGCTATTTAGCAAAAACAGATTTTAGGAGCTTGTTTTAAGTACAAATTTATGAGAGAATCCAGCTCTGGAGATGGCCACACTGAGCGAGTGATCTGAAGCTGCGGCAGACACCTCGTAGTCTTCTTTTACAGAGAGTCTAAAACCTCCTATAATGCACAAATAGCAAAATAATTAGTTTCACTCAGCATACTTTATGGTATTGAAATAAAAATATATAAATCTAAATCATTTTTAAAAAAAGAAGGAAGAAAGAAAGAAAGAAAGAAAGAAAGAAAGAAAGAAAGAAAGAAAGAAAAGCAAACCTCAAACCCCCCCAAAGCCAGTATGGTGGTGCACACCTTAAATCCCACCACGCTGGAGGCAGAGGCAGGCACATCTCTATGAATTTCTATATACTAGATTCTAGGCTGGCCAGGGCTACATAGGGAAACCCTGTCTTTAAAATAACAACCAAAACAACAACAACAACAACAACAACAACAACAACAACAACAACAACACAGAGATCTGGCTATGTTGTGCACACCTGAAATCCCAGCACTTGAAAAGGAGGAGGGTCAGATTTTCAAGGCCGTCACAAGGTTGAGGCCTGCTTCAAGGAACAAACAAACAAGTAATCCCAAATCATCTAGATGTGTTTAGATAATAATTTTAAGTCTATAATTAGACTTAGAGTTAAGGGTGTGGTGATTTGAATAATAATGACCCCCATAGGCTCAGATATTTGAATTCTTAAACATTAAGGAGTGGTTTTACTTGAGAAGGATTAGGAGGTGTGGCCTTGTTGGAGGAAGTGAGTCACTGGGAGTGGGCTTTGAAGTGCAGAGGTGCTGCTCTCCCTGCTGCTCTCCCTGATGCTCAGGCTCCATCTAGTTCAGAAGAGAACCTCCTGGCTGCTTCTAGATCAAGATGTAGAACTCTCAGCTTCTTCAGCAGCATGGCTGCCTGTGTGCTGCCTTAACAAGAATGGACTAACCTTCTGATCCTGTAAGCCAGCCCCAATTAACTGCTTCCTTTTATAAGAATTGCCGTGGTCATGGTGTCTCTTTATTACAATAGAATACTAACTAAGGGGGTATTCTAAAGTTTATCAATGTATAAATACTTATAAAGAATCAACTTTTAGCTGGGCAGTGGTGACACACACCTTTAATTCCGCACTCCGGAGGTAGAGACAGGTGGATCTCTATGAGTACAAGGCCAGCCTGGTTTGCAGAGTGAGTCAGAGAAACCCTGTCTTAAAAAAACCAAAACCGCCAGGCAGTGGTGGTGCACGCCTTTAATCCCAGCACTTGGGAGGCAGAGGCAGGCAGATTTCTGAGTTCGAGGCCAGCCTGGTCTACAGAGTGAGTTCCAGGACAGCCAGGGCTAGAAAGAGAAACCCTGTCTCAAAAACAAACAAACAAAAACAAAAACAAAAAACCCAAACCCAAAACAAAACAAACAAAAACCAACCAACCAACAACAACAAAAAGAATCAACTTTTAGTTTCACAGATATTTCTCTGTTTTTCAATTTTATTGATACCAATTCATTTAAAAAATTATTTATGTAGGGAGGGCAGGGGGTGTATATATGCCACAAATATACAGGTGCCTGTGAAAGAGCATCAAATGTCCTGGAACTGGTGTGATAGATTATTATGACCAACCATGATTTGGGGTGAGAGCTGGGATTTGAACCAAGGCTCCTTGGAAGACCAGCATGTGCTTTTCCCCACTGAGTCATCTTTCAGGCCCTTTTAAATTACCTCAAATATGATCTATCCTGGTGAATATTCCTTGTGCACTTGAAAAGAATGAACATTCTCAGCTAGGCGGTGGTTGTGCACATACCCTTAAGCCCAGCACTTGGGAGACGGAGGCAGGCAGATCTCTGAGTTCAAGGCCAGCCTGACCTACAGAGAGAGCTCCGGGACAACCAGGGCTATACAGAGAAACCCTGTCTCAAAACACTCCCCTGTAAAAAAAGAACGAACATTTGCTTAAGTTTTATGGAGAGCAGGTATTGGATTGTTACTGCAGGTGTGTGTGTGTGTGTGTGTGTGTGTGTGTCCTATTCGCTATCTTTGCTATGTTTTTCTCCATCAACTCTAAGTAGGAGAATAATGTGAACATGTCCAGCTCTGATGGGAGCAGTTGTCAACTCTCTGCAAAGTTCTGTCTCTGGTTTTGCTTCTTGCTTTCAAGTTCTGACGATAGGGCATCCATATTGAGGACTGCCTTTTCTCTATATGTCGAGACGTCCGTTGTTTAACATGTCCTTCAGTATCCCTGGAAACCTCCTGAGCTTTGGCGTTTATGTCGTCTGACATCAGGATAGATTGGTTTTGTTTCCGACTCTCTGCTTCCTTCCTCCTCCCTTCACTGTGTGCTAAACAAAGGGCTTTGTCCATATGGGGCAAGTGCTTGCCTTCCAGCTACGTTCCCAGCCACTCGGTGGGTCTTTGCTCATTCCTTTCTAGGACTTTACCCTGTATATTGCAGTACTTTTGAAATGATATTTTTAGGAAGGTATGCACTGGGGTAAAACATGTCTTCTGGACATGTTAGAACTGATGTACTCACAAACCCACAGAACTTGTAGCTCCCTATGCAAGATCAAGCCAGTCAATGCCCCAGCGCAAAGGGGGAGGGGCTCACCAACCCACACCCCTATCTGAGGCTCTATACACAGCTAACAGCTTCTGAGAGAGAGAAGGTTAGTTTTCTTTAAGGATCTGGCCACTGAGAGGCTGACCACAGTCCAGTGCATTGCCCCACACCCTCAAGTCTTCAGGCAGAGCAAATTGAACTTGATTGGTTCTTTTCAGAGGGAGGGTATGTGTCTTAGTTAGGGCTTTACAGCTGTGAAAAGACACCATGACCAAGGCAACTCCTATAAGGAAAACATTTAATCGGGGCTGGCTTACAGGTTCAGAGGTTCAGGCCATTGTCATCAAGGCAGGAACATGGCAGCGTCCAGGCAGGCATGGTGCAGGAGGAGCTGAGAGTTCTCCATCTTCATCTGAAGGCTGCTAGTGGAAGACTGACTTCCAGCCCACAGTGACACACTTCCTCCAACAAGGCCTCACCTACTCCATCAAGGCCACACCTCCTAATAGTACCATTCGCTAGGCCAAGCATATTCAGACCACCTCAGAATGGCACTGGAGAGATAGCTCAGTGGTTAAGAGCATTTGCTGCTTTTGCAGAGGACCTGGGTTCAGATGCCAGCACTCACAAACACCTGTAACTCCAGTTTCAGGGGAGCGAGCGTCATCTTCTGGCTTTTGTAGGCACCTCCACATATGGGCACATACATATGCCCAGGCTTACACACATATGCACAAATCAAAAAGAAAGTCGTCTTTTTTAAAAAAGAGGACACCAAGTTGAGAGTTAGGTTGAGGGAAGTGTATGGGTGGGGTAGATCAGGGAGAGTTAAGGGGAGGAGGAGCTGTAATCAAAATGTATTGTAAGAAAGTCTCCAAGCATTAATAAAGATATATAAAATGCACTACAGACATCCTGAAGCTAGATGTCTAGGCTGTGACTTCAGTTGCTTGCAGGGGCGAGGGGTAGCAAAGGGGGTCCAGCCTACAAGTTTAAGATCAGTCTGAGCAATAAATAAATAATCTAAATGCTTGTGTATAAGAGATTTTCATATGTGCACAGTCTGTAATAGTCATTGTAAAAGAGTTAAAAAGCTGAGGCAGGAGGATGATGCCTTTGGGGCTAGTGTAGTAAGACCCTGGCTCTAAATAAGAACAGCAAAAGGCGTTCTAGCAGTCTGCCCTTTGTCAATGTGCTCGGCCCACTAGAATTTAATGTAGTTTTCAACCCCCTCCACCTGTCTGTGTCAGCTCACGGCTGAAAGCCTGCTTTCCAGGGTGACGGCATTAAAGGTGGTACAATCTTTAAGAGGTAGGGCCTGGCGGAAGGTGGTCAGCTCTTGGGAAGTACTGCCCATGAGATCATCAGTATAGATCTTGAGAAATATATTAGTCCCTATGGGAAGGGGTTTATATATATAAATCAGAAATGACTAGCCTGACCCCTGGATATCTGTGGTTTTCTGTCTCACCTTGCAATTTGATCCCCACCCCTCACACATGTCACCGTGTGCTGCGAAGCTCACCCCAAAAGCTGAGCCAAAGAGGCTGTCTAATTTGGAACTTTCAGATTCTGAAAACTGTGAGCTAAATCAACCTTTACTGATAGCCAACTTCAGGTATTTTGATATAGCAATGGCTAACAGAATAAAACCTTTTTTTTTTCTGTTTGATTAAGTTTTATTTATTAAATGTTCTGTGCTTTTGTATGCTTGTGAGGTAGCGTTGAGCTTGCCAGGGCACATGTGTGGAGATCAAGGGACAACTTGTGAGAGTCAGTTTTCTCTTACTGTATGGGTCCTGGGCACAGAACACAAAGCACCCTTTGCTGTGGTGTTTTGAATAAAATGTACCTCCCCACAACAGGCGCACATATTTCCCCAGTTGATAAAGTGTTTGGAAAGGATTAGGAGGTGTGGCCTTGTTGGAGGAGGCTCTTTCTCTTTCTCTCTCTCTCTCTCTCTCTCTCTCTCTCTCTCTCTCTCTCTCTCTCTCTCTCCTGCCTGTGGATCAAGACCTAAAGCTCTCAGCTCTGCTCCAGTGCCACCCCTGCCTTTGTGCCACTGTACTCCCTGCCCTGATGATAGTGGGCTAAGTTTCTGAAACTGTAAGTTAGCCCCAATGAAGTTTTTTGTTTGTTTGTTTTTGTTTTTGTTTTTGTTTTGTTTTAATAAGAGTTGCCATGGTCATGGTATTTCCTCAGAATAGTAACTAAGACAGCTGTTGAGCCAACTTGCCAATCCTGTGTTCACTATTTTATAAACAAAACAATTTTTTTGTCTATTTGAAACATTCAGTAATAAAACTCACATATTTATATAGTATATATTGAAAGATGTGTATTTGTGAAGATATTTAGATACACACCAATGTCTTAGGAATGTGGATTGTTGAGTAATAGTTATGGGTGGTTTTTATTTGTATTTACATTTCTATAAAAATTCTTACAGGGTATGCATTATTGTTATCTGAAAAAAGAAAGTTGTAAAAGTAGTTTTTGGTAAGAAGAATCTTTTATCATAGGATAGTGGGAACATGGCTGAGTGGTGAAGTACTTACCTAGAATCCCCCAGTGAGGGGCTGGGGGCATGGCTCAGTGGTAGAGCCCCTGCCTAGAATCCCCCAGGGAGGGGCTCGGGGGCATGGCTCAGTGGTAGAGCCTCTGCCTAGAATCCCCCAGGGAGGGGCTGGGGGCGTGGCTCAGTGGTAGAGCCTCTGCCTAGAATCCCCCAGGGAGGGGCTGGGGCGTGGCTCAGTGGTAGAGCCCCTGCCTATAATCCCCCAGTGAGGGCTGGGGGCGTGGCTCAGTGGTAGAGCCCCTGCCTAGAATCCTCCAGTGAGGGGCTGGGGGCGTGGCTCAGTGGTAGAGCCCCTGCCTAGAATCCCCCAGGGAGGGTTTGGGTTATGGTTCAGTGGTAAAGCACCAGCCTAGGATTCTATCACCAGCACTCTCTGTCCCCACCAAAAAAATTTTTTTATAAGAAAGTGTTTTGTCCCCAACACTTTGTGGACCAGCCTTGAGGGCTGGTCTTATCTGGTTTTCTTAAATAAATTCTTCAAGCTTGTCCAGCATTTCCTGCTCTTACTTAGAGATGTTACACTCACAAAGCCTGAGCCGTCCAACACACACTAGCAAATCAGGCTGTGTCTGGTCTTGGTGGCGGTTTCTGAAACCATATGGAAATATTTCTCTGACTTTTTGTCTAGAGTTTCCACTTCTCAAGCAGCTGAATCAGGCTTGTGCTGGCGCGGACAGTCACGGAAATGCTGTCAGCTTGAGTGGGGGCACCACAGGCTTCAACACGCACCTGCCAGCCTGTGTCCAGAAGAGAGTACAAATGAGTTCAGCTGAGTGTGTGCAGTCTTAAAACTGTGACATTCAGGGCCACAATAAAGGGCCAACCTTTTGAGCTCTCACACGCAGAAAGAAGAGCCATAGGGCTTTCTATCTGGGCTTCTCTGCTGCAGCTGGGGCCTGCTTAATCCCGTGATTTCTACCTGTTGATGCCTGCTGGTGGGTTTTTTGTAGTCCCCAAACTGTGAAAATGTAATAGATCCTCCACACACACACACACACACACACACACACAAAAGGGAGGGAGGGAGAAGTGGGGGGAGAGAGGGGGGAGAGAAAGAGAAAGAGAGAGAGAGAGAGAGAGAGAGAGAGAGAGAGAGAAAGAGAGAAAGCATCCTCGTTATCTATACTGGCTGTAGATGGAACCCAGGTCCTTATATGTACATACTCAGTAAGTGCTCTACCACTGAGCCACGCCCCCAGTTCCTCAGGGGGGGGGGTAGGGGGAAGGATTCTAGGCAGAGGCTCTACCACTGAGCCACGCCCCCAGCCCCTCAATGGGGGATTCTAGGCAGATGCTCTACCACTGAGCCACGCCCCCAGCCCCTCAATGGGGGATTCTAGGCAGATGCTCTACCACTGAGCCACGCCCCCAGCCACTCAATGGGGGATTCTAGGCAGGGGCTCTACCACTGAACCATAGCTATGGCCCTCAGTGTTTTGAGACAAGAGTCCCACAACGCATCTCAGGCTAGTCTTGAACTCACTATATAACCAAGGCTGGCCTTGAAATCCTCCTGGCTCATCTTGCCAGAGCTGAGATTACAGGCCTGTGCTGTCAATCTCAGCAAGTGTGCTTGTGGTTTTGAACAGTGGAGATGTGGCTCATTGGACCTGAGGTGAGTCTGAAGAGGTGAGGGGGAAATACTGGATGTGGGAGACTTTTGATGAGAATGTTAAAATAAAAATGTTGCATTGTTACTTTGGAAAAATACTGACTCTATGTTGAGTATTGGTTTGGAAAATGCTGATTATATATTAAAATGATACTATTTTGAGCATATTTGTCTACCGTGTATCGTTAAGTCTATTACTTTCATTGACATTTATTAGGACTAAGTGTATGTATGTGTGAGTGTGTGTGTATATGTGTGCAGGTTTCCACAGAGGCCAGAAGAGAGTGTTGGACCCCTCTCTAGAGACAAGATAGTTGTGAACTTTCCAATGTGGCTGCTGGTACGGAACTCAGGTGCCTTGCAAGAGCAGAAGCACTCAAACGGTGGACCTTCTCTCTAGCCCCGATTTCTTTATTATTTTTGTCTGTTTTGGTATTGGTAAGTAAACATAACGTCTCACACATCCCAAACACATGCTACACCCCAGTCCTGTTTTTACTTTAAATATTTCCCTATAGTCTCCCATGTGTGGGTCACATGACACGTCTATCAGTCTTGGTTGGAGAAGATGTGCTAACCGTGCCGAATCGCATGCGCGTGGTCTGTCCATCTGAACTCTGGGCTGCAGGGTTATTTGCTGCCATTGCTGCTCTTATGCTGCTTGACTGTGCTCTGTGTTGCTCTGTGTGGTGAGTTTGCCTTACGTATGAAGCAAAGGTGATGAAGGTGCAAAAGAAGACACTGTGACCATTCCAAAGCAAATTGCATCAGCGCCATACCAGGGGGTGCGTGGCGAGGCTCAGATTCTCCTCTTCAGGACGGGTGGGTTTTAAATCGGGTTTATTTTATTAGGAGTATAATTAGTTGTGCATATGTGTGTTTGTTCATGTATAAAGATGTGCATGCAAGTGTGGGTGGAATTCAGTGGTATCAGATGGTCTTGAAGCTAGCAGGAGTTACAGGTGCTTGTGAGCTACTGACATGGGTGATGGGAACTGAACTCTGGCCCTCTGCAAGAATAGGAAGAGTTTTAACTGCTAAACTATCCGCCCACAGCCCACCCTATCCTCCATTTTCTTTTTCTTTTTCTTTTTCTTTTCTTTTCTTTCTTTTTTTTTTTTTTTTTTTTTGATACAGGGTTTTATGTAGTCCAGGCTGGCCTCAAAGTTGCTCTGTCATCTATAGCCAAGGCTGGTCTTGAACAGTTGATTCTCCTGCCTCCACCTCTAAAGGGCTGGGATTCCAGGTGTGAGTCACCACACCCAGCTCAGCACCTCATTTCCCATCAGCTACCTGTCCCTCCTGTGCAACATCAGAACCACAGACTACACCTGGTCTTGCTGCCCATTAGCGTCCCATCACCTGGCCCTGCCCAGCTCACCTGGGTGTGGCCGTCACTCAGGAGGCCGAAACACTGTTGGAGTAGAGAATTCTAGGCTAGCTTGGGCTACAAAGTGAGACTATGCCATAAACAAATAAACAGCAGTGACAGGTGGCACACACACACAAAAGAGACAAAACCACACTTTAAAAAATACGAATTTTCCCAGGCAGGAAGATGACCTTAAGTCCTATTGTAACAGGCCCCCAGACCTTAGCACAACTGACTCCATGATGAAAGTACCATTCAGGCTGTAAAACTCGGCATGTGGACAGCACCACCAACCAAAATCAAAACAAAGACTATCAAAATTCATAGTTTTGGGAAAGTCTCTAAATGTACTAACCTTGCCTTTTGGCTTCTGTAGTTCTGCTTCTGGCTAACTGTTCTTGTTAACTGAAGTATGTCAACTCAGGATATGGGTTTTTTTTGTTTGTTTGTTTGTTTGTTTTTTGTTTGTTTTTTTTTTTTTGTTTTTTTTGTGCTCACAAATTTACCCTGAGAAAGGCTTGGGGTTATACCGGGATCCAGAACACCAAGTGTAGTCCCTGGCTGACTAATAAAAACTTTCTATTGGCTTAAACTTGAGTCCAAGTAGTTGTCTCTGGTGGATACCCTACAACACAGTCAAGTTGGTAATCAATATTAACCATTGAAGCCACAGTGGCCAGGGCAAACCACACTGTCCTCCCTATGGGCTTGGTTTGATGAGCAAGGAGAATTCTCTTTGTTTTTCCCTGTGCTTGGAGGGAAGGGGTGGTACACTATCATAAGAGTGGATGCAGGACTCCAGAGATCCTCCGAATTTTGGATTTTATATATATGTGTATTAGTCAAAAATGCGCCTTCCCAGGAGCAGGAAAATGAACTCGTCACCAAAGCTGTGCCAGTTTTCTTAGAGAGTTTAGAACTGTCGCTGCCTTCATCATCATCATCACCACCATCATCATCATCACCACCACCATCATCTTCGTCATCCTCACTGTCATCCTCCCTACAACTAGCCCCACCCCCACCCGAGGCCCTGTGAGCTCACAACAGTCCTTGGCGGGCTCATTCTCTGCCTAGTGCCCAAACTTTACAACTTCATGGTCACCTATGGCCGTACATCATTGGGCACACTCTAATTAGACTTTCGTCCTTGGCAACAAAGTTAAGGCAAATGGGATCACTTCTATTCTTCAGTGATAGGGGGAAAAAGAAAAAAATCAATCTTAAAGAAAAATAAAGGACACTCTCTTTATTTTCTAAACGGCACAGAATGCTATTTAAATAACAGTCACATGGATGTTGGGGATAATGTTTCTGATGCCTTTTGCCTGGATTTGGGTTGATGGACTCTTATGTGACAAAGTTTCCCTGGGGAGATGCAGCACACATTCCCAGATACGGAGCCATGATGGACTGAAGTATGGACACCACTGAAATCCATCTTGGTGAACCAATGAGTTTTGTTGGGGCTACTTACAGGAATACGGGTGAGGGGCTACTTACACCAGCTTCATCAAAGCCCACCCCAACTTACAAAAGCTAGGAACCTGGAGCTCACTGCACAGCCTCACTCAACCTGTGGGAAAGTGCTTAGTTAGTCTGAGACTCTTCCAGGCAGTTGGGGGAGGGGAGCAGTGAATCTGGTCAGCTTCAGGGACTTCCTGAAGTTATTTGAGTTGTTTACCTTTCTGTTTAAGGAGCTTGCTTGCAGAATACACTGTTTCAATATTGGAGGAAATGGATACACAACAGGGACAATTATTTCTTCCTCCCATTTTTTTGAAACAAGGTCCCTAATGTAGTCCTGACTGTTCTGAAACTTACTCTGTTGACCATGCTGGTTTCCAACTCACAGAGATCCACCTGCCTCTGCCTTCAGAGTGCTGGGATTAAAGGAGTGAGCCACTTGGCCTGGTTTACTCCCTTGTGTTTTTTGTTTTGTTTAGTTGTTAAAATATACTTCTTTTGTGAAAAGTACAGGACTCCAGTGTGAAGAAAGGAAGTCCATGCTTGCTGACCTCAGTCTGAACTGACCTGTCCCTTCAGTGCAGGAACAAAGCTGAGGACTTGGCATGAGATGCTTGTGGGCGTGTGAATTTGAATTTGTGTTTCCAGTGAGGGATACCTTACCTTTTTTTTTTTTTTTTCTTGGTTGCTATTTTATATTTAGGAGCTGGAAGGAGACCAAGAAGCTGTTTGACACAATTGTTTTGGCTGCTATGATATTAATGATTCACTAATTGAAACAATAAAATAGCCTGGAACCCCTTTGCTGAGGGAGTGAGTCGAGTCCTGTTGACAAACGTGCTGTTCCGAGATACCTGCGGAGGCACAGCATCTTCCATTTCCATGGGGGTTTGTTGGTGGTGTGATTTGTTTGGAGGGAAACAAGTCTTCAGAAGTAGGGAGCGAGCTGAGCATGGCGGCATATGTGTGGCTTTAGCCCCAGTATTTGGGAGTCAGAAGCAAGTGAATGAATGTCTGTGAGTTTGAGTCTAGCCTCGTTTGTATAGAGAGTTCCCCGACAGCCAAGTCTGCTATCTACCTGTAGGACTACACAACTCAGGAAGGCAAACAGAAATACATGCTTTGTAGGTGGCCGTGATCTTAACTATGCTCCGTGGACCCCTGTGGTCTTTGCAAGCTGAAGATCTGTGCAAGCCTGCACCAAGGACGTTAATTAGTGCTGTGTTCCCAACGGCTCATATGCTCTCTGGCACTAAAGTGATGCTTGGTTAAGTCATGCACACTGGGTTTTAAACATCTCTTGTTCTTGCCCAGTTACCACCACACAGCCTCATGCCAAAAAATGTGTAATTTGCTTTATCAAGATGTTTGTTTTCTGTCATTGGTCTGGAACGGGGCTTGAAATATCTTTGAGTGATGCTGGTATTATACAAAGATAAGCTAATCCAGAGTCACTGAGAATGTAAGGATGTTCTGGGCTCCGAGGGAGGGAGTTGGAGTAGTTCCACCTTCTAGGTGCAACCTGGTGATTTGCCTAACACCAAAAGGTTAGGGTTGTCGTAGAGGGACTGGTAGGTCCATGACTGCACTGCTATCTGTGCAGGGCAGAAACTAAAAATGAGGGTGTGGACCTCTGTATGGGAACGAGGAAGGGCGCTGTCAAACAGGACGAGCCAAGCAACTGCTGATCATGAGTCCGTTTCTGTAAATATTATATTTATGAGGATTTTCAAAAGTAATTAGGCTAGTCTCATAAGGACAGATACCATACAATTCCAGTTAGATGAGATACAGACACCAGGATGTCACTTGCCAGGGGCCAAGGGGAAGTGGGACAAGGATTTATTGTTTGACAGAGGTTAAAGAAGATGGGGAAAGTTCTGGAGATAGATGGTGGTGGGATTACTAATAATGTAATTGAATTTTTAAAAAGTATTTTTATTCTTTTAAATTATGTGTATGTGGACACGGGCCTGTGAATGCAGGCCCTCTGGAACTGGGGTTACAGACAGTTGTGAGCCACCTGACATGGGTGCTGGGAAGAGTCCATGGGTCCTCTGAAAGAGCAACAAGTGCTCTCAACTACTGAGCCACTTCTCTAGGCCTGTGATTAAAATTTTAAAAAGATGTATTTATTTTATGGGTATGAGTGTCAGCATGTAGGTTATGGGCACCATATGCATGCAGTACCCAAGGAGGCCAGTAGAGGGCATTAGATCCTCTGAACCTGGTCCTCCACAGAGCAGCAAGTAAGTTCCAGTCCCTCTAGATGTTTTAAATGAAACAAGAAAGTAGACAGCGGTCTAAGTGGGAGAGATAAGGAGATCTAAAGGAAGAGGAAAATTAAGAGAAGGTAATCAGGAGAAATTAACATACACTGCATGTTTTCTCATAATACACATTCTCTATCTCTAATGTATATATATAGCACACACACACATATAAAATATAAATAGCACACACACACACACACACACACACACACACACACACACACACACATTCAGGAGTATTTGGGAAAGGAAGGGACCAGTGAGGGGAGGGACAGGGAGAGACAACAGAGAGTGAATAAGAACAGCGAAGATATGCACACGTGGAAATGCCACAATGTAACCTATTGTTCTGTATACTAACTCAAAAAACAATTAAAAAATAAAGATGAAAACTCATCTAAACAGGAGAGGGAAAAGATTGCTGAAATAACATTAGTAAGTATAACAGCGTTGCTCTGGGGTGGTCCTTTTATTTACTTTACAAACAACAAGCACATGTTACCTCTGTATCCGGTGAGCTCATTCTGGCCAGCCTGTGAGCCTTAGAGTCAGCAGATACCCCGTTCCTGTTTAAAATTCAAAAAGCGCTGTTTCGTCGATTTGGAACCTGTCTTCCAGATGCTGCCAAGCGTTTCTGTCTGGCAAGTTTAACTTAGAAACAAATGTCTACTTCCCGATCGGTTCACCCACCCCCTACCCCTGTAGCTTCCAACTTCCCAAGTTGGAGGCTGGAGGCCATTTCTGCCCACGATGGTGCCACTCCCTTCCCTGACCACAAGGGGGAAGTCTGTGGGCATTGGGGGAGGAGGGCGAGGTGCTGGGGCTGGTTGATGGAAGTCTTCACAGCAAAACAGGCACCACCTTGGCTTTGGCAAGAACCAGACACCGAAGCTCCCTACAGCTGTTTCACCTTTGCGATCTCAGCTCACAGCTCCATATCCCAGAGAGATACTAACGGCGGAGGCCCAGGAGCAGGGGTTGGTAGACTCCTTATTCACTAAAGACAGAGAGAATTGGCCTGACGTGTGTGAGCGCCTCTGTATATGTACAAGAAGCCTCCTACTGCACACCAAACAAAGCACCACCATGCTTAGTGGCTTAAAAAATTAGCAGCAATGGATAGGGGGCTAGAGAGATGGCTCAGTGATTAAAGTGTGAACTGCCCTTGCAGAGAACCTGAATTCAATACCCAGAGCCCATGTACAGTGGTTCACGACTACCTGTAACTCCATCCCTAAGGAGTCCAATATGCTCTTCTAACCTTTGTAGACGGACAGACAGACTGACACACACACACCAGCATGGTGGTACACTTTTAATTCCAACACTCAGGGAGCAGAGGCAGGTGTGAGTTCAAGGTCTACAGTAATGAGTTCTAGGTTAGCCAGGATTTTATGGTGAAACCTTGTCTCCAAAAAAATAAAATAAAATAATAAAATAAAATAAAGGAAATCCACAGAAGTATTAGTGCTTTTGCATAGTTTGTGGGGTCAAGAATCTGGACACAGCTCAGCTGTGGACCTTGACTCAGACTCTCTCAGGGGCTGCGGTCAAGGTGTCTACTAAATGCTGTGGTGTCCTCCGATGGCTCCACAGTGGGAGGAGCCACTTCCAAGCTCACACATAAGAGGGCAGAACTCGCCAATTGTTAACCACACACTTCCTTTATCTTCCCCATGTGGGATGGACCACAGGAGGTTCACAGTGAGGCTTTCCTCAGGGTGAGCTGCCCTGGGGTGACCAAGAAGAGAAGAAGTGATGGCAGCCCACGATGAAAGATTCACACGTGCATACACATGAATCCCTCCCTTCTTTCTCCAGTACTGAGAACTGAATCCACGCTAGGCACCACTTTACCACTGAACCATGCTCACAGCCCCTCACTGGGGGATTCTGAGGTAAGCGCTCCTTTGGTAGTCGTTGGTGGGTTCTAAGTGAGTGCTCTACCATTAAGCCATCTCAAAGGGTCCTGCTGAGGTGGTGGAGGACTCTTCCCACAGGTCTCCTAATCCGGCTTGCCAGCCTTAGGTCTCCAAGATCTTTACTGGTATCTTTGGCTCCAGGCTGCTTCCACACGCAATCTTTGTTCCCGTGGGAGCGACAGGGTTAACTCACCTTGGGGAGTCTTCTCCACTGATCATTTAGTGAGGCATACTGGATTAGATGGAGTCTCCCCAGATCAATACTATTTCAGCCTACTTCTGAACACCCCAGCAAGGCCGGGTGCGGGGGTGGGGTGGGAGGGTGGGGGAGGGGAGGTTCATGATTGAAGTCTGGGGTTGCCACTCAGAAGGTTACGCAAACCAAGATGCCCTGGTGTTTACATTCTATGACAATAAAGGCCCCTGTGTGTGCATGGACACACATGCATGCACATGCATGTGTGTGTACAGTGCATGTGTATGTGTGTTTGTGTGTGCGTGTGCCTATGTTTGAATGGTACTCTTAAAACACATTTTCTCTTATTATCCAAGCCTATACTTTAAAATTACCGCACAGGATTGGAGGAAAGATGGCCTTATTGCTGCTGGCTTGTAACAATGGGGTTCAGAAAGATGGCTCCTTAGGTAGAGGTGCTTACAATGAGTGTGATAATCTGAGTTTGATCCCTGGGACCCACACAGGCGTCCTCTGACCCCATGACCCATGCACATAAAACAAATAAATGGACTAAAAATGCAAACATAACAATGGCTTTAAGAACGTGGCTAGACACACTTGGCCATGAATGTTTCTGCAGATGAACAGAGCTATCAGGTGGTTTATGACCTGAGTACGTCACATGGTGATCACAACTCTGCTCTGAGCCTTACCCTTTCCCACCCTGGAAGACTGAGGCTCAGGGATGACAGAGACACTGGGAACTTGCCCTAAGTATCAGCAGCCACTCAGAAGGCTACCCTACTCACAGCTTGCATGGAAATATTGTTAGAACCATAGATGCCGCTAGTTTGCTTTTAGTATTTTACATTTTAATTTTATAATGGTGGTAAAAGACATATAACATGGCAATTACCAGTTAAAACTCTTAAAAAAAACCTTTTTATGGTTCTTTGAGAATTTCACATCATGCACCCCAATCTCACGTATCTCTCCCTCCCCTCATACCCGCCTCCCACCCTTGCAACCTTCCTCTCAGCAGGGAAAAAAAACCTCCTTTTGGAAGCTGTAGCGTCACAGTGTGTCCCACAGTACACCCTTTTGTTTATACATCTTTGTTACATTTGTTCATTGCAAAGATTCCTTGGTCTGGTTCGAGGCCTCTGACTTCTGCTACTCTATCAGTACTGGATCCTCACTGGGACTCCTTGGATATCCTGTTGTTGTCCTGTGTCATGGAGATCCTGTAGTTTTGGATCTGTGGGACAGGCCCCTTCATGCAGTCCAGCAGTTCAGCTATGGGGTAGGTGCTGGGGTGGGCCAATTCAAAGCCCTGACCTGGGCCTGAGAGCTATCTGAGCTGATTAGCTCTCCTGCTTTCACGCCCTCAGGGCTGGCTCACCAGCAAGGAGGGTCAGCTCTACACTGCTGCTCTGGCAAGGAACATGGCCTGTTCTCCCAAGTGTTGTAACTTGTAAGGAACAGGGCCAGTGCTCCCATTCTCATGACCCTGGGGGCCAGCTCTTCTGCCTGCCAGAGGAGAGCATCTCTCCCTTATCCACACCACTGAACAGCAGACAAAAAGCAGGGCTGGTTCTCTCATGTTCATGCCCTTGGGCTGCTTACCTGAAACCCCCACATCCAGGGCTAGCTCTACCGTGCTGCCCAGGTAAGATGCAGGGACTGTCCACGCAGTGCTGCAGTTGGTGAGGGGCCGGGCCAGCTCTCCTGCTCTCACGGTCTCAGGGCCAGGTTTCCCTCACCAGCAACTCCCTAAATGTGCAGGGCCCACTCTCCTGAGTAATGCAGGTGACTAGGGGTAGGGTTATCTCTCCTCTCTCATGCCCCAAGGGACAGCTCTCCCATGATGCCCAGGTGAGGGGTGAGGCCAGTTATGCACAGCTCTCAGATATCAACATGTCCCATGCAGTAGCCCAGATCAGGGGTGTCTGCCTGGCCTTTGGTGGTAACAGACGCCTGCTGCTGCAGGGGTATGGACCCAGATGTGGCCATGGTGGCAGCACAGGCCAGGACCCCACCATGGTCCCAGGTGGCATCACTGGCTACTCACACCAAGCTGTTCCTTACTACCCTCGAGTCTCCAGTTCTGCTTCTCGTCATTGTGCCACACCCCTCTGTTTCTCTTTTGTTTCTATTTCTCCATTACTTGCTCTTCTCTGTGGCACTTGGGGTCTCTGAGTGTCTGAGATCATCTCAGGAATGGCCTCATGAATGCTATGCCTTGCTCTTGCATTATGGCTCAGGACAGGGGTCGTCTCACACATGATCTGTTTCCTTCCTCTCACTGCCCGGGACTGTGCTGTGCCGGACTGGTGGTCATCACAGGCTTCTCACCTGGCCTACCCAAGTAGTCCCTTGTGAGGGTCGTCTGTCTTGGTTGGGCTCACTCCTGCCTGGGGCCTGTTGTCCTAAGTGTGGTTCTTCTAGTCTCCGGCTTGCTCCCAGTCCTGGGAGCCCATCTGAGCAATGCCAGACTGGTATTGTCTCAGGCTTGCTTTTTCCAGGAAGTGTTGGGCTATGAATCATACAGATGTCCACAGGTCAGAACACTGAGTGTAGACATAGCCTCTCTGCTCTCTGCCACCTATGTGGCACAGCAGCCACACCTGCTAGGGGCAGGCAGGTTCATCTGTATGATGGTGACTATTCCAGGCACCTCATTTGAATGGAATCATATAACATCTGTCTTCTGTGATTGGCTTGTTTTACATGGTTAACGCCCTCAGGATTCATCCATGTGGCATCATACATCAGAATGTTCATCTTTCTAGACTGTGTATATTCCATCGCCCTGTCCTGTATGCCACATCACAGCTGCTCGTTCAGCTGCCAAAGGATGCTTGGATTGCTTCAATGTTTTATCAACAATGGTGAATGGTGTATAGGAGCCCCTTCTTTAAACTTCAAATATATACCCAGAAATGGAATTCCTGGCTTACATGGTATATATGTATACATGTGTGTGTACATGTACATATGTATGCATATGTATATGTAGCTGGTATATATATTATATATCATATTATATATGCATATGTGTGTGTGTTGAGAATTTTGCCATTCTCTTTTTTTCTTTATTTCTTTCTGGGATCACGGTGGTACAGGGTCTGGTAACAGACTCACAGATTCCTCTTCCTGGATCATGGGCTACTTGCAATTGCAATGTTATGTGTGATGCTAGCATGTGCCACCAAGTATTTTGCCTGCATGTGTCTATGTGAGCCATACAAGTGCCTGGTGCCCGAGGCGGTCAGAAAGGGCTCTCAGATGCCCTGGAGTTGGAGGTGTAAACCAACATGGGTGCTGGAACCGAACTCAGGTCCGCTGGAAGATCAGCAAGAGTTCTTAACTGCTGAGCCATCTGTCCAACCACTGCCCCCTCATTACCCAATTTTTTAAACCCTTTAACACTCCCTGGGAAAGTCTGCTTTGGCATAATCACAAAAGGCTTAGAAGGAGAACAAGAAAGCACAGAAAAGCTCAGGAGTTTCCCCAAAGAAACACTTTTGGTTCCTGTACAGTGAAAATGAATTTTTGAGTTCCTGTGTCCACAGCTTTCACTAATGGACATTTTCCCTCAACCTTCATACTCTTAATGGGTGACAGTGCCTGTGAGGGCACGCACACAAGCTCAGGAGCATGGGTGTGTGGAAGGTGAGGCTCACCCCAGCTTGTGGAGCCTCCTTGCTAAAGGATCTTTCGGGACTTCTGGTTTAGTATCAGTTTTAAAGAACAGCAGACCTCAATTGACCCCAACTCTTCAGTTCTTCTCCCAAGTTCATTCTGGTTTTTGCCTCTCCTGGATTCAAACTCTTGGTTGACAGGTCGTCTCCTGACGACAACCACACGCTTGAAAAACATGCACCATCGCTCTTCCCTGGAAGATGAGGGGTTACTGAGCCGGTCGGGGCACAGCTGGGTGTCCAGAGGACTCTCAGGGTTCTCAACAATGTCCCCACACAGACCTCACGTTTTACAAGTGAGTCACTTTAGAGACAGGTTGAGGTAAATGAGGAGGACAGAGGGCCAGGAGGAGGAGGGAATTCTCAAAGCAAATTACTCAGGAACGCTTTGCATTAGGAAGAAGTCAGGCCCTAGCCCTGGGCCTCCACGCATTGTCTTAGTCCCCAGCAGCCCTTTCCATGCCACCCCAGCTCGGTCTCCCTCTCTTCCCCAGCACAGTCGCTTGGCTTCAGGAAAGAGACCAGATCTTGGGATCAAAGGACCAAGGCGAGCGCTGCCCGGGACCATAGGCACAGTGCCAGTCCTTAATCGCAGGGCCAGGGGTCAGAGCTAGCGGGCCCGGCCGGAACCGCGTGCGTGGAGCTGTCCAGCACCCGAGGCGGGGCGTGCGCCCCCCGGCCCGCCCCAGTCGCCTCCGCCCGCCCTGTCAGCGCCACTGCGGCTCGGCGGGCGCGTCACGTGGCTGGCGCGGCGCGGCCTCCCGGCTCCGGGCTTAGGCGAGGGGCCGTCGGGAGGACGGACGGACCGACCGACGCACCCTCGTAGGCACCGTGCGACGCAGCGCGGGCGGCCCGGGGACCGACGGGCAGGGCGCGCCGGGGCATGGGCGCGCCGGAGGTCTCGGTGCGCAGGCCGAGCTGGGCGCGCCGGCCAGGGCTCGGGGACAGCGGCGGGCTCGGGTCTTCCCTGGCGACCGCCGCTGAGCCCCCGCGGGGCCCGTGACGCCGCGGCCGATGTGGCCCCGCGCGTTGCGGGCCTGCACCGCCGCCGCACAAAGACGCCGCCGCAGCCGCCGGTCGCACCCGGGCCGCAGCCGCCGCGCCAGCCCTAGCCCCAGGCGGAGTCCCGGCCGCAGGGCAGCAGGCGTCCGCGCGCGGCCCGCGCCGTCATGGAGAAGCGCGCGGCCGCGGGGCCGGAGGGGGCGCCGGGCGCCAGGGCGCCGCTCGCAGTCGTCTGCCTGGGTGAGTGGGCCGCGAGGGGCCGGGCGGGGTGGGAGGGCTTGGAGCCTGCACTGCGATGGCTTCCGCGCTCAGGCACCCTTGGGCTGCCGAGGAGGGAGCCTCCCACAACAGCAGAGCCCCGGGCCCGGAGCTGGGGGACCAGAATACTGGCCCTGGTTTCCTGGGGGAGGCTGGGGTCTTCCTGTCGCTTTACACCCGGCCTGCCTGAGCTGTGCTCTGGCTTCCAGAGCTGTGGACAAAGGCCTGGACTACTGCTCCCTGAAGAAGGAACTATTTCCTGCCTGGAGTCCTGGGCAGGCCTGGGAGCTAGCCAAAGATGGGGACTCAGCATGGGGGCTGGGGTAGAGGGAGGGAGGCAGATGTGAGAACTCCTTTTCCCATTGTGTCTTCCCAGATCCAGATGGTCATAGGTCGGTTCATTCCTGATGGGGGGTGGGAGTCTGTTCCGGGGAGGCCCAAGAACCTGCCAGGACTGGAACCTGGGTTAGAAGGCTCCTTCCCTGACCAGGAAATTTTTCTGTCCACTTTCCTAGAGCCCATTGCAGGAGAGGGGAAGGAAGGAGTTAAATCCCCAACCCACATGGCTCTTTATTTACCTTGATGAAGGAGGGAGGCCCTTAGAAGAGCTGGGTCATTAGGGGACACCCTATGATATCACTGTCGAGGGCCTAGGAACTAACAGGACAGGCTCCCTAAAACCACTGAAATGAGAAGTTGTGAAGGGTGTGGGGGCAGCTCTTTCATTTTAAACTGTAACTCTCATCTGACTTCCAGGAATAGTGAAAGGCGAGTGTCCCGGAGAGGACCACTGCACAGGCTATGTGAGCTAATCTAAGCAGTGGCGTAGATGCCCAGAGTCCCTGCTTCATATGACATGGTGGTCATGGTGTCTGGGTCCTGGCTGTTGTGTTTCCCAGGTGGGCAGGGCAGAGGTGAGGGCTTCCTTGCTCAGGAGATGTCCATGTCTGGGTCTAACAGAGCGAGAATGCCCTGGGGGTGCAGATGGGGTGAATGCCCCTGTTTCTTCATCAAATGTAGAATCACTGCTCCAGAGATGAATGCCGCAATCAGAGAAGGGGCACCCTGGTCCCCAGGAAGTTAGATTTGCTTCTCACTTGACCTAGAGCCTGGAGCCAACTGAAGCAATGAACACTCTTGTTGGACACTTACTGTGACGGTATCAGGAGAGCTCTGCCTTTAGGACAGTGGGGTGCAGGGAAGATGATGGTATTGCCACCCCAAATGCCCATCAAAGGAGGAAGTCCTTCAAGGTGGTAGAAGGCTGCTTGAAAAGACTTGGGACTGAGCTTATGTGATGGGTAGCCTCAAACCTGAGAGGAAACCACTGAATTCTGTGGCACGGGTGTCATCATGACACAGTCAAGCTAGCACACTGCTTTCCCTGTCCCAAGACCCTCTGAGTTCCTCACCTTTGCCTGTCCCAGAAGGAACAGCGGTGGGAGGGAGAGTTGCTGGCAGTGATGTGGGCCATGCTAAGTGAGATAAAGAGGGGCTGCCTTAAATTCAGCTGTGTTGTCCTGTGTTCACTCCTAGCCCAGACATGGGCCCTGAATTCCAAGAGCTACTGTCCCCTACTGACACCTCTTTGTGTCTTCCACAGTGAACCTCTTTCTCACTGGGAGGCTCAGCAGTGCAGTTCCCGCCTTAGGTGAGTAAGCCCTTTTCTCCTGCCTGCCCTGGGTTAGCAACCTCTGAGGATGGCCAAGGTTGGGAAAACCTTTACCTGTGTATTTTTACAGCATCACAAATGAGCCACTGGTCTTGAGCAAACTTAAATTTAGTGACATTGATTTCTTTGGTAAGATAGGTGAAATGCCAGACTACCTCAAACCTGGCCATTAGGGTCTATTGAAGCAATGACCCAAGATACTCAGAAGGGATCTGGTGCTCTGTGGCTTGGTACCACTGCAAACTAGCAAAAGCCCTGTACAGCTGATAGTTTGTGCCTCTTGTGGGCTAAGAGGTTCCTTAGGGACACTGGATGCTCATGTATTAAAATAATACCTAGAGGAAATATTAATGGTGCCACAGAGGTCAGTATCATTAAGGAAATAAATCAGACTTTTAAGACTGGTTTGGTGGCACAGGCTTGTAATTCCAGCCTCTCAAGAGACTAAGGCGGAAAGGTTGACATTGTGGCCCACCTAGGTTACAGAAGGAGTCCAAGGAAAGCCTGACTAACTTTGTGAGACTCTGTCTAAAACATTTTTTTAAAGGGTTGGGGATATAGTTCATTGGTAGAGCCCCTGCCTAGAATCCCCCAGTGAGGGACTGGGGGCGTGGCTCAGTGATAGAGCCCCTGCCTAGAATCCCCCAGTGAGGGGCTGGGGGCGTGGCTCAGTGGTAGAGCCCCTGCCTAGAATCCCCCAGTGAGGGGCTGGGGGCGTGGCTCAGTGGTAGAGCCCCTGCCTAGAATCCCCCAGTGAGGGACTGGGGGCGTGGCTCAGTGATAGAGCCCCTGCCTAGAATCCCCCAGTGAGGGACTGGGGGCGTGGCTCAGTGGTGGAGCATTTGCCTAGAATCCCCCAGTGAGGGGCTGGGGGCGTGGCTCAGTGGTGGAGCATTTGCTTGGATTCAAGTCTTAGTGGGTTTGGTCAGGCTGACTTAGGATGAGGGGAAGGCAGAAGCCCCAGCTTTCACTGGATTTCCAGGAGAGAGGCAAGTAATCAGACAAACAGCTTAGACTGCTTAGAATGGCTAGTTTAAGTAATTCTGGGGGCGAATTCTAGGGCAGGCTCTGGCAGGCTAGTATCTAGCCCTGGGATGCTTCAGGGCAGAGAGGGTATTGGCTTTCGTGTGAGGGTCAGGAGGATGTTGGATAAGAACACAGCCCTGAATGTGAAAGGCTTGTTCCAGGTAAGCCGCCCTGCAGCAGACAGGTTGACACAGGCTGTGAAAAAGCAGTGCGGAGCCCTGTGATGGCCTCTTGCCTGTCAGTGTTGTCTGGCCATCTGATGCCATCTTTGAGCCCTTGTCTGGTGTCCAGAGAGGGAAGAGCAGCCATAGATACTCACCCTGGACTGAGGAGGGGCTGCCACTCTTTGGAGAATGATTAGGTCTGATGTTGTGAGGTGGGCAACTGTTGTAGCCTGCTCTGTCACTAATATACCAGGTAAACCTCACTGTCTCCTGCTCATTTAGTCAATATATGGCCATCTTCAGCAAACCCTAAAATGATGTTTTAGTGCCAGATGTGGTGTTGCATGCTTGTACTGGGGAGACTGAGGCAGGAGGATTATAAGTCCCATACCAGCCTGGGCTCTACAGAGAGACCCTGCCTCAAAAGTAAGCCAAGGGTACCAAAGTCTGAGTATCTGGTAAGAACATATGAAGACAAGGTGCTTCAGGGGGTGTGTGGTCAGCAAGATGTGTGACTCCAAATCTGGGGACCTGGAACTTGTTTGTTGTCTCTTGTGCCACAGGCAAAGCAGGAGCTACGTGGGGTTTCGGGTTTCAGGCTGCCACTGAGCCCACTGGGACTCAAGGTGGGTAGATCTGTCTGGTGACCACAAGGAGTGTGGGGGAGGGCAAACAGAGACATGGGGGAGACGTTCACGGGGGGGGGGGTTATTGCTCTACCCATCTTGAAGACTGAGTTTCTGTCCGTCATAATTTTCTCTGTACCCCAGCTCTGTGTTTTTCTGCAGCTGGGCCTCCTTTGCTGACCCAGGCTGGCCCAGGGCCCTGCCATAGTCAGCATTGACCAGCCCAGCCCTGCCTGATGTACTGACCACAAAGGACAGCCCAGTTTCACATCCTGGTTCCAGGAAAGCACTGACTGGGTCCGGTGTCTGTGGCCAGGGAACAGTGCGGGGAAGCGGGGTGAGAGGAGGTTGGTGTCTTGCGAACATGAACCAGAGAGCGGTCTTTCTGCTGCTGGTGGGTGGCTGGCCATTCCAGATGTGTTCCCCAGGTTTGCAGAAGCGATGCTTGAGGGACGAGACCTAAGGCCCTGCACACCCTCCTTACTCACCGCCAGAGGTGGTTGTTCACACATTGATGCCTGTGCACAGTGCCCTTGATTTGGGGAGCTAAAAGCCCAGCTTGCCTGGCAATGACACATGGCAGGGTGAGCCCTCATCTCCCTGAAATCCACCTCTGACCCCACAGGCATTGCTAACCCACTTCTCCCTGGCCTAGCCGACCCCTCCCAGCACGGGCCCTGTGACAGCATTTCCAAATACTTTAGATATCTTCCTACTGTCTCCCAGTCCTTTCTCAGCCCACACCAGATAAATTTTGGTACCTCAGCCTATCCCTTGCTCCTTCTGTGTCAGGCACTCCTTGGATCAAAAGACCTACCCCCTGAGTCTTGTACCCCCTGCTTCCTTCTGTGATCCCAGGGTAAAGTTCACACTCTTTTCTCAGTTAGGCCCTTGGCCACGAGCCTGAGGATGAGGGGAGCCTGGCTTCCTGCTGTCAGGTTCCTATGGCAGGTTGTCCAGGCTACTGATAGCCCCTGGAAATCAGATCTACAAACTGCTGCGTCAGGTCTTGCCCCCTGAGAGGACTTGACAATGCTTTGGATCCACACCTAATGACACTGCCTATAAAGCTGCCACCCACCCATCCCTTTCGTACTTTGCCACTGAGAGCCCAGACAATCTGTTAGAGCAAAGGCTGGCCTCCACCTAAAGCTCAGAGGGCCCTCCCTGACACCTCGAACACTCTCAGGGCTCTCTCCTATACTAGCATCTCCCAAATGCAGTCCTGCTGTCTCTGCTCTGAGCATCAACCTTTATGTATCCTGTCAAATCATCACTTCCCACAAGACATTGCTGTAGACTCCTCTGCCCCACTGGTCTGTCTTATTACATGACTGTCTGCCTCAACACAGTTACTTGTTGAATTTTTGAACCATAGCAAGCAACATGCACTGACTGTTTTACAGATGGATAAGATGTATCCTTCTACAAGGATACATATGGCCATAACAGTTTAGGTCTGGGCCCCAGGGTGAAGATGCAGCTGTCACAGAGAGTTGGGTTTTAGGGTATGTTGGCCAAGCTCGATACATCTCCAAGCTTATTGCCAAGTGGTATCTAGACAAGAGCCCTTCATGGCTCCCAGCTTCCAGAGCAGACTGTTCTCCATCTTGATGTAAGACCCAAGTGGTGGCTATAGAATCATCCATGGTCCAGTACTCGTGACACCCCCAGAGAAGAAGAAACAGTTAACAATGACACACTGTGGGGGTTATAGAATAGAGGGTTTGTGGAAAGGTTGGGGTGGACTGGCAGTGGTCCAGTCATCTTGACAGACAGGCCACCTATACCCTGAATAAATGGCCAGATGTGGTATACAGGGACAGGTGTCTGACTGAGTCAGGAAGAAAGCAAGATGTTGATTTAGAACCTTGATCAGTTCTATGTACGAGGAAGAGACACCCCCAATCTCACTAGGCCCTGTCTACCCAGGAACGGCAGCCCTGCACTTCAAGGAGAAATTCTCCAGGTTACTTCAAGTGGTCTCCACAAGATTTTCTAGTTAGTGGCTTTATCTGCCAACAGGAGTCAGGCCCAGCTGGGGCACCCTGCATGTTCTCTTGAGACCCTGCCCTGCTAGCTTGGCTTCTGTTTCCTTGGTGAAGCCCTGAGATTGGAGAGGCTGCATTCTAGGGCCACATGTGAGCATCAGGAGCAAAGGAACTGGCTTGTACTTCACTGAGCTGGGACTCTTGATGCTATAAAGGCTGAAACTCTGAGGATGGCCACTCCCACTTAGGGATGAAGGTAGCCTTCCTTCCCTCCCTTTATGTGCCCTTCCCCCTTCCTTCTCCTCCTTCCCACCCCAAGACCTTCTTTCCTCTATCTATCTATCTATCTATCTATCTATCTATCTATCTATCTATCCATCCATCTATCATCTATCCTTTTTCCCCCTTTCTCTCTCTCTCTCTCTCTCTCTCTCTCTCTCTCTCTCTCTCTCTCTTTCTTTCTTCCTTCCTTTCTTTTTTCTTTTCTTCCTCAGGGTCTTATGTAGCTCATGCTGGCCTAGAACTCACTATGTTGCCCCAGGCTGGCCTGAAACTCAGGCTCCTCCTGCCTTAGACTCTCAAGTGCAGTATTTCGGGTGTGTACCACCACACTTTGTTCAAAGATGCATTTCTGACTCAGCTCTTCGATGCTCTTGTGAGTAGAATGGATAGCCAAAACCCCCATGGTCATGGATGGCAGAGTGAACACACCCCCTTAGGAAGCTCAGAAGGCACTAGACTGACCATCAGTGGTCCACACTGGGCATCCACTGGATGTCAAGCATTGTGCTGGCCCCTGGGTGTCAGGCCAGAGCATCCAAGCCTGCCCTCCTATGGGGACTTGTCATTAAGCAATTTCTGGAACAAGAGGGAGGTCACCATTGTGACAGAGGCCGAGGAGGAAAGGAGGAGCTCCACTGGGGGTGATCCAGTGTGTGGGCTTCCCTATGAAGGGGACCCACAGAGCTGAAGCTGAAAAGGACTGAGGGAGATAGGAGGTGGGGACGGCCCTCCCTTCCATGGGAGGGATCTTGGGCACAAGGGAAGCAAGGATACAGGAGATATGAGGCAGTTTGGTAGACAGGTGAACATGTCTTCTTCCTAAGTGACCGGGATGCACAGGGTTGGAGCAAGGTCCTCCTGCAGCAGTGTCCCAGACTCAGGTCACAGCATGAGAGAATGCAGTTTCAGAGGCCACATGACAGATGCCTATAGTGGGAGGAAGAGGACGCAGACTTGGAGAAAAGAGTCACTCTTTGCTTCCTGAGCCTTGCTCTTTCATCTGTAGAGTGGGCCTAGCCTTTGTGACAGGCTGGGTAAGAGGAACATTTGGGGGCTGAGGTAGGGATGTAGCCAAGTGCAAGGATACCCTGCCTGGCCATGGGAGAACCCATACCACAGGGCAGGTGTGGGGTCTCTCACTCATGATGGCTAATGATGACACTCTATAAATGCTTGTGAACTCAGGACCTGCAGTAAGAGGCTGAGTCTACCAAAGGATCAGGTGGCTCCTGCCCCCTGCCACTTGCTGGCCATGTGCCCAGAAAATCATTTATCCTCTCTGGGCCTCCATTTCTTTATCTGGTTAGGGTGTCTACCACCAGTGGTTTTTTTTTCACATAAATTTAGATAAAATCCCAAATCTTAAATAAAAAAAGATTTATTTTTTACTTATGTGTGTGTATATGTCTGGAGGAGGAGGGGTTGTACACATGTGTGGGGGAGGCAGAAGAGGGCGTTAGATCCCCTGGAGCTGAAGTTACAGGTAGTTATGAGTTGCCCACTGTGGGTGCTGGGAACCAAACACTGGTCCTCCTCAAGAGCAGCAAGTGCTCTTAAATACTGAGCCATCTCTCCAGCCCCCAAATCCCAATTTCATTCAAGGTGAAATGAGACCCAGACTACACCTGCAGCCCAGTGAACATTACCACCTCCTTTCATGTCACCAGGGATTCTGTATAAATTCTATGTGCCTTTGTCCCCAACGTGTGAGATCCACGAGGAAGATTTTCAGTCTTGCCTGTTATGTTTGGTGTATAGTAGATGTCCAGGAAATATGTATCAGGTGACAAAGCCTCTCTTTTTCCTGGGGCTCTGTCATTTAAAAATATTTATTTATTTATTCATTTCTGTGTGCATTTGCGTGTCCCTGAGCATAGATTTATGCACCATGTGGATGCAAGAGCCCATGGAGATGAGAAGAGGGAACGGATCCCCTGGAACTGGAGTTATAGATAGTTGTAAGCAGCCATGTTGGTGCTGAGAATTGAACCTAGGTCCTCTGCAAGAGCAGCAAGTGCTCTTAATCACATAGCCATCTCTCCAGCGTCCCTGGGGCTGTGTCCCTCATGGGTATGTGGGAACGCTAATAGATGGCCTGTGCAGGCCTACACTCCAAAAGCCTACATTCAAGACATCCACTAAGCTGAGGTCTTGAGACTTCACATTGCATGTGCTGGATGCCAAGGGGAATTAAAAGTGTCTTGCTCTTAGCCCTAATGAGATGGGGGCAGACACGGACTGGACACTCGGGATCAAGACTCCAGTATACCACACGAATAGGGTTACATGGCCTTAAGTCTGGAGGGTTCCTCCTTGAACCCCACCCACATGGCTTCCATGAAGCTCAAACTGTAGACTGACTAGGCTTAGTGGGAACTTGTGCTCAAGCCACGAGCAGGGGCACCCGCATGAAAGTTGCTTCCTACCCAAAGGTGGGTGGACATTTCTCAGCCTTCTCTCCCAACAGCCGCCTGCAGTGGGAAGTTGGAACAGCATACTGAACGGCGAGGAGTTATCTACAGCCCAGCCTGGCCCCTCAACTACCCTCCAGGCACCAACTGCAGTTGGTACATTCAAGGTGACCGTGGGGACATGATTACCATCAGGTAAGGAGAGCATCTCAGGGACTGCACATGTGTGTATGCCTAGCAGGTGTGGAGAGCACACATGGGTGTGGACAGGTATGATGCATACTGTGTGTGACAGGTATGTAGGTGTATGGACACAGTTAGGAACAGGCATCTGAGAAACCTGTACGGCCATGTGTGAGCTGTAATCATGTGTGTGCACGTGAGCATATGACCGTCTAATTGAGCACTTCCTTGGTCAGGTGCTCTGACCTGGGTTCTTCCTCTATTGATTCTTTCCTTTTTGGTCCCCAAAAGGGAGCCTTGGGGGCTGCTTGAGGTAGCAAAGGTTTCTCTCCTCTACCCTGCAGGAGTGATTTCAGGCTAGGGTGGCACGGAGCCCAGGCCAGGGTTTCTGCAAGGACCTCAGGTGGTCCACTGGGAAGGGAGCTGTCGGTATAGACAGAGGGAAACAGGCTGAAGTGCTAGAGGGTGTCACCAAAGAGCTAGAAACCCTGACATAGGTGGTCATGGGGACATTTGGCTAGGGGGTCACTATCAGTTCTGTCTGTTATACTTCTAAATGCTGAAACCCAGAAGCCCACCTCATCCCCCAGGTCTAATGACTCTGTAGATCTGAAGGACAGGAATGGGATGGGCCTGCTCTGGTTGCTACTGCTTCTTTTGCTCAGATCTGGTACCCACGTTTCACCTGGGCAACTTGTGGTCACCAAGCTGCAAGTAACCTCAAGGGCAGAGCCCCTCCTTCAGGGCACAATTCTGGGAGTCTGTGCTGTCCGGTTGGCTCAGGATGAGAGGGATCCGAGTCTTTGGTCACCGCCCTTTAGGGGACACTGCCAGAGGGAGGGCTGCTGACCCTCTGCGCTCAGTTTTGTGCTGGGGATGCTGTATATACGAGAGTGGGGCAGGGAGCTGCTTAAGAACGAGCTGGACCGATAGATGCTGCCCACGATGCCATGATTCTGCATGGAGCTGCCTTTGGATCCTGGGGTGGGGACAGACAGAGCCAGGCAGTCTGGGAGATAAAAGGAGGGTTGCTAGGGGGGACAGAGCTCCAGCTTGACTGCCATTGGCCAGTCCTGGGCCATGAGGACCCGGTCTGCTGACCCATCCCTGTGATCCTCTCTGCCCACAGTTTCCGAAACTTTGATGTAGAGGAGTCTCACCAGTGTTCCCTCGACTGGCTCCTGCTGGGCCCAGCAGCTCCTCCTCGCCAGGAGGCCTTCCGCCTCTGCGGTTCAGCCATCCCACCAGCCTTCATCTCTGCCCGGGACCACGTCTGGATCTTCTTCCACTCAGACGCCTCCAGTTCCGGTCAGGCCCAGGGCTTCCGCCTCTCCTATATCCGAGGTGATGCCAGCAAAGTCTTCCACTAGCCCCAGTTTTCTGCAAGGGCTCCCTTTACCAGCCCTGCTAATCCTAGGATGGGGGTGGGGCTGATTCTGGTGGTGCCTCATTGACCCCACTTTACTGGACAAATCTGCCCTCAGCCCAAGCTTAACTGAGATACTGAACCTAGCCTTTCACCCATGAGCCTCTGCCCCATAGGTGGCCCTGCCTCCCTGTACAGAGGCCCAGCTGGGATTGAACCCATTTGCCCGCGCCCAGCCTCAGGCCCAGTGCTGGAAGGAGGTTCACCCTGCCTCACTCTTTGTCTCCAGGGAAGCTGGGCCAAGCATCCTGCCAGACAGACGAGTTCCGCTGTGACAATGGTAAATGCCTGCCTGGGCCTTGGCAGTGCAACATGGTGGATGAGTGTGGAGACGGCTCGGATGAGGGTAACTGTTCAGCGCCTGCCTCGGAGCCACCAGGGAGCCTGTGTCCCGGGGGCACCTTCCCCTGCAGTGGAGCTCGCTCCACACGCTGCCTGCCTGTGGAGCGGCGCTGCGACGGCACACAGGACTGCGGTGACGGTTCTGACGAGGCCGGCTGCCCCGACCTAGCATGTGGCCGGCGGCTGGGCAGCTTCTACGGTTCCTTCGCCTCCCCAGACCTGTTTGGCGCTGCCCGTGGGCCTTCGGACCTTCACTGCACATGGCTGGTGGACACGCAGGACCCGAGACGGGTGCTGCTGCAGCTGGAGCTACGGCTGGGTTATGATGACTATGTCCAGGTGTATGAAGGCCTGGGCGAGCGTGGGGACCGTCTGCTGCAAACTCTTTCCTACCGCAGCAACCACCGGCCTGTGAGCCTGGAAGCAGCGCAGGGCCGCCTCACTGTGGCCTACCACGCCCGCGCCCGCAGTGCTGGTCACGGCTTCAATGCCACATACCAGGTGAAGGGCTACTGCCTCCCATGGGAGCAGCCGTGTGGGAGCAGCAGCGAGGGAGATGACGACAGCACAGGGGAACAGGGCTGCTTCTCGGAGCCACAGCGCTGTGATGGCTGGTGGCATTGTGCAAGCGGCCGGGATGAGCAGGGCTGTCCAGCATGCCCTCCGGACCAGTATCCCTGTGAAGGTGGTAGCGGCCTGTGCTATGCACCTGCCGATCGTTGCAACAACCAGAAAAGTTGCCCCGATGGTGCTGATGAGAAGAACTGCTTTTCCTGCCAGCCGGGCACCTTCCACTGTGGTACGAACCTGTGCATCTTTGAGACGTGGCGCTGTGACGGTCAGGAGGACTGCCAAGATGGCAGCGATGAGCACGGCTGCCTGGCTGCTGTGCCCCGCAAGGTTATCACCGCAGCCCTCATTGGCAGCCTAGTATGCGGACTGCTGCTTGTTATTGCTCTAGGCTGTGCTTTCAAACTCTACGCCCTGCGCACGCAGGAGTACAGGTGGGCACCCCGTGGTGGCCTGGAGCCCCGTTCTTCTGTTTCCCTGGAGAAAAATCTCACTACATTCCAGGCTTTGGGTTGGGTCATCCCGATACAGGAGGACTGTTTCTGTGTGTGCATGCAGGCAGGGGTCCGGATGGAGGGGTGGGGCCCCCAGATCCTGTTCTTATGTTATCCTATCATGCTTCCCCTCTGCCCGTTGCTTTCAGGGCCTTTGAGACCCAAATGACACGCTTAGAGGCAGAGTTTGTGCGGCGTGAGGCCCCGCCTTCCTACGGTCAGCTCATCGCACAAGGCCTCATCCCGCCGGTTGAGGATTTTCCTGTCTACAGTGCATCCCAGGTGAGCCTCCATAAGTATGAGTAGGGGGCCGCATAAGGCCCAGGTTTCTTTCCTGCTGGACCTCAGAGAGCCCTGAAGACCAGCAGGCCTAGGGGCAAGCTAGAGCTAAGGTGTTTGGAGACGGGGACTGTGAGTGAGTGGGTGGGGAGGGGCAATATGGTCAGGTGGGGGAAGCACAGATTAATCCCTGGCCTGGAAGGGGACATGCTGAAGTTATTCAGTCGTTCGTGAATGGCCTGGTCCCTACCTTAGCTGCTCCCCCACCCTCAGGCTTCAGTGCTACAGAACCTTCGCACAGCCATGCGGCGACAGATGCGTCGGCATGCCTCACGCAGGGGGCCATCTCGGCGCAGACTGGGCCGCCTCTGGAACAGGCTCTTCCACCGGCCACGGGCACCTCGAGGCCAGATCCCACTGCTGACCGCCGCACGTACCTCACAGACCGTGCTGGGTGATGGGCTCCTCCAGGCAGCACCAGGGCCTGTCCCAGATCCCCCAGCACCCAATACAGACACAGGCAGTCCCAGGGAGGCTGGAGATGGGCCTCCAAGTGGCTCTAGCCATGTATCAGAAGTGGGGCCTTCAGCCCCACCCCCACCCTTGAGCCTGAGAGACCCAGAGTACAGGCCAGAGGACAAGGAGAGAAAGGCCTGTGTGGACCCTCTGGAAGACAGCCCAGTGCCTGTGGACACGCCTCCAGAGCCCTGCTTGGCACAAGACCCCCAATCCCAGACTCCCACTGCCAGTGGCACCCAAGATCCCCACTCAGCAGAGCCACTGGGGGTCTGCAGGAGCCCTCCACCAACCTGCTCCCCAATATTGGAGGCTAGTGATGATGAGGCCCTGCTGGTCTGCTGACCCATTGGACATGCTGGTGACTGCCACAGCCCCGCTTTGGAACCAGGGAATACACAGTCATTTTTACCCTGCCTCTGCATTCTTTCTTACAGAGACCCACCTAGCAGCCCCAGTGAAGGGCCTGGGCGCTCAGTCAGTGGGCTACCTCTACAATCCTATTGCTCTGAAGGGGGTTGCTGGCAGGGGCTTTGGGGGTTGGCCTGGGAAAGAGGGTGGAGCAATGAGACCACCTTTGAGATCAGCATGAGCATAGCCCTGAGGAGTCACACAAATTGCTCTCTGCCACTCTAATCTGGGGATTCATTTCCAGAAAAGCAGGAGAGCCAGAACCAGGCTCTCTGGAATGTGTTCTGTGGCTTCCCAGTTCATTCACCCTGCAGTGGCACCAGCTGCCCATCCCTAGAACTGTGCCAAGAGCTGTAGTTGAGGCCTGAAAGGGCCATGGGGAGGGGTTGGACCTCATTCATGGTGAGTGCTGCTATATCCACCCTTCCACACAGGGCCCCTGGGGAAGATGGGCTTCTGCCCCAGCCTCATGCCTATGGTGGCAGCCTGGGCAACTGCAGCCCCCTAGGCTGGGTCAGTCTCCAAGCACCATAGTAAGGCTAAAAGTATGAGCCAGGATGACCACGACAGAGGCCATTCTATGCCTTCTCAGGAGACAGAAGCCAAGGTACTGGCTGACAATGGAAACAACTATCCTGTCACGCTTCAGAGACTCAGTTTCCCCACCTGAAACCAGGACTGTGCTATCAGAAGTAGTAGCATTCAGTCTGGTGATTTATGGGAAGGATGGTAGTCCCAGCTGGGAATTTCTGTGTTCTCCTGGATGGCTGAGTTCAGGGTGGTGTGAAGGGTTGTAGATCGAGTCTCACTGTCTCCTATGGCCCCATGGAGCCAGCCTCAGGTTCAACCAGCAAAACCCACTAGGGCTGAAAACCTCCTCCACATCACCTTCCTAGCTAGCAGCCCATACACCGCGCCGAGGCATGTCTCCACGGACTCCCTTGCACACAGCAACAACCAGCCCTGTTTATTTACAGGCATTTCTGGAGAAGCTAGCAGGGCATCGCTAAGGCAGGAAGCCCGACCCCAGTGGCCGGTCCCTTACAATAGACCTCTACGGATCGGGTCTCTTTTTTTTTTTTTTTTTTTTTTTTTTTGCAGAAAAAAAAAAGTTTTTGAAAACAAAACAAAACACAAACCCCTTCTCAATAAACAACATGTAAACAGAATCAGCTGTTCCAGTCTCTACAAGGTCTCATTGTGTCTTCAAGGGTTTGTCCGTGATGGGCAATGGGGAGGGTTGACCCATGGGGCCATTTTCCTCCTCCTCTAGGGAGCCCTGGGGGTAAACCACGAAACACAGCTTCTGGCCCCAGCGTGTCATGGACTCTAAGAACAGACAGACAAGACAGACAGATAGATCATGGCGGCGGGGGGGGGGGGGAATGATCCTTTAAGATAGGGATGACCCTAACTCTGGACACCTCCCTTGGGCAGGGAGTTGCTTCCTTTGCAGATGGATCCCAGCCACATCTGTACGTAGCAGGAAGCCTTGAGGAAAGTCATTGAGTCCTGAGTCACCAGCCAGGCTGGAAGAAGGCCCCTCTCTGGGGTGGGATCCTACGAGATACCCACCTCTGCCTATAAGAGGCATGGTGGCAGGACCCTTCTCACCTGTGAATTTGTGTACACACTTTGGTTTGCTTCTCCAGAACACTCCCAGGAAGAAGATGGGGACCCCGGTGAGGATAATGATGATGCCGACCCCACAGACCATGGGCTCCGAGATGAAGCTGAAGACCAGTAGGAATGCCCAGAACACCAAGTACACAACAGGAATGAGGAGGTTCACCTATCAGAGAAAGAATGAACAGGAGCACCAGGGGGCAACACCCTAGTCCTCCTGCCACCCAGGGGATCAGAGGCACTTCTTCCATCTCTTGGGAATGCGGCCCCTGTGCTGGACCGTCTGGTAGCTACCCAGTGCACTGGAGAACAATTCCTGGGTTGACCAGTTGGCTGAACTGCTGAGGCTATTTGAGCAGTGCTGAGCTATCTGTAACCGTTGTACACAGAAAGCTCTTTACATTTGGCTGCAGCTCAACTATTTTTCCATGCTTCAAATTTCAGGTAATCTTCAGGATTCATATACAGATGGGAGGCTTTTCTGTCACCCTTTCATGTGGGATCATGAGAATACCAGGTTCTGTGATCGGCAGCCTATGTGACCTTAGTCTCATTGTCCCTGTCACTGGACTTGGGATATTAAAAGCACTTGCTTCCTGGGACTAGAGGAGAGAATATGTCAGTGGGTGGAAAGCCCTACACTCTGCAAACGCTCTAGTCATTGTCATCATCACCCACACCTGCCTCTGGTGCTCAACTTGGATGAAGATGGCCCTGTTACTTCCAGCCTCACCTTAATGGGCCTGTGGAGTGCCGGCCGTCTCCAGCGCAGCACAAGCAGGCCCAGGATAGTGACTCCGTAGCAGAGGTAGTTGATGAAGGACACATAGTTGATGAGTGTGTATGTGTCACCCACGAGCATGATGACCGCTGTGGCCCCGCACTGGGAGAGGACCGAGGGCTGACAGCTGGCCTCCCACCTGCTTCTGGCCATCCCTGTAGGCTGCTCTGGGCCTTCCCACTCAGGTCAGGAGGTCAGGTGAGTCCCAGCCCATCCCCACCCTCCATGGCTCATCATAGGCAGAAATAAGTTTTGGCTATTATTCCCAAACCCCCACTGCTAGGTGTCCCTGGCTACATGCACTAGCTGGTTGGGTTCCCCAACTTACACAGACAAGGAGGGCAGGGATTGGGGTGCAGCGTCTGACATGAATCATGGCCAGAAAGCTGGGTAAGTGTCCCTCTCGGGCTCCAGAGAAGCACAGCCTAGACACAGGGAAGGAGATGGATATGGGCCAGAGCCTGGCCTTGAGGCTTCTCTGCTGCTTGCTAGAACCCAGCTGTCACACTGACCTCTGCCCTCCAGGCCCTCCAACTCTCCTCATGTAATCTGCCTCCCGACTT
The DNA here is from genome assembly GCA_028551405.1 of Uromys caudimaculatus. Classification (NCBI taxonomy): domain Eukaryota; kingdom Metazoa; phylum Chordata; class Mammalia; order Rodentia; family Muridae; genus Uromys; species Uromys caudimaculatus. Next base: position 58,291,603 of record CM052717.1, on the reverse strand, counting down.
TCTTTACTTCAAGACTGGGATCAGACATTTGTTACTGGAGAGTCTCAGCTTTCCCTTCCCATGGTCCCTAGCATGGCGTGCACACAGCAAGATATCTGCCTTGTCTCACCTATACCATCCTCTCCCCTTTTCCTCAGACCAGTCACCTGGATGAGGTGAACAGGTAGCCATTGATCCCTCCAAAAGTAGAGAGCGCCACAGAAACAGGCATGACCCACGAAAAGTAACCCAGCAGCTTCTCGCCGAAGGTCTGCACGGGCACAGAAAAGAGGCCAAGTGTGAGGCTGGGCTTGGGGTAGGGGCTGCAGAGAGAGCCGAGGTCCCCACTCACCACAGCCACTGCATTGGAGGACAGCAACTCCTGGGGGGACATGGCAGTGAAGTAGGCGACATTGGTAAATGTGTACACAAAAGTGACCAGTGGAATGGAAACAAAGATGGCGCGAGGTAGGTTCCTGGGGACAGAGATTGGAGTGTCAGTGTCAATTCCTGGTGCAAAGATGGAGTTGTGTATAGTGAGGGGACCTTGGAGTCTCATCTGCATCTGCCCAGGGGGCAGGCAGGGACATACTGCTGTCTGCCTTTTCCCCAAACCCCAGTCTGAGCACCAGCTAACAGAAGGAGGGACAGATGAGAGCTGAGGCCAGTGGGATGAGGACACATCATCTCCTGAGGGCAGGATCTAATTAACGTCTACATAGAGACAAAAAAAAAAAAAAAAAAAAAAAAAAACCTTCTTGTGCAGCCAGAGTCAGCGGAGAAAATCTCCCGTATGCCTTCAGAACTCAGTCCTCAGATCTGAGGTCTCCCTGGAGATTCTCCACCCGCCCCTGTCCCCACAGCTGCCATTGTCCCTGTCAAGGTCCCTGGCTGAGCAGCAGATGGAACATCACAGACTCTATCCTTCAGAACCATGTTGTGTGCACATGGATAGTTTTGGGCCAGACTGTAAATCACTAAACACAGCAGGAAAATGATATTCAAGTCTTTCTGAGGCCCCACAAGGGGCCCAGTTGCAGCTGCAGACAGGGAAGAGCACAGCTTCAGGCTCTCTTTTGAGACTGTTGTCATGACAGCAAGCACGGTCAGTGGATAACCAGTCTGAGCTTCACAGCGGATCTATGACGACAACTGCTCTGAGCGGGTGCTTCACTCACTTTCGAGGGTCAACCAGCTCCTCGGTGACATAGTTGAGGAAGTTCCAGCCACTGAAGGCAAAAGAACCTTGGAGGAAAGCCAGGGCCAGGTGACCCACAGATGGTGTCATCCAGAAGGCGAAGGCATTGGTCGGTCTCAGCTCTTCAAAGTGTCCTGGGGAGTTCAGACATCAGGGGTTAGCCCAGTCTCCCAAGTGTCTCCAGTGACCCCACCCAGGTTCTACCTTGGAAGATCTGGACAAAGCCAACAGTGATGATGAGAGACAGCGCCAGCAGCTTCCCGCCAGTGAAGATAACCTGGATGCGCGTGGCCCAGCGTACGCTGGAGCTGTTCACCCATGTCAGGAGCACTGGAGAAGAAAGGGGTGTTGGCACCCGAGGCAGAGCCCCTCACGGTGGCCTATAGCCAGATCTAGGCTAGGGGAACAGCCTCTGCAGCATTCAGAACCCTGGGGCTCAAGGTTGATGGTACGGGTGATAGCTAGAAGCCCCCTCTCCATTTTCCTCCCAGCAGAGTGGACCAAGAATTTCATTGGGTGGGAAATCCAGCTGCTGTGGGGCAGAAGCTCGGGGACACTCACTCAGGCAGGCCATGGAGAGTACTCGAGAGGCTGTGGCTGGGGGGATACAGTTGGGAAAGACAGGCTGAAGCACATAGTTGGAGAAGGTCATGGAGATGACAGCCAGGCTGGTGGGGTACATGATGAGGACAGCACTCCAGAGCAGTAGGAATCTGTGAGCAATCAAGGGCCAGCATGGTACAGGCACACCCCTTGCCTGCTCCAGATGTGAGCATCTGGGATAGATCAGGACCAGCCTCCAAAAGCTGGTGAGCTGCCAGAGGCTGGGGAGCTGGCTATCAGAACAATTGGAAACTGATACCAGGCTGCTCCCTGAGCCCAGCCGTCAAACTACAGCATGTTAAGGACTCTCAGCACTTTGTGGTTTAGGCTGGTTGATTCTGAGCAATGTTTCTGCCTCGATTTTCAAAGAAGTGTGATTTATGCCCCTTATATCAGTATCCCTTAGGTATATGCTCAAAGACTGCCTTTATCCAGATAGGGGATCCTGCTTGCACCCTCGGGGATGGTGTTAGCTCTTAGCTCTTAAGGTGAGGAGTCCCTTGGGGCATGCCTCTTGATTCTCACCTTAGATCTGTGGCCATGTCTTCTACTCCACCTCCTTCTGCATAACTCAGTCCCTTGGCTTCTCGGACATTATGGATCAATAGTCCGTCCCCTCTGCTCACCTTGCATCTTCTGGCTGCCCTTGAAGTGGAGTCCAGGGCCTTTCACCGTCTTTATCTCCAGCTCCACAGTATCACGACCTGACTGAGCACCTCCCTCAACATGCCACAGATCCCCACAATAATACAAGTCTTACCCCATGCCACAGATCCCCACAATAATACAAGTCTTACCCCAAAGAATCCCCTTCTCTATTAGAGACCATCATCTATAGAGGCTTAAAAATGTGACAGTGGGTGTCACCCCACTGCACCCACCTGACCTTCAAGACACATCGGCTACCATGCCCTCCTGGGTTAGGTTGTGATCTTAAGAATCCTCACTGAACTTGTCTAGATAACTACAGCAACTTCAAATCCTCCATCTCGTCAACTCTGCTATGAACCTACCCATAGCAGAAAGACTCCCTGGCCCAGACCACCATATCCTCTGAGTAAGAATACACTCAGAACCTAGAAAAGATGCTCTTTTTACTGAAGGGCCATCTCTTTCTTGCAAGGCAGTGTAAGTGGCATTTCCCTACATGGTATGCGTCCCGTTCTGCTGAATGGGCAAAAACTTATGACTTCTGCCACCCCCTCAAAGCCAGGATCTTTTAGCCTGAATACTATTTGAGGGATTGTTCTGCTCTGTGAAAAACTTGATGTTGGGTACAGTGTGTGTGTGTGTGTGTGTGTGTGTGTGTGTGTGTGTGTGAGAGAGAGAGAGAGAGAGAGAGAGAGAGAGAGAGAGAGAGATGTGTGTGTGTGTGTGTGTGTGTGTGTGTGTGTGTGTGTGTGTTCCCAGCTCAAAGCAGGTAAATTACATGGGAGGACACTGTGCCCCTCCTGCCTCCTCTTTACTAAAATAAAGACCCTCCTTACCTGAGTACTAGAATCCTCTAGTGGCTTCTGAGAGTAAGAGAGTCCCTCCCTCCATAAACACCCCAAGGGGCGTAGAGCCGAAAGGGGCTCCGTTTAAAGGTGACATAGAACTGGATGCACTGCTGTGGGCAAACCTGTGGTCCCAGTGAGGAGGTACAAGCAGGAGGATTGTGACTTTAAGAGCAGCTTGGGTTACACGGTAAGGCTGTCCCAGAAGACCCAACCAAGTAAGAGAAAATAATAAGATAAAGTAAAACAAAAGGAACCTCAGAGAGAGCAAGGGTCTAACTCAGTGGTTCTCAACTTGTGGGTCATGACCCCTTTAGGGGTCAAATGACCCTTTCACAGGGCCCATGTATTGGATATCCTGTGTATCAGATATTTACATATTTGATTCGTAACTGTAGCAAAATTACAGTTATCAAGTAGCAATGAAATAATTTATAGTTGGGGGGTCATCACAACATGAGGAACTGTTTTAAAGGGTCACAGCATTAGTAAGGTTGAGAAGCACTGGTCTAACTGATACCAGAGAAATGAAGTGGGCATCAATGCTGCCCCCTAGACATGGATGGCTGCCAGATACCCCCAACCACTTCGTCCATTGGCCCCCCCACTCCATAGCAGAGAGAACATCTCTGGCCCTGCCAGAGTGTCACACTCACCCAGCCAGGCCCCCGAAGATCTCAGTGACATAGGCGTAGTCCCCACCAGACTTGGGGATGGCGACACCCAGCTCTGCATAGCAGAGAGAGCCCAGAGCTGTCACGCCCCCACCCAGGACCCAGACGAAGAGGGCCAAACCCACGGAGCCAGAGTGTTCCAGGACACCCTTGGGTGAGATGAAGATGCCTGAGCCAATGATGTTTCCTGTGGAGAGAGATGGGCTGTGAGACTGGAGCACCTTCAGCAGCACCTTCAGTAGCGCAGGCTTCCTGAGTAGGAGCAGGCTACTTCAGTGACGGATGGAGCCTGGCTAATCCCTGGAAGAGCATAGGTGGGTGATCTGGAGGCACGGGATGGATGTCACTGAGCCTCTCAGATCTGGGCAGGCCCTTTCCAGGGTCACCATTGGCTTTTCTCTATCTCTCGCATGGGGAACAGCATTTACCCCACTAGCCAGGACCACTGCCAGAATTAGTTCCTGAATTCCTTTATTCACTCCAGGTGCCAGTGAGGTGTCACAGCCATCTGAACAATGGCAGAGAGTAGGCACTGCTGTGTAATTCACAGCGCCTGGGCTCAGGTCCTCTGCTCAGGTATCTGCTCCCCTCCCACCTCCTGACTGGAGCTGATCTTCCACAGCAAGACCTTGACTGGTCTTTCATCTGCCTGCCCTTCTCCTATTGGCCAAACTCATGGGGTGTCTTGAGGAGTAGCAACCAAGGTGCTGCCCCAAGAACAGGCCCGATCTTACTTGATTCCTTCATATTCTGTTTCCTCTTTTCCCACCAGGCCAGACCCCCTCCCTCCAGGTCTTGCTTCCTGGTGTTGTTAACATGTTTAGGTAATGGTCAATGGGCTGAGGATGGACCATGGGTACTAGGAGCTAACAGCAGCCATCATGGTAGGGTTGGTACAGGCCATTACAGAGATTCCTGTCCCACCTGGTGCTTGGACACAGACTGCTGAGCCTCTGCTGCTTTTTTATGAAATATGAAAGCCTAGCTGGGGCATAGAACCTTTGGGCTTGCCCATTCCCCTTTCAGGCTGGTCTGTAAAATGGCCTACTATTAAGGTTCAGACACCTGCAGGCATTGAACCTTCATCTGACTCACAGCTTGGCATCTTTACCGGGAACCATCACCAGCAGATACTGAGGGCAATGCCCTTGCTGAGCTCTGTGTCCTGCACCAGAGGCCAACTGGTGCCCAGGTGCTGAATCCTACAATACCCAGCCATGTCCCCACCCTGCTCTGTCTGCTGAGAAGTCCTACGTTAAGTGGATGCTGAGAATCTCATTCATTCCAGGGTCTGCTCTGCAGACGTGGTGGATGAGACCCCTTCCCAGACACCCGGAGTCCACAGTTGTTTACTCTCTGGAAGAGTGGAGGATGACTTTGCTTGGGCACCAGGCAGCCCTTCCAGAACTCCAGCAGTTTCCCCTTGCATGAAGCATCAGGAGCCTGCCATTCTCCAATCCTCCACAGACACCCACACCAGGGATGAACAGAACTTCTGTATCCACCTCACAAATGAGGAATCAACATCCTTTGTGTCCACACCTGGAGGCCACACGGGACGTCAGGATGATGAGTCCTCTGTTAGTTTACTCTGCTCCTGCAGTGAGTACCGGTGCAGAACACAGAGTGGAGGTGCCTTCAGTATCTATTAGTGAGGGTTCCTGGTAAAAATGCCATGCTGTGAGCCAGATGAAGACTCAGTGCCTGTATCTCTCTGAGCCTTTACAGTAGGCCATTTTACAGATCGGTCTGGAACGGAGACAGGGCAAGCCCAAAGGCACTAAGCCCCAGTTTCACATTTTGTAACTGACATCAGAGGGTTAGTAGTCTATATCCAAACCCTAGGATGTACATTAGAGTCTGTCCCAATCCCAGGATGTATGCCCAGGAGAGAATTCCAGAGTCACTGACTGTATGAACAAAAGAGCCAGCACTGGTGGGGCAAGCAGCTCAGCCCCTCCTAGTAGGGCAGTGTGTGCATGTGTTTGTGAGTGTACGTGTGTGAGTATGTGTCCATGAGTGAGTGACTGAGTGTGGGGTGTGTGTGTGTGTGTGTGTGTGTGTGTGTGTGTGTGTGTGTGTACACTCTGCTTACTTCACCTGTTAGGTCCACAGGCGGGTCTGGCAGAGGACACAGCTATGGTCGCCAATCTGCATTCACTCTATGTCTACCCTGCTATCCCTCACCCCCACCCCAGCCGACACAGATTTCCAGTCTGGACAGCCGAGACTCCCTGCTTGGTGTTCTGGTCACATCCCGGGAGCCCTAAATACATCCAGATAAGGATGGAATAATCCCTGTGTCCCAGTACTCCAAGGTAAACTGTGTCCCTGGTCTACTTTCTGGGAGTGGAGCTGGGGTTGGAGACGTCAAAGAGGGCCTGCCTTCCATATCTCAGACGAGGGGGCCAAGGCCTGGGTGGGCTGTTGGGCTTTTAAAGAGCCTTTGAGTTTGCTCCGTCCAGCAGCCGTTCTCAGGACCTGGTGGAACAGGATTTGCCAAAAGCCAGTGAAGTTTGAAGCCAGCGGGGGCTGGGTGGCCTTGGAAGGAGCTGGGTATGTTGGAGCTGGGAGCATCCAAAGCTCCGAAGCACCCTGTGAGGCACCCCCTCCTGTGGAGACCCCACTGCTCTACACACTCAGCCTGATAAAAGCTCGTACAGCAGCTCTTGAGGAAGCCCCACCTCCCAGAGGGTCTTTGGGGTCAGGGATGTATCACTAGCTCTGAGCCAAGTGGCTGAGACTCCAGGACTGGACTGGGAGTGTGTGGAGGTGCACAATTATTCTGGACACGTGGCCTCAGGCTACCACCCAGAACTTCTTTCGTGTGGCTCAAAGGACCATGTGTGCTAGCCAGTGTCTCTGAGGTCCTGTGGGGATCGGAGAACTCTGCCAGGACAACCTGTAGCACCTGCTTCAGGTTGGACTTATAAGCAGCAGAGAGACCATCATGCTGTGCCAGATGCCCCGAGCACCATGTGGGTGGGGTGGAGCACCATGTGGGTGGGGTGGAGCACCATGTGGGTGGGGTGGAGCACCATGTGGGTGGGGTGGAGCACCATGTGGGTGGGGTGGAGCACCATGTGGGTGGGGTGGAGGCAGCGAGCCACAAGAGCGGTGGGCTTGGGTTAGCAGCAGACAATGACAAGCGGATGAGAGGATGCCGAGAAGAGTGGTTCTAAGTGCTTGATGTGGGCAGGGTCCATAGAGCTGATGTTCTAAAGCATTCTGACCACTAGCGATGGGCTAAGGACTCTGTTCTTGGGTCCCATGTTCAAGCCCAGTAGACCGGCTTTTGGAAAGGGCCTGCAGTGAACCAACCAGGCCTTGGGAAATCCTGCATTGGAGAAGGAAGAGGAGGAAGAAGAGGATAAGAAAAGAGGAGGAAACGCCGGGCAGTGGTGGCGCACGCCTTTAATCCCAGCACTTGGGAGGCAGAGGCAGGTGGATTTCTGAGTTCGAGGCCAGCCTGGTCTACAGAGTGAGTTCCAGGATGGCCAGGGCTACACAGAGAAACCCTGTCTCGGAAAAAAAAAAAAAAAAGTGCTTAGGTGAGCATCTGACTGACAGCCGGAAAGAGGTAGGTCCTGAGGCCTCTCTGTTCCTGTCCATTCAATGGGATAACTGCCCTCTGGCTCCTGTTGGTCCTCCAGGCAGGTAGGCCTCTCAAGTGCTCCCTCCCTTCCTTGTGCTTTCTCTGGGAAGTTTTATCACATTAAGATGTTTGGCCTGATGGGGCTTACTGGCCTCCAGGAGGAATGAAGAAAGGGCCATTGTTCCCTGCAGTGGCTGCTGCTGCCCTATTTCTGGGAGGCGGTGGCAGACCATGGAGGTCACAGGGGTAGACGGCAGAGGTCAAATCTTCAGAATGAGCCACTTGCTATCCATGGTGTGAGAATGTGTGTGTGTGTGTGTGTGTGTGTGTGTGTGTGTGTGTGTGTGTGTGTATGTGTACATGCAGTTTGCCTAGGGAAGGACAGGGAGGTCAGAACATTGGCAGCATCCCTATCTACAGAAACACATGTGGAGGTCTCCCTCTTGCAAGTGTTCTTGACTCTGTTCCTCCATCTGCCAGCCGGGCCACAGGGTTAGAGAGCAGCAGGGAGCTGGTCTGATATGGCTTTGCCAGAGAGGAAGCACATGATTTAGGATATTGATCCTGATCAGGACCCCTGTCCCCTATTGTTGCAAGTAGCCCAAATCACTGGACTTTCTGAAGCAGCCCCACCCCCAGGTAGCTCTCCAGATAACCCATCTTGGCCCCACGAATCTGATTCCTGCCTCACTGGCATAGGCTGGGAAGGTGAATATACAGGGATTCCTTAATAATACCCAGACATTGGCATGCTTTGGCCCTGCCCAACAGTTGCCAAGGGAAGTACTTACGAATCTCAGTTTTATTAAACCCAGGAGATCCCTGTGCCCCACACAGCTTTTCTTCTGGAGACCCAATACCCTGGGGTGAGCACTTCGAACTTTGCTGAGACCTGGGCGAAGCCTGCCTCCCCATTCCCGGCCTTTCTAGAAAGTGTGTGTCAAGCTCTTCCCTGTTGGGACAGTGGCCCCACTGAGGTCTTGGTAGAATACCAAGGAGGTGAGTGGGGACACCCAGGACGTGCCCTGAGTTGCTAATCAGCCAGCGCGTACCTCCAGCCTAACCCACTTTTCTCTGAGGAGAGGATAAGCAGAGATGTGGAGACCTCTCTGTCTGGCCTGCCCAGTCAAGTCCTACCAGGCCCAGTGAGCCTGCCAGCACCCGGTGTCCAGGCCTTGTTATAGTCACCAACAAACTCTTTGAAATTCAGTCTGCCTCTTAACTCCCAGTTTGTACCGTCCTCTGTTAACTAGTGTTCTGTGGCAGGTTAGCTTAACTAGTGTCCTGTGGCAGGTTAACTTAACTAGTGTTCTGTGTGCACACAGCTCACTCAGCACCCCAGCTAGGCACCTAAGACGTGGGTTCCCCAGGGCTGTTTTTTGTTTTATTTTTGCTTGTTTGTTTGAGCAAAATCTCAATATGTAGCCCAGGTTGGGCTTAAACTCCTGACCCTCTCCAGTGCAGGGATGCCAGGTGCATTCCCCGTGTCCTGTTTCTTGGAATTCTTTGCATGTCCTTCATCGTAAACCCAACTTTAAACCCCTGGTTGCCCAGAGCTCAGTCCCAGGCCCTTAGAGACCTCATCCTGTCCCCTGATGACAACTCCCAGATTTATACCAGAGCAGGGACCTTCCTCTGAACTGGGCCTAGACCACAAGCTTTCCACTATTGGGTCTCTCCTACACAGCTCCAGACAGAAGTCCCAACTTCCTCTGAGGATCTGTTCCTTCCTGAATTGTCCTGACCAACCGTTCTAATTCAAGTCACGACCTTCGTCACCCTGGACCTTTCCTGGCTGGCTATCAGTCTGTCACAAACACAACCAGAATTGAACTTTCAGCCCTCCATCAGTGCTCCCTCTCCAGCCACCATTGCCTCTGTCCAGGAGGCTTCCTGCCTAGCCTCCCTGTCTGTAACCTTTACCCCCATGGCCCCTCCTCCTTAGTGAGCTAAGTTCTATCCCATCTTTTCTTGGGTCAAAACCCTCCCACAGCTCCCATCTCCTAAAGGGAAAAAGGCAAAGCCCTACCACCAAGCCCTACTGGACTCCACCGTGCCCCGGCACACCCTGCCCTCCTTCCTGCCTCAGTTGCATGGCCAGTACTTACCATGGCCACTGGCTACATGCCTGTCTATTTATTTTGTTTGCTGACTGACTACTGGAGCATCAGCCACAGCAGAGGGACCAGCCTGCCTTGTCCCCTGTTGAATGGATGCATGAGTGTCTCTGGTGCCAAGAGATGCTCTCAGCTCTGTCTGGAGTTGCTCTGACTTCCAGTGGTGTTCTGCAGTATCCTAAGGACATCTGACCCTGGGTAGGTTGCGGCCTTAGGGCCTCAGTTTCTTTACTTGTCAAGGGGTCTGAAGAATCCTCAGGACCTGTAGGAAGAGTGTCTACAGAGACCCATTTACTTCTGGGAGATAGTAGACAATGTGGCAGGGCTGGGTGGCAAGGGTCTCTAGCAAGATGGGGCTTGTGCAGTTGCCCCTCATGTCTCTGGGCACATTTGGGCCTGACTTTCGAACACCTGCATGGGTGGACACTTGAATCCCAAATGGAGAGTGGGAAGTGGTGGTCTGGGCAGCAGAGCCACCATGACTTAGCCCGTGAGACTTGGGCATGTATCTTCTTGCCTGTGGATTGTGTGAGGGGGATAGGATAGCTGAGGTCTCCACGTCAGGATCAGAGACCCCATGTGTACTGCTATGGGAAGGGCTGAGTTTCTTGGCTCTGTTCCTGCCTAGTGGAGGGAGATCTCAGTCTACCCTAGCTCAATCCTCAACCATTGCCTGTCAAAAGGCTTGAGTTGGGTCTTCACTTTGCCAAGCCTCCATAGCACAAAGCCCACTGGAAACTTGAATCCAAAATCTGAGCTCACCAGTTGCAAGCAGTGCTGTTTAACCCTCAACCTCAATTTTTCCATCTGTGTAATGGGTACAAAACCTGCCACCCCCACAGGGTGAGCATGAGAATCAAAGGAGGTAAGGTAAGTCCATACTATAACAAGAGGTGGTGTTCTGAACAGATATCTGATGTACTAGTGAGGTGCATCATTTGGGGGAGTCCACTGGACGTTCTGGAAATATCCAGTGAGTAACAGTCACTCAGATAAGGTTGTGAGGTTCTTCAGGTCCGTAATGCTAAAATATGACCCTGGAGACTTCCATTTTTGATCAAGCTCTTGGGTTAGGAATGGAGAAGAACCCAGGGCTGAGAGTTGTGCTGAGGGAGAAATGGCCCCAGGGCCTTGCACGGGTAGGAGCTGAACCCTTGGGGCATCAGGAAGGGAAAGCAGAGCAGATCTGGCTTCCTCTCCAGTCACCTAGTTGAGGACAACCCTCCCCTGTCTAGTCTTGTCCCCTGCCTGGCCTGGTTGTCTTGGCTGATGGAACTCTTGAGCTCCCTCAGCCTGGTCCCAGGGAGAGCACCCAGTACCCTGGGCTGAGATAACGGTTGAGTTCTGTTCCTGAACCTACCATCCTTGGTTGGCACAGCTGACTTTCACCCTCCTTAGCCTTCATCTTTTGGAGGCCAAGGGGCAGTGAAGCAAGAATAGGCTGAAATGGGAAGGGAGCTGGTGGCTCAGAGCCAGGCTCAGGGGCACCAGTTCCTCCAAAGCCCGAACTGGAGAAGAAGCAAAATGGTGGACTGGGTAGCCATCTCTCCCTACCACCACTCCCATCCTCTGGTAGATGGCTGGAACCATCTCTCTTCTCTCTCCTCCTCCTCCTCCTCCTCCTCCTCCTCCTCCTCCTCCTCCTCCTCCTCCTCCTCCTCCTCCTCCTCCTCGTGTCTCTGTCTCTCTCTGTCTCTCCTCTCTCGTGTCTCTGTCTCTCTGAACCTCTCTGGCACTGTAACCAGCCCCACTAGTGATAAGTAGGTTTCCCTTTTGGGGGGAGGGGTACAGTACCCTGAAAATTATGTTGGCTGGAGGCAAAGCTCTAACCACTACCTTGGCCTGCCCCCAGACTCAGTCCTTCCTATTCTCAGACAATCAGGGGGGCTGGGGAAGGGACATCAGGACCAGCCCCTGGGAGATAAGCATTCTAGAAGGAAGGAGCAGATGGTGGAACTGGAGCTGGGTTCAGGGGTGACTCTACGTAGGGGTGCAGGGGATACCCAGGAGACACTTCATCTCACCAGCTGGAGTTTCTCATGGAAGGGCACAAAGCAAGAGAAGGTGAAGACCACACACACCCACACATACACACACATACACACACACACACACACACACACACACACACACACACACACACACTGACACATGCACACTGATACACACACACACTGGCACGCATACACACACACAGACACACAGACACACACACTGACACACTGAGCCCTTCTGCCTTTCTCCATCTCCAGAGGTCAAAGGGCAGAAAGAAAGTGATTTGGTAGCAGTCCTGTCTGCATCCCTACTGTGTGCCACTTCCCACTGGCTGGGGAAAAGGGCAGTCAAGACCCCAATTACGAATCTTTTAGACCTCCAACTCCTAGAAACAGGGGATCAGAAAAGGTCCCTCCCAAGAGAGTTAGTCCAGTAAGGGACAACAGAGGGGAGGTTGCTGCCACCACCAATCTTGTCCCCGGGAGGGACAGGGACAGGTCATGAGAGCACCCACTCAGATGCCACCAGACCACGAGAGTGCCCACTCAGATCCCAGGGCTGAGTGGCTACTCTCCTGGAGGCTTGGTCTGCTCGTGGCTACACCATCATTGGCTACCTCTCCTAGGATTCTGTGGCCACCTCGGCCTCCAAGGCCTTTAACCCTTGGTTTAGGCTCTACCCGGCCATTTATCTTCCTGCTTTCCAAGAACAGATGGCCTCACTTCCCTGGCACTTGAACCTGGCACACAGTAGGGACGCAGACAGGCTGCCCTGCAGCCCAGAACTTCCCACTCAAGGCAGGCCTAGCAATTATTTCTGTTTCCTAGATAGGAACAGGGGAATCACCTTGACAAAGCCCCACAGCCAAGTGAAGGCCAGGGGAGGGTGGCAGCAAGGAGAGATCCCCACCCCTTCCAGGCATAAACTTTTAGAGAGGTTGGGGAGGTGAGGGCTTTGTGACTGGTTGGCCAGGTCCAGTTCTGAGTGGGGTCAAGTGTATTCTTCAGCTATGGCAGCAGGTGTTCGGAGAATTCCTTTGCCCCTGTGGCTTAGTGAGGGAGGAACATAAAGGGGTCCCCCCAGGCCTTGAACCCTATGTACGCCCCACTTACCGATGATGATGGTGCAAGCGCTCACCAGCCCGATCTCTTTCTTGAGTGCCACCCGCTCTGAGGCGCCCGGGCCAGGGCCAGGGCCCGGGGAAGGCGAGGGCGCAGGACCGGGGTTCCCGCGCCCGCCTGGCTGCTGTATGTGGCCTGTCATGTCGCTGTCCCGCTTCATCCCAGCTCCCTGCGCTACCCCGTCTGCCCGGCCCACCGCCAGTCCTCCGTCGGCCGTCGGTCGGCTCGTCTGTCGGTGCGCTCGCGGCCCTCGCAGCCCAGGACAGCGCCCACAGGCGGGCGCATGCGCTGGCACGGGGCCCGGGCCCCCGGGGCCCCCGGGCGGTTGGATCCAGGGAGGGACGGAAGGAGGGACGGCCTGCAGCCCCCTCCCCCACCTCCCTTAAAGGGAACTCCCCCTTCTCTCCCCCTAACCCTAGCCTGGGGAAGCAAGAGGGGACTAGGATCAGACTTAGGAAGGAGTGAACGAAGGGGCTACACCCAGGCTTGGGCGAGGTGGGGGAGAAGAGCTCAAAGACCAGGCTGTCCCTGCCCTCAAGGAGTTTGAGCAAGGCGTGCTGGGGTAGGCGGTGCTGCATGCCCCAGCATGTACTTTTAAAATCCCTCAAGCCCCATGTGTGAAGGGTGGGCATTGCACAGGTTGAAAACCACGGCCCAGAGGAAAATTAACCTGACAGTGGCAGGGTCTCCATGCCAACTTTTTGATAGCTCCCTGGCCTCTAGGCCGTCCTTACTGCGTCTGGTGGACATTTAGGATGAATGGAGACTGTCCCTGCAACAATTCTGGAGGCTAAAGTCTTGAGAAGAGTTGGAGATAGAGATCCCAGTGGTCACTCAGAGTGTCCCCGGGCATCCTAGAGTTTGGGACAGTCCCCACCACCATCAAATTCATCCCTGCCTCGGCGTCCTCTAATTCCTCTTCGGGTCCAGCCTTAGGTTCCCACCGCAGACTGCTCTACACAGGTCAGAGTCAGGGCACAGTGGACTGGGACACTGGCCCAGGCCGTCCAGCATGGCTCAAGGTGACCAGACCACTGGAAGTGTCAGGGAGACTTGAAGGGGGCAATTGTGGTAGCAAGAAGGTATCCAGGATCCAGGAGAGCCTGCCTCCTCCCGGAAGCCATCGGGTGGTGCAGCCCAGATCGCCGGACAAATTCATGCGGGGGGAGGGGTGCTGGGGGAGGAGGGCCGCGTCGGGGCCACCGGGGCGGCGGGCGGAGCGAAGCTGGCACGGTGTGGCCGACGGCGGAACAGCTTTTGTGTGCTGCTGGCGATCGCTGCGTCGCGCCGTCCCCTGCATGAGGATGAGGCCACTCGGGGCCACCGGTCCTTCCCCCGATCGCGGCCTCAGAGTTTGCTGGGGAAGGGTAGGGAGGACCTGAGATGGGATGAGCTCAGGAGTCCAAGAGCCTGGGCTGGGGGCGGAGCACGGAGGTGGGATCTTGGCCAGGACCCAGTCCTACTGGCAAGACCGTACTTCGAGGTTGGGGCGGGGACTTGATAAATAGAAGAGGGAGGACTCTGGGGGAACCAGGAGGGGGAAGCCACCAGGCAGAGCTTCATCCTTCGCACTCCCGACGGAGCCCAACATTCTTGGCGACCTCTGCCTCCCGCCCCAGAAACGATAAGCTGAACGTGGCAGGGCTCTCTTAAAGGAACCTCGTGCAGTGCCGGGTCGGCGTGGGGTGGGGTGGGGTTGGCTGGGAAAGAGCGGTCCTGATACCCAGGACACTCATGATCCTTGCAGGCAGTAAGGACTTGAGAGGCTTGACTTTCTGATTTGACTGACTACTCCTTTGTCTTTGCAGTGCCAAGGTCTGCTGGATGAGGGTCCGGCCAGAAGGATTTCTCCTGAGACTGGTTGTCAAGGGGCCGAGGTGGCATCAGAGTCACAGGCCAGAAGCCAGTAGTTTTTCAGAGATGAACTTCTCCCCGGACTTGGAATGTGGAGTTCGTTTTGGGAGGAAGGGTTGGGTCTGGGGCTCTGCACAGGATGGAGTTTGCACGTCTCTTCTGGGATATATATATAGCTCAGGGATCATTAGGAGGCAAATGTGGGACCTTCTAAAAAGATGGTGATCCATGACTTAAGCGAAGCAATCCACAAGACTCAGCAAGTTAGAAACACAGCTGCTTTCACGTGGAAACAAACAAACAAAAACAAAACCAACCAACCAAACAAACCCAAAACAACCCAAAAGCTATCCACCCTAAAGCTGGACAGAGTGCTCAGGAAGTAAAAACCAAAACCCCACAGCTACCATCCTTAAAGGGTGAAATAGTAAATGTTTTCCCACGGAGGCTGAGTAAGATGAGACATTACCACTCATTAGTTTTATGCAGTACAGTGCTAGCCAGTGTCATAAGGCAGGAAAACAGAGAAAAGCAGTTTGAAGTGGGCAGGGGAGGCAAAAACTGTCATTCAGATATGATATGATTGGGTACACAGGAAGTAAAGTACAAAGATAAATTGTAGGTTGATAAGTTTATTTGTTAGTCACTGGGAATAAGGTTAATATCCAGAAATAAATTGTATTTCTGCATGCCAGCAACAAATAGAAAATATGCTTATAATAACATAAAAACAAGGATTGTGACAGGAGGGATGGCTTGTAGGTTGAGCACACTTGCTGCTCTTGCTGAGGACCCTGGTTCGGTTCCCAGCACACACGGAGGTCCACAACAACCTGTATCTCCAGTTCCAGTGGATCTAGCACCTTCTTCTGGCTACAATTGGTATTGCACACATAGTGAACATAAACTCACACAGGCTCACACACACATAAATATTAAGAAAATATTTTTTAAAAAACACTCAAGAATATACTTCATTTGGATGTTGAAATCTAAAAGTTTCTCCCCCCACTGAGAGTGGTAGTGCATGCCTTTAATCCCAGAATTCAGGAGACAGGGGCTGGCAGATCTCTGTGTGTTTGAGGCCAGCCTGGTCCACATAGTGAGTTCCAGACCAGGCCAGAGCTACACAGTGAGAATTTGTCAAAAACAAAACAACAAAAACAAAAAAACCCCAACCAAACAAAAACAAAACAACCCCCCCTTTTTTTTTTTGCCAAGTTAACCTTAGAATAAATTGATAGTTGACATATCTCAACTTGTGTTTGTTTTTTTCTTGGGGAGTGGTAAGAGAATGACACTAGGCAAGCTGCTGTTGATACACATGTGAAGTAGACATATATTCTAGTGTGGAAGATGCATAGTATCAAGGCAAAGGTAAACTAATTCACCAGTGAAACAAACTGAATCATAGAGATACAATCTTTCTGGGTTTATCACCACCAAGCAACACTGAAGAGCAGTGGAGGAAAGACAGTCATTTCCAATCATTGTGATGGGTCAGATCTCAAAATCCTCTTGGCTTGGCTTTACACTGTATCCTACAATCTATCCTCATTAGCTTCTCATACTGTAACACCCAAGAACCAACTTATAAAGTATTTATTTATTTTATAAATGTTTTGATTAGCATATAAAACAATGGATGAAGTGAGAATTTCTAATTTTGCTGGAGACTAAGTTGTGCCATGTGATGTTTATCTGGAAACTGTCCTATAAGAAGATGTTTTGCTGAAGCAGACACATGGGAAGTTGTTTTGCTGAGAACAGGCACATGATGTTTTTTCTGGAAGTTGCCTGGTGAAAGGGCATGTGATGCTTTGTTAGAGTGGATTCTTGAGAGGTGCATGATATTTAGAAAGAGTGAATGTATAACCCAACAGACAGTGGGCAACCCTCTGGCATTGGTTCACCTTGCCACTCTTCGGTGGTCATTGTTGGGCTTCGCTGATGCTGGTCTTCACTGATGACACTGTGGCATTGGTTCACCTTGCTTTCTTCATTGATCTTCGCTTGTAGTCACTTTATAGAGAGAAACGCACTAAAGAACTTCGGTGGTGTTCTGGCTGTGCTTCCTCAGACTGGTGCTGACCAGTGGTTTCTTTTAGATCAAGCCACTGCTACGAATTCCTGTTTAGTGTTTGCCAAGAGGACTGGACTGCAGCTGCTAATTCATGTTTGGTGTTTTGCTAGTGGACTGTAATGCTGACAACCAAGACTGGAGTCGCTCCAAAACAAAAACAAAAACAAAAAACAACCACCACCAACAACAACGATAACAAAACCAAAACTATTTCTAAACAGGTCCACAACTCCCATTTCTTATTAACCTTTCTTTTTCTCTACCTCTCGTGGGTGTTGGGCTAGAAGAGAAGTTGAATCATAAAAAAATAAAATAATTTTAATAAAGGTTTTGAAATATCTAAGTGTCACAGGATAATTTTTTATATGCATTATCTATTATTGCACCTTGCATGTACTCAGACCTTAACTACCCTTTCTCATCGCTTCTACACATGTCTCTCTTTCCTCAAGTAGATCTCTTTCTATTTTACATACATACTTGCATGCATGCATACATCGCCATAGATAGACACATAGACACAGAGATTCAGAGTCTCCGTATAAGAGAAAAGGTGATATTTGTTGTACTGAGTCTGGCTTATTTCCTTTAATATAATGACTTCCATTTCCATCCATTTTCTTGCAAATGACATAATTTTATTCTTTTTACAGCTGAATCAAATGACATTGTGCCTTTATACCACACGCCCTTCATCTATTCGTTGCTGATTGACATCTGGGCTGCTTTTATATCTTGATTATTGGGAATAGAACAGCGATAAGCATGGGTGTGTTGACAGAGTCCTTTGGTATCCAGCACTGAGATACCTGGATCATACAGTCTTTCTATTTTTAGATTTCAGAGGAAACTGTAGTGACTTCCACAGTGGCTGCATCTGTTCACAGTCCCATCAGCAGTGAGCAGCAACCCTTTCCCATTCTCTTCAGCATCTTTTGTCAGCTATTTTCTTGGTGATGGCCATCCTGGCCAGGATGAGATGGAATCTCAAAGCAGCTTTAATTCACATTTTCCTGGTGGCTGTCGATGTTTAACTTTTTACTCTTTCAAATATTTATGACCATTTGTATTTAATCTCCTGAGAAGCGTTTGTTCAACTCATTTGCTTATCTGTCAGTGAGATGGTTTGGGGTTTTCGTGTTTAATTTTGTCTCATTCTTTGTAGATTCTAGATATTAAGGTCCTGTCCGATATAGAGTTAGCAAAGATTTTTCTCCCATTGACTCTTCACTGTAATTTTCTTTTCTGTCTAGAAACTTTTTAAAAGTCCATGCAATCCCACTGGCCAATTCTTGGGTTCACTTTCTGGGCAATTGGGGTCCTGGTAAAAACTCCTTGTCTTTGCCTGTACCTTAGAGTGTTTTTTTCCCCCTAGCGAGTTCAGGGTTATGAGTCTTTGATCTGTTTTTGGATTGATTTTTGTGCAGGGTGAAAAATACATGGTTTCATTCTTCTATATGCGTGCATTACTTTTCTGTTGCTGTGATTTAAAAAAAACAAAACAAACAAACAAAAAAACCCAACTCTACCAAAGGCAACTTAAGGAAGAGAGAATTTATTTTGACTTATGTATCAGAAGGATAAGGGTCGGTCATGGCAGAGAAGCCTGGCTCCTGGCAGCAGGCATGGAGACTGAGCAGGACTCTGAGCTCATAGCTCAGCCACAAGCCCAGAACACAAAGCAAGCTAGAAGCATCTTGAGGCTTTTGATCTCCAAGTCCACCCCAGAGATGTGCTTGACCAGAAATGCTGCACCACTTAACCCTGATCCCCACAACACCATCAACCGAAAGCCAGGTGAATGTATGTACGAACCGACATATGTATGTGTAAGTCTGTTCTTGATCTATAGGAGAACTACTAATTTTTGTATATTTATTTTGTATTGTGCTACTTTGTGGAAAGTGTTTATCAGGTCTTGGAGTTTTCTGGTGGAGTTCTGGGGTCTTTTAGGTATAGGGTTATCCCGTCTGGATGGGATAGCCTCACTCGTAAGGATAGGTTATACCCTCTGAATGGAATGGCTTCACTCATAAGCATAGGTTATCCCATCTGGATGGGATAGCCTCACTTAGTCCTGCTCTATGACAGATCTCCCATTTCTTTTCCTTGGCTTAGTACTCTGGCAGAGACTTAAAGCACCATGCTTATTCTGTTCATGATTGTAGAGGAAATACTTTCAATTTTCCCCAATTTAGCATAAAGTCATCTATAGGTTTATTCTATGCAGTCTTTAGTATGTTGAGGTATGTCTCTTTCCATTCCTATTTTCTTCAACTTTTATTGTGAGGAGATGTTGAACTTCATCAAAGGTCTTTTCTGCAAGAAAAAAACCCATCTATTTTAGCAGTTAGCTTTGGAGGTTCTGGTTCATAAGGAAATGACCCCTGGCCTTTGGGCCTGGACTTAGGCAGTGTGCCTTTTTTTTTTTTTTTCTTTAAAGATTTCTTTCTTTCTTTCTTTATTTTATGTATGTGAGTACACTGTCGCTGTCTTCAGACATAACAGAAGAGGGCATCGGATCCCATTGCAGGTGGTTTTGAGCCACCATGTGTTCACTGGAAATTGAACTCAGGACCTCTGGAAGAGCAGTCAGTGCTCTTAACCGCTGAGCCATCTCTCCAGCCCCCAAAAGGTTGGTTTGTTTGTGTGTTTGTTTTAATGTATGAGTGCTCTATCTGCATGTACACCTGCATGTCAGAAGAGGGCACCAGATCTCATTATAGATGGTTATGAGCCACCACGTGGTTGCTGGGAATTGAACTCACGACCTCTAGAAGAGCAGCCAGCACTCTTAACTGATAAGCCATCTCTCCAGCACCAGGTAGCATGTTTTATTAAAGACTACAGGTGAAGCTAAGCTGCTTATCATGTGGTAACTGGGAGGGAAGCAGAGAATTTAAATTAAAAAAAAAAAAAAGTCTTTTAAAACTATTTTAGGGACCTAGCGAGACAGCCCAGCAGTACTGGCTGCTCTTGAAAAAGACTCAAGTTAGATTGCCAGCACTCACACAGGGGCTCACAACCATCAGCAACTCCAGTTCCGGGGGACTTGTTGCCCTCTTCTGGCTTCCATAGGTACTGTAGTCCACAGACATACATGTAGGCAAAACTCCCATACACATAAAACGAAACTTTAAAACCCCTGTTGCTATCAGTTTTATCTAAGTGTTGTAGAGCAGTTAAGTGTTAAACCGCTATTTGTTCTGAAGGATTGCTGTAACCAACCTTCTGTGTGTTCAGTAACCACACAGGACAACGAGAGGAAAGCCATGGAAGGCAGGGTGGCTAAAAGGACAGTGGATACTTTGTCCCCTGACTCAGATCAGCTAGTTCCCAGGGAGTCAAAGGGTGAGAGGGTGCCTTAACTTCCGGTAAGTCTCCTGTCCTACGGATTGAGAAGGCTAGGGACTTCACACGTGTGCAGTGTGGATCATATATGCGCCTCTAACTACTTTCTGCAAGGAGGAGAGCCAGTGTCCTCACTGCTTCCAAAGGAAGTCACAGGACCAGGCAGACCAATCCACCTCACCAGATGGCCCAACCAAAACAGAAGAACTAAAGGGGTGAAGGGGTGCCTCATAAAGAAGTTCCCAGTAAGCCGGGCAGTGGTGGCGCACGCCTTTAATCCCAGCACTTGGGAGGCAGAGACAGGTGGAGTCGAGGCCAGCCTGGTCTACAGAGTGAGTTCCAGGACAGCCAGGGCTACACAGAGAAACCCTGTCTCAAAAAACCAAAAAAAAAAAAAAAAAAAAGTTCCCAGTAGTAACCCTGTGGTGGTGAAGATCGTCAGCTTCTCAGGATCTAGAATCAACAAGGAGACAGACCTCAGAATTGAGGAAGTTTCTAGATAGGGTTACCCGAGATGGGAGACTCCTCATAAGCTTGTGTGGGGTCCATGGCCGAAGTGCTGGACTGTCTGCTTCCCAAGTGTAAATGCCATGTGACCAGCTGCCTCCCGCTCCCGCTGCCTCTACTTCCGGTCCAGGAAGGACTGAACCTCAACCTGGGAGCCAGAACCTCAACCTGGTTTCCCTACTCCCCCAAATTGGCTTTGGTGAGTGTTTTATCCTAACAGAGAAGCAAAGCAGGACATTGATCTAATCATGCAAGTGTGTCGCCTACTTGAATTCTGGTACGCCCACACAAGCATACACGGGCCTCTTACACACATACACTCTCACACAAAATCCGAACACCTGGTCACTGACACATTTGTGTACACACTTGCCGAGTTTTACCCGGCATCCTCTTGTTTTTTTTTTTTTTTTTTTTTTTTTTTGGTTTTTCGAGACAGGGTTTCTCTGTGTAGCCCTGGCTGTCCTGGAACTCACTCTGTAGACCAGGCTGGCCTCGAACTCAGAAATCCGCTTGTCTCTGCCTCCCAAGTGCTGGGATTAAAGGCGTGCGCCACCACTGCCCGGCTCCCGGCATCCTCTTCTACAAGGAGCTTTGGCACACACTTCTTCCACATTTCACCTTTGCCTCACTAGCTATTCAAACTCAAAAACATTCTGACACTGAAATTTAGAGAAACAACTGCACAGATGCTGGAGACATTCCACCGTGTCTCTGCCTCTTGATGGTGGTGGGAGCGGACGGTCTTGTCTGAGCACCACACACTGTGTGCTCCAATTCCACCTCTGCTAGTGCCTCTACAACAACCAGAGGTTGCTCCTCCCAGGTCCTTCGAGTGGTCAAATGCCCAAAGCACCAACTTCTCCTGTGACCAGGACTATCTTCGTTTGGGTTTTACTGCTGTGAACAGACACCATGACCATGGCTCTTATAAATACAACATTTAATTGGGGCTGGCTTACAGGTTCAGAGGTTCCCTCCATTATCATCATGACAGGAAGCATGGTAGCGTACATGGTGCTGGAGAAGGAGCTGAGAGTTCTACATCTGGATCTGAAGGCAGCCAGGAGGAGACTGTCTTCTGCAGGCAACCAAAAAGAGGCTCTCTCTTCTGCACTGGGAAGAGCTTGAGCACAAGGAGACCTCGAAGCTCACCTATACAGTGACACACTTCCTCTGACAAGGCCACACCTATTCCAACAAGGCCACACCTCCTAATAGTGCCACTTCCCACGGGCTAAGTGTACTCCAACCAGCAAAGGGACCCAGAACCTAGTCCCCATGCCCAGAGCTCTGACTGCTACCCCTTCACCATGCTCCCTTTCAGCTCATCTACCCCGCACTTTCCCTTGGAGTGGACAGCAGCAGCTTTGTTCCTGTTGCTCTCAAGGGGCACACTTAGTCCCCTCCCCCATTCCAAGCCACCCTTGCCCAATGCTGCCAGAAGTGACAGGAACTCCCCCCCTAGCCCCGAGTGTGCACACACATACACACACAGAGTAAGGTTTTGGCAGCCAGACCATTCACATCCCCAGTGGAAAAAAAGATTTTTAAAATAAAAGAAGGCACTATTAACAATTAACAGTTAATCTAAGGCACAGGTATGAGGCGGTATGCGGTCATGATCTTCATCATCACCATCATCACCATCATCACCACCATCACCATCATCACCACCATCACCATCATCACCACCATCACCATCATCACCATCATCACCTGCTGCTGCTGCTAGCCCTGACTTGCCTGGAACTATGTAGACCAGGCAGACATCAGATTCACAGAGATCTGCCTGTCTCTGACACCCAAGTGCTGGGATTAAAGACAGCACCAGCCTGGTCACTTTTTTTTTTTTCAAGCTCTCAGCCGGTGAGTCAGGGGATCGGCTTCTCCCAGGCCTACCAACGTCCTCAGAGGGAATGATGCCCATTCTGTGCCCCACATTGCCCCGCCCTTGATATTCAAGGCTGGCTTTACTCTCGGATGTGTAGCAGGTCCCCCAAAAATATTTGACCCAGGAATCCTCTTCATCCTAGCTCTGCCTCTTTCTTGTAACCCGATGAGTCCTTAATATCCAAGTCCTTGTTCTGAGTGAAGGAGCATGTGGTCTCTCTGAGCCTTCCAGGTGGCAGATTCTGTGAACCTATGTCTTGCTCCCAGGCTTTGGGGGTCCAGGGATTACTGGTCATAGGAAGGAAATGGGGAGGGGGGAGTGACCATCGGGGAGCTCAGAAGCCCCGTTACTCTGCCCTTACCGCCACTCTGCAGCCCACAGTGGGTCACTGTAAGTCACAGGGATCTGTAGGGAACTCTGGTAAATTGGGTTTGGGGTTTCTGATCTAAAATCTGTAGCTCGTTTCCCTCTAAGTGATTCTGGCTTGGATTGAACTAGACCAGTTTCTTGGGCTGGGAGTCGGGGTGGGGTCCTCTCTCTAGGGATCTTCAGGCCCTTGTCTTTCATTCAAAGACACCTTCCATCCCAAATACAGACACTAGGGGGCAGCCTGTCTCCCACATTTCACAGCTTTATAAAAAGATTCAGCCGGACCTTCCAGCTTCTGAGAGTTTATGGGATCTGGATTTGGTACAGGGTTCGGGGAAGCAGGCTGACCTCCCTGACGCCGTGTGTCCCAGCCTCTCCCAAGACCCGCAAAGGTAGTGAAAGTGAAGCCCCTCCAGTCACCTTCATGCTGCAGCCCCATTGGGGTTTGCCTTCTGGACTGGAAGGTGCAGAGGAGGCCCCCCTGAGGGCCGTGGGTGCTGGCCTGGGTTAGGAAACTCATAGTGAAACCTGAATGATCTGGTATGAGATTCATTCCGTGCAGCACACCTGCCCCAAGGCAGGGCTGGGAGGGACTAGAAGCCATATGGCTGTGCTGTCTGCGGGGGCTGCCCCAGCCTTATCTGATGGGTCTGGGCCTTTCTCACAGCTTAGTGGAACAGCCCTGCCAGGCCCATCATGGAGGTCTGACAGGGGCTCTGCAGGCCCGTGGGTTCAGATCCCCACCTACTAGAAGCATGGGAAAGGCGCGGGTGGCCCAATTGGGCCTCTGTGGCAGAGTGATGAGCGCCGTAGGGCTGGGACCCAAGGAGGCTTCTCTGACACTTAAAGAAAGGTCAAATTCAGGTGCAGAATGTTTCTAATGCAAAAAGAGAAAGGCAGAGGCTGTGCTAGATGTAAGACTATCCTGGTTGGAGTCTGGCACCACAGTCAGTGCCTATAAAACCAGGTGGAGAGGGGGACAGTTTAAGGCTAGCCTGTGCTACCAATCAAAACCCGAGTTCAAAAACCAAAACACAGACAGACAGAACATATGGGTTTATGGCGTCCTGGGGCAGGCAGACTCTTTTAGATATGAGCTGAAGTTGTCCTGGGAGTTGGGGGTGCCCTCGGTTTTGTTAGGGGCTTAAGGACTGTGATTGAAGGGTCAGTGGGTTCTACCCAGGTCTGATCATAAGACTCTCGGAGGTATTTCCCTGCCTACATCTATAATCTGCTTCTAGTGGGGAGAGAGGATCTGTCTTCTCCAGGACGGAGAGGGGGAAACAGGCCCATCCAAGGGCTCAGATGGGTTCTGGGTGTTCTGGGTGCTGTCATGTCTCAGGTCTGAAGAAGAACCCCCCCCCCCCCCCGCCTCTCTGCTCTGAACAAAGCACCCCGACGCTGCAGAGGAATGGTTTGAGATCTCTGTTGGAAAAAGGTCGGAGTCTGGCCCCTCTCTCTATGAGTCACCGGGAACCTGTAACTTCATGGCCAAGCGTGCCTGCAAGCAACGTCTGCCTAAAGCTTTCTCGATGATGACACTGGTGTAAGGCCATTTTATCCAGAAGGAGGAATGTGAAAGGTGGGGCCCAGGCCAACTGGCCAAGCCTTAATCCTGCCAGGAAGGAGGGCATGGCTTAGCCAGATCAGGGTCAGGACATCAGACCTGTTACCTTCTCTTTTCAGAGGGGGAAACAGAAAGACAGGGAGAGGAGATAAGGAGGCCAAGGTCAACAGTTGCTGAGTGGTGAATTGGAACAGCCAGACAGTAAACCCATAGTCCCTGCAAGGCGCTGTCACATGGCCCTGGGGTCCTTTGCTTCATCCTCCTGAGTCCAGACACCATGGCTCTGCCAGTTTGATGGGCAGGCCTGCCCATGGCTGAGTGTGGCCAGCCTCTCGGGCCTGAGCAGAGCCTAGTGGCTTCTTTCCAGGATGGCACTTAGTCTCAGGGAGAAGCCTCCACACGGGTCAGAGGGCATCTGGGTGCTACAATGTTGCCACCACCCCAGAACCACTGATATCACTAGGGAGCAACCCCCAGGCCTTGCAGCCCAAGCCACCCTAGGCCTAACCCTGCTCTCAGTAAGGACATCCAAGGCATGTCCCTGTCCTCCGCCTACCCCTGCACTGCCTTTTGGGGCTCTCTTCCTTTAACTCGGGTTTCATTCCAGGCTATCTCCACTTCAGACCCTTTCAGATCTCAGTCCCTTGTGCCCAGCCGATGGCTTGGTGGGCAGTGGTCAATCTCGGTTGCTTTCATACTTAGCCCCCCTGCCCTTCCTTATGTAGGCAGGGAACACCTCCATCTACTGCCCGTGCTTCCACAGGCAAGAACCCAAGAGGAGGGTGGTGTAGCTCAGTGGTGGATGCTTGCCAAGTGTGCACAAGGCCCTGAGTTCCATGCCCAGCACTGCAAAGGAAAACAAACAAGCAAAACCCTCAGGGGCAACGTCATCTCTGCCCTACACTGTCCCCATGAGCGCCACCAGACGCACTGCTCTCTCTCTCTCTCTCTCTCTCTCTCTCTCTCTCGTTTTTCAAAACAGGGTTTCTCTGTATAGCCGTGGGTGTCCTGGAACTCACTCTGTAGACCAGGCTGACCTCGAACTCAGAAATCCTCCTGCCTCTGCCTCCCAAGTGCTGGGATTAAAGGCGTGCGCCACCACTGCCCGGCTTGCTCTCTCTTTTTTAAAAAAGGAAAATGTGACTCTGTGTGAGCGCGGTCCAAGCTTGTGGCGTTGTCCTCTCCTTCCTCCTTGTTTGCAACAGGGTATTTGTCTATACAACAGGAAAGGGACAAAGCATAGTCCAAGCCTACAGACAGCATGCTCTCCCTCGGGTTTCCAGTGGGAGAAGCACCCCCTGGTTTAGAGTTCCTGGATTCATTTGTTTCCCTAATGTGGGGATCACCACCACCACCACCACAGCCCCTGTGAGACTTGATGCCCTTGCTTTTACTCCAAGCAGGGGCTCCCATGGCTCCTTCTGTTCTGTTTGTGTCCCTTCCCTAAACCACACCCCCCACTTCCAGCCACTCCAATGCCTTCCCCCTTCAGTTCCTTCAGATTTGTACCACACAAAGCTCACAAGCTGAGGCGCAGGGCACTCTCCCCCATTTCTGCTGCAGCATGCCCCTGCTGGCTCCGGATTGAGTGCTTCCAACTGAGAAAGAGACCACGTGGCAGGCACCTTCTTCTTTGGGTGACATGTCCACACTAAGACCCTTTTGGCCTGGTGGAGCTTCCTCAGCCTTTCTCTGGGGAGCCCTCCTGAGCTGCCCTTCCCCCAACCCTGGCTTTCCTCTGCTCCTTTGCAGCTCCTACTACAGACTTCTCCTCCATGCCCCAGCTAGGGGCTTCCTCTCCTCTCCACAGCCTGGTCCTGGCTCAGTCTGTCTTCTGAAAGGGATCATAAGTATTAGTGGCAAAGTTGACACCGTGATTCAGTTCAATTCCATCTTCTTTCGTGGGGACTTCTCATGCTCCCATCTTCCCCGGAGCTGGGTGCAGACCTGGAGGGGCAGTAAGGTCGCAGGAGACAAGGTTAAGCCCCAGGGATCTTTTTGAGGAGCCACTTGGAATCTTGCCTCCCTGCCCAAAGTTTCTGTCTCTGCAAGATTTGGGGGGAAGCCTGCCAGGTGCCTCAGCTGGCAGGGTTCTGAGCACCTTTGCCAAGCCGGGCCTTCTCCCTGGTTCTTCAAATGGGTTATGATTATGGCATCTCTCTGTCTGAAAATACCCACCAGGAAACAGCAACCCCAATCCAAATAGAAAAAGATCCCCAGGAGGCAGAGGTACCTTAATTCCCATCTCGGGGATCCTCTAAGAGTTTATGGCTTTAGGAGTCCTCTGGGGAGCCTAATTTTCCAGGTCCCAAATAGTCCCTAGGGTGCCCTGTGTAGGGGTAGGAAAAGGCTGTGACTGTCCCCACTCTGTCCACTGGGCTCCTCCCGCCATCAGAGCCCCTGTCCTGACCCATCATGCTTTGCCCTGTGCTGTGGGACTGAAGTCATTACAAATAGGCCCAGAAGGAGGTGCTGCCTCCAAGTTGGCAGGCCTGGCTGTGCAGTGCTGAGGGTCACCTGGGGCCAGGGAGTAGAATTTTCCCTCACAAGCTGAGACGCAGACACCTTCCCCCACCTCTGCTGCCTCATGCCCCTGATGCTTCCAGCTGAGAGAGGGGCCTCGTGACAGGCACCTTCATCTTTGGGTGCCATGACTACACTGAGATCCTTTAGGTCAGCTGGTCTTGAAGCTTCAGGCCCCTGGCACGGCCAAATGCAACTGGCCATGTGTGCCCCATACTTCAGTTGGCAGGGTTTGGGCACCATTGCCTACCAGGCCTTTCCCCCAGTTCCTCAGCTCCTCTCAGTGACGCAGGCAGCCTGGCTGTGGCTCAGAAGGAGGCTGAGTCTTGGCTAATGTGGACAAGTGGCTTCTGAGCCTGACCTGTGTTAGTTAGGAAGGGGCTGTCAGCCCTGCAGGCCTGTTCAGGGACTGAGTCCTTCTAAACTTCTGGTCAACTGGCAGCCTCTTCCATACCTGGCCTTGGATATCTTCTTGGCCTTGTCTTGTCTCTTCGGTGGGTTTGGTTTTACCAGCAGGGGAGCCCCAGCTGGGAGGTTATGGGACCAGAATCCAAGGTCTCTATGGGTCCTTTCTAGGCCAACCTCTCTAGATGCACTAGAGAGTTACAAAGACTGCTCCTGGGCAGGCACACCTGACTGGGAGTGGAGAGGTGCTAATTGGGTTGGGTGCCTGAAAAGACCCTCTGCCCAGAGGGCCTGAGAACACCCTGAACTGTCAGAGTGCGTGTGTGTGTGTGTGTGTGTGTGTGTGTGTGTGTGTGTGTGTGTGTGTGTGTGTTGAACAATGAGCGGGTGTGAGAGTGAGCACATGGAAGCAGATGCCCCAGAGCCGTAGTGCGGGCGGGGGACCGTGAGAACAAGTCTGTGGGTGGAGACCTTGGGTGTGAGAGAGAAGCAAGTTTGGGAAATGACTGCAGACTATTCTGAAAATACTGGCCACTAGGTGTCACCAGGAGCCCACGGGACTAAAAAAAAAAAAAAAAAAAAAAAAAAAAAGCTCCCCCCCCCTCCACCAACTATGGAGAACTCTTTATCCCTCAGGCATTTCCCACTCTCGCAGGTAGAGGGCACTTCTGAGTCTGTCACGGTGTCTAGGCCACTGTTGGGATGGGCTGTTGTCCTCTTAACCACAAAGACACATTATAGAAGCCACCCTGCTCCAACTCTCACAAACCCTGGCTGAGGCCCTTGGGGTCCTGACTCAGACCGGGGGGGGGGGGGGATTTCTGCAGCACCTCTGAATGAGCAACCCACCCTGTCCTCCCCCTGCCGACCTGGGTGAAGGGGAGAAACTTCTTACTTAGACCCCACCCAGATCTACTTTGACAATCAGACTCCCAGACCCCACCCAGGCTTTAGTGGGTCTTGGTAGTTGTGTTCGATGGCTAGGAAGACAGAGCTTTGGGCCACATTGCTTTCTTCTCACTAGGTCTCCCACAGGAGGCAGCCCCTCTACAAAAAGCTGGGACATTCTGGCTGCTGGGCCTGTCCTGCCTGGAACTGGGAGAGGGTGCAAAGGGAGGCCACGGTCAAAGGGTCACACAGGAGCCAGCCCTGATACCTCTATGAGCTGAGAACCGGCTGAAACTCTAGACACCTCGGGCTCCCCTAGGCAGGACAGGGGTGGTCTGTCTCAGCTCTCAAACCTCTGCTGTCTGCAGTTTAGTAAACCCCAAGACCCAACCATAACAATGACCCTATGCACAGCCCCTGAAACCTCGCTGTCATCCCTGTCACCTACTTGGCACCAGCTACACGGCTCCCTAAGTCAGCTCAGTCCTGCCTCAGCATCTTCGTACTTGCTGTTCTCTCGGTCTTCCCTCATAAATCCCCAGAGCCCATCCTCCCCCTCCCTCAAGGACGAGGTTTGAGCTGGCCTTTCCTTGGAACAATGCACCCCTGTCTCAGCTTTCTCCTCAGTCTGCCTTGCATCTCCCCTTGGTTAACATTGGAAACTTTAAGATATCTCACTTAATTATTTTTTTATTTCATTTTATTTTTTTAGTACTGAAGTATTGAACCCGAGACCTTTATACATACTAGGCAAGTGCTCTACCCCAGGCTACATTGCAGTCCTTCACTATTGGATTCTGGGAAAGCACTCTACTGATGAGCCACAACCCAACCCCCTTTGTACTTTCTGTTTGACACAAGGCCTCACCAGACCGTCTAGGGTGGCCTGGAACTCTCTATATACACCACGCTGTCCTAAAACTTGTGATCCTCCTGTTTCGGCCTCGCGAGTAGATGGGATTGCAGGCTTGTGCCACCAGGCCTGATACTTACCTATTTTTATCGTGCATCTCTCCCATTACCCACGCCATCCTATGAGCTGACACCATGCTTTCTTCACTAGGGCAGAGTCTAGCTCATACAGTCTAGCTCAGTGTTAGTGCTCAGCAACGGGTGAATGAATGAATGAACGAATACACTGAGTAGGGTATTTTGTACAAGGCTGTCTCTATCCTTCCTGAGCTCATCTGACCATGGCAGAACAAAGGTTTGGCCCTTAGCTTTCATTCAGCCTTACGACCTGTCTGGGCTAGAATTGGGGGACAGCCTAAGGCCCCTGCTGCAAAGCCACAGGCCACTGCAAAGCTGCCTTGCTTTATGACCCCGTTGCTCGTGGTTTACCTTCAGCAAGTTGCATTTAATGCTTGCGGGCACACACCACAAGCTGTGGGCTACAGGCAGTATGGTATGTTGTACCTAAGACTCTGGGGACATGCAGGAGTCAGAAAGCTACATGGCAAGGAAAGGGAGATGCCTGACTCAAGGAGCACCAGATCTCCAAGGTGCTGTCCCAGCTAGGAGAGGAGCCAGTGGGCCGTTGGGATATCTTGCTTTTAGAACTCTCCCCCACCCCCATGTAAGGCAACATTACCACTGAGAGATTCCCAAGTATGGGCAGTGGAAGTCATTCAGCTCCAGGGGTAACCCCCACTCCCATAGCTTCTTCTGGTCTCCGGTAGATATTTAAGTCAGCTCTCCCCTGCACTGGGCATATGTGGCATCCTTTAAGTGATTTCATCCACCTTTTAAGGGGCAGCCGAGTTGTAAATGCATTAAACTCCATCATTCAGACAGAAAGGTCTTATGGAGACGTACACAGCTAAGGCTAGCCTAGAGATTTTAACAAACTTTTAGAGAAATGTCTTTGAAAAGCATAAAACAAATGCCCCCTTTTTAAGGAGAGAGGTGAGCCTCCAATGTGTGTGTGTGTGTGTGTGTGTGTGTGTGTGTGTGTGTGTGTGTGTGTGTGTGTGTGTGAGTGTCTGGGGAGCTCCAAAAGGACCTGAAGGAACCCCAGAGGCTTCTGGGAGCACCACAAGACAAACTCTAATTCTTGTACACTGTAGGGTGGGACCTTGTTCCTGTGAAGGGAGCTCAGTCTGCAGTACCTGACATGCCCAGTAGGTGTCATGGCCAGGAGGAAGTACCAACCAGGCACTGGCTATATTGAAGCTGCAGACCCAAGAGGATTCACGTGTGCTTCTGCCTTAGTGTTGGTGACCTCCAGCCTGGGTCTGCTTTGAGCCAGGGGCTGCCACATGTCTTCCCAGGGGACAGAGCTGCCCTCTGACCATGTTGCCAGCTGGCAAGCACTGGTCAGTAGCCCTTAGCTCCAGAAGCGCTGGCCAAGGCCAGGACTACAGGGACTGGTAAGTTCCTAAGTCAGGGCCAAGCCATTGCAAGGGACAACTACAATGTTCCTCAAGTCAGAGCTTTGAAGGGGGCTATTCCAAACCTTGACAGGACCCAAATACACGCCAGTACAAGTAAATGCACCCATATGCGTATGTGCCCACAAATACATATGTGAACATACAAATATATATGCACACACATGCATTTGATGCACACCAACACACACACAAAAGTGTACTGAGTGCTGAGATGCTTGTGCAAATGGATGTTTACAAATGCATGTGTGTGTGCGCTCACACACATACACACACACACAGAACACATACACACCCTCAGTCATATATATTCACGCTCACTCTCCCTAGGCTCTTGTAGGTAGGTGGAGAAAGACCCTTGAGGTGAAGTTATCTGGGGAGGGATGCTCTTCTCACCTGCCTCTTCTGCCCCCATTGGACTGGCAGGAGGACTGAGGGGCAGCTACGGTGTCCAGTTGTGACGGGGCCAGTCAGAGCAGGGACTCTCCTCCAGGTTTACCTGCTGCAGCTGTCTGGGGTTGGGGAGCAGAAATTCCTCCTGCAGTCTAGGGAAGTGAACTGGACTGAGAGCTAAGGTGGATGCTGTGGTCACTGTGAGGGTTGGGAGAGCCACCGAGGCAGCCTGAAGCCTGCTGCTGCCTTAAAGACACCTTGGTCCCTGATGGAGGTGGGTCTGCTGCCTCCTTCTCTTCCTCCTCCTCTCCTTCTTCCTCCTCTTCCTCCTTCTCTCCTTCCTTCTCTTTAATTTTTTTTTTTTTTTTGAGACAGGATCTCTCCATGTAGTCCTTAGCTGGTCTGAAACTCACTATGTAGACCATGCTGGCTTCAAACTCATAAACATCAACTTGCCTCTTCCTCGCAAGTGCTCAGGTTAAAGGCATGTGCCAACAGGCCCAGCAAACAAGGCAGGGCTTCTCAATTCCTTCAATTCTTCAGATGTCTCAAACCTGTGAGAGCCTGAGAAGCTGGAATACATGACCTCTGGTCCCTGCTGTCCCCTGGCCAGCATGCTGGTACATCAGTTCAGGATGACAATGAAATCATTTGTATCACCATCTTTTGAGAGACCTGAGGCCTTGGGAGGGGCTCCAGAAGCCCCAGCTGCTCAGCCCAACTCTGAGCAGCCTGTGTGGAATCCAGCTTGCTGACCACCAGCCTTGCCCACAGTCCTTGGCAGGGGTCAGAGGTCTGTCACCTCCCCCCCGCCACCATAGATCAATATCTTCCAGTCTACTGTCAGCAAATCTTTGACCTGTGACCTGACCACACATGGTGACCCCTGAACCTATTGGTCTTTCCACCAATCTTTGCCCTGGTCTCTGGGGTGGGTGAGGGGCTGTCCCCTGGCTCTGGCCCAGGCTTTGAGAAGAAGGGAGGGTGGGAAGCTATCTGTCCTTGTACTTCCAGTTTCTTTCCTTTCCTCCAGAATAGGGGCTGACGCATACAGTAGAGGTTCTGTGTGCAGGCCCCTCGGAGCTCTAAGACCCAGGGATGCTATGAATGAAAGATTTTAAAAGTCCTTCTGAAGCTGAGGCTGTGGGAACTCCGGTCTCAGGGTGCCTTCCTTCTTTGTCTCCAGTGTCCCCAAAGGTACCTAGTAGTGCCAAGCTTCTGTGCTTGGATTCTGGTGCTCACAGCCTCGTTCTCAGTATGGTCTGGTTGAAATAGGGTATAATGGGAGATGTCATACAGCCAACATTAGG
Source organism: Uromys caudimaculatus (assembly GCA_028551405.1). Lineage (NCBI taxonomy): Eukaryota > Metazoa > Chordata > Mammalia > Rodentia > Muridae > Uromys > Uromys caudimaculatus. The sequence goes on along the minus strand of CM052717.1, from coordinate 58,259,291 downwards.
GCCAGGCCTCAAACTTCAAGGACGAGGAGATACTTTCTCATCCAGAGGGTCCTCCCTGCTGCCAGTCCTTCCCCCACTCCAAACCTGAGACCCAGCAGCTTGGACTGGAAATGAGAGAGGGGGACTCAGAGGTTTCCAGTGTGCTCCCTCGGCTGTACCCCCTGTAGCTCAGCTAGAAGGGCCACGGGTGTGTCCAGTCCTGCCCTGCACATTCATCTTGTCCTACTTGGGAGACTTCTGCACACTGCTGGTGGATCTACTGGGGAATACCAGGAACCCATTCTTCTGACCCACTCAGAATACAGCTTAAGGACTCCAAAACTCCTTGAAAGACATCACTGACCCGAGACTGTGGGACAACACACATCATTACCTGACTCCTGAGAGGAGATGCCTTCTGCTTCCTGGAAAATTCTGAAGTTCCTAGCTGGGCTCAGCCACTCTCTGTCTCAGGTCCATGGTCATCTACCACAGGGAGGGACAACGGCTCAGGCTCTAGCAAAGAGAAATGTCCCCTCCCAGGAGAGGAAGAAAAGACGCAGAGGAGGAAGAGCAGGGGAGAGGAACAGGGGAGAGGTGTGAGGGGCTGTCTGCTAATATGGAAGATGTGGGTGAGCATTTGGTAGGGAACACATGGCATGTGGGACACAGGCTTAGAGAGGGGTGTAAACAGGAAAGGCAAGAGCCAGTGCTCACATGGGCCTGACTGCAGAGCCCTGTGACTCTGGCTTTTTTCTTAGCCCTGTTAGCTTTGAGCTTCACCTCTAGGCATATTGGTCCTGGGCAAAGTCCTGACCTACTGAGGAGACCCCTTTGCCCTGTCTAGGTCTTGCCTTTCCTTCCCAAGGGAAACTATCAGGGACAAAGAGACAGCAGGCCAGACTGGGTGGAAGATTACACAGAAGACTGTGTGAACAGCAGGCCCAGAGATCAATGGGTAGTGCAGAAGGTCTGACTGTTGTTTTTGTTTTACCGTCCTGGGGACTGAACTTAATGTATCATATATGCTAAGCAAGTATTCTACCACTGAGCCACACCCCCAGCCCCTCACTGGGGGATTCTAGGCAGGGGCTCTACCACTGAGCCATGCCCCCAGCCCCTCACTGGGGGATTCTAGGCAGGGGCTCTACCACTGAGCCACACCCCCTAGCTCCCCCTTTACTTCTTGCACTGAGACAAGATTTCACTTCACTGTCCAAACAGGCCCTGAGTATATATATAATCTTCCTTCCTCAGTTCCAGAGTAGCTGGGATCACGGGCATGTACCACCACATTTGGCTATCGATTCTGAAGCCAGCATCCCACACCATGGTCTTGGCCATGCCGTTGGTCACCTCTCTGAGAGGCCTTCTGGCCTCTCTAAGAACATGGGTTGCTTCTGTAGCCAGGCTTGGGGTCAGCCAGTAGGAATAACCTAAGCCGCCTTGTCATGGGGCTCTGGCTTAGAGTGGTGTGTGCATTGCATGCAGCTGGGCCCACTCTAGCACCTGGGACACAGTCTACCTTCTGGGAAACCAGGATAGAGAACGGAGTTGGCTTCTCTGGCTCAGGGGCTGGGGGTGGACTTGTAGCCTGGGTGGACTTCTTGGGCACTGAGTTAACATCCGGTTGTAAGTCGTCCTCCAGAGCAAGTTGAGTAGAGTGGGCACAGCCATGGCGGGTCTGAAATCAGTCTCTTTGTCCCTGTGAGTACCCAGAATCCCAGCAGGTCACAAGAAAAGGGACTGTATCCCCAGTTTTCCCTGCCCTGAGTCTACCATACAACTTCTGCTGGGAAGGAGAATGTGGGAATCAGGGTCCAGAGATGGCCCCCCCTACAAGGCCTTGGAGACTAGTCATCTACCCAAGGGAACCCGAGTTCTCTATTTCTCATGGTTACTGGGGCCTAAAGCTCCTTGTGCAGCCCAGACTCAACACAGCACAGCACTGCATTGCCTAGTGCTCAAGGGGACTCTGATGAGACGGCTGCTCCTACAGAGCCATGGACACGCCTTGCACACAAAATCACTCACATGTACCACAGCTACATCGTCTAGACACAGTCGAGAGACATCACACAACACAGAGTGGCACATGCCACAAATGCCATGGGCAGAAACACATCACATGCCCAGAATCACACACCACACACTGATACACGCTACACACACATGGAGCACACAAACACACAGACTTAGCTCAGATAATCACGATGCTCACACAAACATGTGCTCCCCACCCGCCAGAGCATATACACCACACAGACAGCCCATGGATGTAATACAGACACTTAACCACATACACGCACAGAACTTATGCCATGCTGACATAGCCCACAGGTGTCATACACGCCATATGAACACAGAGCACATACATACCACCCCCATACACCCCACAGATATCAAATAATGCACAGACAGACATCAAACGGACCTCACCTGCAGACACGCAGTGTGCCCTGCCTCACCCTGATCCTCCCGTTGCACACAGACTGCAGAACCAGTAGAGCGGACCTGCAGAAGCCCTGGAGCCACATGGCCCCTCCTAATTCCCAGACCGTCTCTAACTTCCACTTGGCCACATTGGCGCTTCAGAGGGCCAGAGAGAGAAATGGAAGACGTGGAGAACTTGCAAGACCTGAGGAGGCAGGCAGGACTCAGGGTGCAGCTCCTGGTAGGGAGCTAGAAGCAAAAGCTTGGGCTATAGGCACAGCCACAAGGCCTCGTGAGATACAGCTGTCCCTCCCTACACCCTGGAGTCTGAGTACACATAGAACCCCGTTTAGTCCTTCTTGGTTGGCCCAGGGCGTCTGGTAGGACTCTCCCTACTATCCCTTGGCTTGTGACACAGGACTTCAGATGGGAGTGGAGCTCCCCATGCCTGTGCCCATAACAAATGGCCTATCCTACAGAAGTCAACTGTAGTCTGAGCAAAGAAACACCGTCTGCCTCAGGCCACAGGAAGGTCTACCCCAGACCTTGGATTCTTGAATGGTGAGAGGACGGGGCAAAAGGCCCATCTTGGAGATCTAGGCCTTGGGGGCCTCTGACTCACTGTTTGGCATTCCACCCTGGAGCCAGACCCTGCTAACCCAAAGAGCCCCAGGCTCCACTAAAAAGTGAACCAACTGGTGGCCATTTGGGAATTAGTTGGAAAGGGTGGGGCAGGGGAAGCAGGTGAGGGTTTTATGCGGGCTCCTGAGAACAGCTGACTTTTCATAGGCCTGAGGGCTCTCCCAAGAGGTCAGAGGCACGCACGGGGCAGTGGGATTCCGAGCATCACACGCCTTGCTCAGGGCGGGGCCAGCTCTGCAGCAGCACGGTGAGAAGGGCGAGGCACAGCCAGGTGTGGTGGTGAAGCATGCTTGAGACCTGGCCCTGGGAAGGCTGGGAGGGAGCTTTCAAATTTGAAGCTAGCTTGGGCTAGAGAGTGAGACTCTATCCAGAGAGAGGGGGGGGGGGGGAGGGAGAAACTGTGTGCACCAGCCACTGCTCACTAGGCTTCCCTGCCTGAGAAATATCAGTGGTGGCCAAGGTAGATGCCACTTGATCTCTGGAGTCATAACCTGGAGATCCATCAGGAAGGACAATATAACAGATACCTTCTCTCTAGAGGCTCCCACGCCTGGTCTGGCAGAAGACATCCTGCCTAAATTGGCTCTGTGGGGACCCTGTCTCCTGGTCAGCTACAAATTCTAACTTCCATCTCTGGCTCTGGACCTCTCAGAGGCTGGTGAGCCAGCCAACATGGGCAGGAGTCATACTTCCAGCAAAGACAAGATGAAACTAGGAAGTGGCCCCAGTGCTATTCAAGTGTCCACCTCCCAGTCTTTCTGGGTATGGGGGCGGCTGCTCCTAAATAAGGCCTTAGTCACCCTGTCAGGAACTCTATACTGAATCTCTGGGAAATGCCACAGGCCGACACAGCTGGACTCCTTGGGGCTGACCCAAAGGACTCAAGCTGCTTGCTGGGGACCAGCCAGGTTCCTTGCCTGTGATAGCTCTGCTGCCCGTTGGGTCTCTCTCTCTCTCTCTCTCTCTCTCTCTCTCTCTCTCTCTCTCTCTCTCTCTCTGCTATCTCCTTGGCTTTCTCACGAAGAGGTGGGACACAAAGTTCCCCCTTGTGATTTCTTTTCTCACCGGCTTTCCAGGTTCCCAGCTCACCCAGGAAAAGCCAACATCTGGAGCCTTTGAGGACTTCCATATACTGAAAACCTCTGAATGTACCTTCTGCGGGATCCTGCCCCAGCATGACATCTTCCCTCTGTCCCACATCAAAACCTGCACAGAGCCAGGTGCTAGCTCTTTTTCCCCTCCATTCAGCAGGCTTTGAGCCTGGGTCCTGTGGATGCCCTGGGGTGCTTCTATCATGGAATGGTTAGTTTTATGACAATTGACACAAGCTAGAGTCATCAGAGGGGAGGGAACCTCAGTTGAGAAAATGCTTCCATAAGATCTAGCAGTGGGCATGCCTGCTAGACACTTAATTAGTGACAATGGCACCATTGTAGGTGGTGACACCCCTGGCCTGGTGGTCCTGGGGTCAATAAGAAAGCAGGCTGAGCAACCCATTGTTGAGCAAGCCAGTAAGCAGCACCCCTCCAAGGTCTCTGCATCAGCTCCTGTCTCCAGGTCCCTTCCCTCTTTGCGTTCCTGTCTTGATTTCCTTTGGTGATGAACAGTGCTGTGGAAATATGAGCCAAATAAACCCTTTCCTCCCCAAGTTGCTTTGGTCCTGGTGTTTCAGCCCAGCAGCTGAAACCCTGACTAAGGCAACCCCCAATGTGAAGGGGGAAGCTTTCGTATTACCAGCAGGGTTGGGAGCCTCTCCTGGGAGTTTCTAAGCAAAATGGGCTAGAAGGGCCTGGAGAGCCTCCAGGGCCCAGCAAGTATACCCAGTCCCAGATTGACAACTTGGTGCACTTTTTTTGTTGTTTTTCTTTATGATGTCGAGAAAGGGAAATGCATTCAATAGAAGTCAAACTTCAGATTTTCGATTTGGGTCTTTTCTCAGGCATGTGGCATTTGTGATGCTGGCCAGTGAGCACCTACAGCAAATCACAGCTCCGGGGCAGCCCCGGGATCACAAAGAGAGAATTGATATTCTCCACTGTTCTTGGTTCTCATGCTATGATGCCTGGCACTGCAGATGTATTCAGGGTATTCTCCTGTCTATTTGGATTCGCTATGACAAAAAAAAGACCCGGGATTGGGTCCTATAACTTAAAGGCTTAAGCTGGGCACAGGAATACACTTCTGCAATTTCAGCTGTGGGAGGGGCTGAAGCAAGAGCCGGCCTGGGAAGCCTAAGGAGACCCTCTCACCAAAGTTACCAAGCAAACATTTTGGTTTGGCTCACAGTTTTGGAGCCTTGGAAATGCAGAGTGTAGGGTCAGCCTCTGATTAGCATGTGGTGAGGGCTTTCTTGGTCTGCCATAACATGGCGGAGGGTATCACATGCTAGGACAAAGCAAGACAGCCAGCTCTGGTCTTCCTTCCTACCGCGGGGAATTTACATATTTGTACTCATGTGACCCCAATAACATTCCAAAGTCTCCCCTCAAATACCATTCACACAGGTATTAGGTTTCTGACACATAATTGTTTGGGGGACCCAAGGCAGATAATTTTCAACTTATAATAGGTTCACCAGGCTGGGCATAGAGGAGTACAACTTTAATCCTTACACTCAGGAGGCAGAGGCAAATGGATCTCTGTGAGTTTGAGGCCAGCCTGTCCTACATAGTGAGCACCAGGATGCAACGCCATCATAAGTCAAGATGCAACTGCATTGGATTGGATCTTATTATCACTGTTGTCTAGCCCGGTATCCATTACTAAATCTTCCCTGCCTACAGCCATGGCTGGAAGATCGACCCACATGTACATGTGGGAACAGACATCAAATGCTAATATGGTTTGAATAGAAAATATCTAATGCAGCTTACATGTTTGAACAATTGGTCCCCAAGTGACCAAGGCAAGTGGTGCTGTTTGGGAGACTGTATGCCCTTGTGGGTGAGACCCAGCAGGCAGAAGGATGTCACCGGAGGTGAGCCTTGAAGGTGATATCTGCCTCTGGCTCTGAACTGAGCTCTCTGCCTCTTGATCCCATAAGAACAAGCCACACTGCAAGCTCCTGCCACCACAGTCAGTCACTGGAACTGCTATGCTGTCTTTGCCTTGAGGGGGCTGAAATCCCATAAACTGTGAGCCAAGGAAAACTCACTCTTGCATCTAAGTGACTCCTGTTATGTATTTATTTGGTCATAGCAACAAGGAAAGTCACTAACTCAGGTGTCCTCAGTAAGGGCATTTCCACCAGAAGATGCTGACTGCTGTGCTGGGCAGGCTCAGGCCCTGTTCCCTCTCCCAGGTGCCCTCACTGCGGCATGGATCTAGAGAATAACAGAGTCTGAGATACTTCATAGGGGAGACAATTGCATTAGATGAAGGGCCAGGGAAGGCACATGAAAGAGGCAATATTTGAGAATAGAATGCAAAGAAAGATCATACGAGATGTCGGCGAGGGGTGACCGCACTCAGGAGACAGAGGCTTATCCTCTGACCATGCCTGACCTTTGACCCTACCTGCATGAAAGGATTCTCTTGTTATTTTGTCTCCTCAGGCACTTGTCTTAAGGTTGTTTTTTTTGTTCCCGCCCTCTGCCCCGCCCCAGGTCAGGGTTTCTCTATGTAGCCTCACTTACCCTGGGAACTCAATGTGTAGACTAGGCTGGCCTTGAACTCATAGAAATCTGCCTTCTGAGTGCTGGGATTAAAGGTGTGTGTCACTACAGCCCGGGGCTTTCATCTCTTTTAAGTTGAAAGCACCCATCTAGTGACCAGCCTGGATCTCTCCACACACACGCCACCAGTCTTGACTTACTCCAAAGACTTGATTTCTCATCAAGGCCCTGCCTGAAGTGCAGCATTTTGCATCCTGATTGTTTGTCTATAGTTTGGTTCACTGGGTATAAGATTGCTTTCCTGAGCTCTCCACCAATACGATGTCCTCTAAACTTCTGAGTGCCATTGACGAAGAAAGCCTTTTTAATCCGATTGTTACTCTTCTGTGGTCTTCATTTCTCCATGATATTTTTTTTAAATATTTTTGTCTTTACTGTTCTTTAGCTTTACTCTTATATGACATGGTTTTAATTTTTAAAAATAATTTTATTTTTAATTTCTGAGACAGGATCTCACCGTATAGGCTAGTCCTGATCCTGTGGCCTCAGGCTCCTGAGTGCTAGAATTATAGGCATGTGGAAGCATGCATTGACCCTCCTTAGGATTCAATGCGAATCTTCAATGTGAAGATATTCCCTTCTTCTGAACATTTCTCAATGATTACGTCTTGAATGTTTTTTCTACCCCAGTTTCTACCTCACAGAATCCACGTTATATGCACGCTGGCCCTTCCTATTCTAAAACCCTCTCATATTTTCCCACCTCTGTGCTGTATCTCATGAAATTTCTTCTGATGTGTTTTCCAGTTCCCTAACTCTACTTTGAACCCCTACTCATTTTCTACATAACCCAACCCAGTGAGCTTCTCTTTAGTATTGTGGTGTGGGTGTTTTTGAAAGACCGTACACTAGATAGATTTTAATCATTGTGACAAACACATGCTCAGAAAACAACTTGAGGGAGGGAGAATTTCTTTTAACTCCTGGTTTCCAAGGTTTCTACCTGCTAAGGCTGGGGGAGTGCAGGGCCGGGGGAATGGGGTGAGAAACAGAACTGCTCACAAATGGCAGCTTGGAGAGAAAATGCTCCTGAGGGAACGCTTCCTTTGTCTCTCCTTACTCCACCCAAATCTCCATCCTGTTGTGTGATGACAGTCAAATCCAGGGTAGGTCTTCTGCCTTATCTAGAAATACCTTCAGATTATATCGAGGTGTTTTACGAACCTTCTAGGTGCCTCTCGATCCAGTCAAGTTGACAGTTAAGATTTAACCCACACAAATGGATTTCTTTTGGAATTTACCTGCTGTTTTATCTGTTTTTTGAGACAGGCTATTACTATACCTCTAACTCTTATGTGGTACATGTCTACAATCTTAAAACCAGGAGGTGGAGACAGGAAGATCAGAAGTTCAAGGTCCGGCTGGAGAGATGGCTCAGCAGTTAAGAGCACTGACTGCTCTTCCAGAGGTGCTGAGTTCAATTCCCAGCAAACACATGGTGGCTCACAGCCATCTGTAATGGGATCTGATACCCTCTTCTGGTATATCTGAAGAGAGCGGCAGTGTACCCACATACATGAAATAAATAAATAAATTTTTTTTTTATTAAAAGAAGAAGTTGAAGGTCGTGTTTGGCTAAAAAGCAAGTTTGAGGCCAGGTAAGGCTTATAGGAGACTCTATCTCAAAACAACAGGCAAAAAGGAGGAGAAGGGAGAGGAAGAGGAGAGGAAGAGGAGGAAAAGGAGGAAGAGGAGGAAGGGGGGAGGAGGAGGAGGAAAACTGCAGGGTTAGAGCTGATGGGTTGTGTAAACCTGAACTCCACACTTGCTCGTGGTGCAGCGCAGTTGTAGAAAAGACCTGCACACCATCCCAGGTCAGCTTTACAAGTCTCCGTGTACTGCAGCCCACTAGTCCAGCTTCAGGGAGAAGTCAGTTCCAGCACCCCCCTCGGGGAGTCCAGGACACACCCTGTCCCTGTGTTCTGGCTCAAGACCCTGCGTGCCATGTGGCCCCAGTGTGACCCCGTTTTTACCCCACAGTACATCTCCCCAATCTTCCCTCAAATGAAACCTCCCCCATTTCACAACAGCCCTTTCTGGTTCCGGGCTCTGTGCCACAGTTACATCTAGAACCCCAGAGGGGTCCCTACAGCCAGAGTCTTCAAACAAGAAACCCCAGACTCCGACTAGGAAGTCTCTTCCATCCAGGACTTTGAAACAGGAAATTGTAAAAGAAAAGAAAATATGAAAGCAAGGTCTTTGGTGCTCCTGGGTTAATGGCTCTTGACTTAGGACAATATTGCATTCCCAGGAGACATTTGGCAATGTCTATAGACAGCTGGGATTTTCATGATTGATGGCTAGTAGTGCAAAAGTGTTATTGGCACTGAGTGGGTCCTGGCCAGGAATGTACATGATGTCCCTGAGAACGGGGCTGTCTAGCTCATGTGTCAAGGGTGCTCCTGTTGAGAACACTGATGGCCGGTCCTTCCATTCCTCACTGAGTCCTCTGGGGCAGAAGCCACATATCCATTCTGAGCGCAGGTCCCAATCCCAAGGGATTCCCTGTCAGGAGAAGGTCTGCACGAAGGTGGTTTCCATGGGACCCAAAGGTTACCAGATGCCTCAATAGCCCCCAGCCACACAGAGAGCCTTGCCCAAGCCCATTGGTCCCACATCCCACTGTACCTGCCCACCAGACCTCCTGCTCTGCCTACCCCCACATGCAGCCCTGCTGGCACGTGCCAACCACACCCCTCTATGTGATGTGGTGAGCAGGCCCCGTGTGATGTGGGGAACCGGAGTGTGGTCGTTGGAGCAGGTCAGGCCCTCCTGGGCGGGGTGAGGACATATCTCTGGTGCCATCTTTCCTGTTCTGATAAATAACTGATGTGTGGTTGTGGCAAGAAGGTCACCTCTACCCAGGAACAAACCACTTGTGACCGGTGGGAAGAGCCCAGGGTGGAGGCAGCGGGAAGTCTGCCTTCCCTGGCTACCAGGCTGCTGGGGGCAGATTTCAGAAACGGGAAGTACTGAGCTGGGGCAGCACTTCCTGTGGTCGCCGGTAGTCAGGGTATGGGGCGGGCATGAATGGCAAATCAGGAGGTGGGCATGGCAAAATCAGAGGGGTGGCGTCCCTGAACCAGGAGGGAAAGAGGAGAACTTTCTCTGGTCCCTGGCCCAAGGTGTAAGTCCCCTTGCCAGACACAGCCAGCTGCTGTCCTTTGTGGCCTGAGAAGACAGAAGGCCTTACTAAAGTGCCATAAGTCACCCACTTGGGGCTGAAGTTGCCCTGGGCCTTATGAGTCTTTGACTGGTACCTTTTTGGCGTCTGCTCATCCCATTTCCTCTAAAAACTGCCCACTCCTCTTGCCGGAACTTGAGCACTGAAGGAGTGCATCCCTCAGAACCTCTGGCATCTTCCCCTCTGGGGAGCCTGGAGCTAATAACCTGGCTGCCTTGGGACCCTCCCCTTTATCTCACCAAGAGCCTGGGAGGTCCTCTCAGCTCCTGGCACCCCTCAGAGCAGCAGCTGTTTGCATGCCCTTCTACCTTAGGAAGGGATCTGGTATTGAGTCCTGTTGGCTAGGAGGCTCTCTTCTCCTCACTCCTAAATGCTGAGCGTCCCTGAGAACCATCAGGCCTCTGTGGCCAGAAGGAAGGGCCAAGGAAGAGAAGAGCTGGGAAGTTGGCTACCCTCCCTTCCCAGCTCTCAGCAGAACCTGGAATGGCGTTCCTACCTCTCCTGGTAGCTTGGTCCTTCCATTGCATGGTGAAGCCTAGACTATTGGCTTCAGGACAGACCTCATGGCTGGACGGTTCAGCCCTACAAGACTTTACTGAGATTCCCCAAACAGACTAGTATGCATCCTTTCCCCTAGCCAAGCCTTACTTCTGGTGGGTCCAGTGGACAGCCTTGGTCAACCTCTTCCAGCCTCAAACAACCTCCAGCCCCACTCGAGCTTCATGAGGCTGTGAAGGTCTGGCTTCCTGAGTCGGTGAGAGGTCTGCAGGGGAGGGTTACAGGAGTGCTTCCCTGACTCCTTGGCCCCAGTTGGTACCTGTGCCCACAGAGGCGAGGTAAATAAGGCTCTCTGCCATGACCAAGCTGCACAGACTGCCACCCCATTTTGGTCTCTATGTGTACCCCTGCCTCTTTCGTTGTTAGCAGATTTCACTTACAACAGAGTAGCATTTCATACAGTCTCCACTTCCCTGAGCCTTCCCTGTCTCACCTCCTCCCTCTTTCTGTCCCCTAGCCTGGATCAACGGAGACCTCTGCTCTACACATCAGTCACCTTGTCTCTCTCTCTTCCCCATCACTTGACCCTTACTCCTTTGTCTCTGCCTCCTGTCTGCCCCTACCCCCGTTTCTCGTTCTCTCTGCCTCTCAATTCCCCCCCCCCCGTTTCCCACTATTCCTTTCTAGCTTGTCTCTGTATTTGGTCTCTGCCTCCCTTTTCTTCTCTTTCCTCTTTCTCCCTTCCTCTCCCTCTCCTCTCTCTCCTCCCTTTTGTCTCTCTGACTTTCTCTCCCCATCTATTTGCCCCTCCTGCCTTGCTCATCTCTCTCTCTTCCTCCACCCCTGCATTCTTTCTTCTTTCTCCCCTCCCTCTTGCAGCCTCATCCCTCTCTCTAGTCTCTTCTCTCAACTTAGCCCGCCCTCCTCCCTGCATCCTCTTTCTGTCTCTCCCTCTCGGTTCAGCCTTCTTGGTCTCTGGTAGCCAGTGCCCCTGCAGGCAGCTGGCTTCAGCCTGGTGGGGACCTGCTTGGGTATTTTATTTCTTAGTCACCTTGGCCCTCATCCTGTTATCAGTTGGAAATGAATCAGAGATTAGGAAGTGGGGGGAGGGTATGAGGTGTGAGTGTTATCGCTCAGTGCACCCGGAGCTCTCGCTAATCTTTGGTGGACCTGGATTCGAGAGGAAACACGGTTGCGACATGGGGTAGGGGGTGTCTGTCTTACCGTCACTGTCATGTCCACAGCGAGGCTGTGGGAGACAGGGCCCAAGGTTGGTGAGGGAGGAGAGAAGGCCGAGGGCCAAGCTGGATGGAGTGCACAGCCATACTAGCCTATGAACACATGTGGCAACCGAGGCATACACGTGGGCATAGACATGGGGGAGCCTGCATGTCACCTGTCGCTAAGCTCCATTGCCTGTGCATGCCTGCACAACTCAAGTCCCCAGCCACTGACATTGTACACTGTATGGTTCCTCTCTACTCCAGGTTCCTACAGTCCAGCTCCTCTGAGCATCTATCTATCCAATAGCCACGTGATTGGACCCCTCTCAGCACATGGCCTTCCTATGGTCCTCAGGGCCACTCCACCCTCTTCCTTCCGGTCTCTAGGTCTATGGTCCAGCTCTCCCCCTGACTCTACCCACACATCTATACCCATGGTTCCCTTAACTCCTGCCACCTTGCCCCCTTCTGTTCCTTTGGGTCTCACTTTGCATGTGCAATTTCCTCTGCTTGTGATTTTAACAGCCATCTACCTGACGGTTCCCCACATCGCCTAGGTCACTAAGCCATCTAGACTCTTCCTGGGATTGCCCAAGGTCCCAAAGGCCATGCCACATGGGTGCCCTGTGCTCTGCTCTCAAAGCATAGGTGTGCAGTTGCAGGTATAATTCTTTTCTGTCTCCCCATGACTGTGGGTGAGGTGATAGAGAGTCCTGTCTGTCTGGTGTCTGGCCTGGGGCCTGCTGGCATTAGGCAGGGCCTGAACACTCAGGAATATAAAAACCTCATTGAGACACAGATGAGTCTAGGCCCTTGAAAAAGCCACACATAGTTTATCCACAGACACTTGCATGCAGATTGGCAGATATAGGCATACAAACAGAAGCCCCCAGGGAGGTGCACATAGTTGCTGACTCACCAGGGATGCACTTTCCCCTCTGCTGTTTCCCAGGCCCATTGCATCTCATTAGCTGGTGGGTTCCTCAACCTGCCCTCAGGGAGCTTCCCTCATCCTCTTGGGCCTCCTGGACTCTGTGGCCCTTACCTTCTCTTCAGGTGATAAATCCTAGGCAGGCTCTCTGAGCCTTGGCATTGATGGTGCTCTGTTCTACTTGCAACAAGTGGTTCTGTGCCCATCACAGACAGTGTTTCTCAGCACTGTGGTTAACATGGAGCACGGTTATTAATCCTCTCATATGTGACAGGATAAAGCTCAGTCTAGTACTCGGGGAGATGTTGCACAGCCAAAGGCTTAAGGTTTTGTTTGTAGGCTCACCCCTGAAATTAATACAGGTCAGGGCATCTGTCTGTCCCTGCCAAAGGATACTGCAGCTAGATGTCTGGGCCTAAGAAGCAGAGGTGGGTGACTGTAGAGGTAGGTCTCCAAGGAGAGCCTTGCCTGCCCTGTCGAAGGGTGTATCTTCTGGAGACAGAGGCTGGTGACTGTAGAGACAGGTCCATAAAGAGAGCCTTGCTTGCCCTGCTAATGGAACAGAGCTTTGATGGTTGCAGGCTTTTCATTACCCTGGAGACCCAGAGGAAGCTTTCATCTTCTGGAGATGGCATTAGCTATCGCTCACAATGGTACAAGAAAAGCCAGGAGCCAGTTGGAGAATTTGCTCCGAGGGAGCCCTAACAGCTTCAAGATCATTCTGTTTGGATCTCCAGATTTCTCCAGAAGGTCCAGCAGGCCTTACCCTTTCTCCAGGCCCTGCATCTGTAAAGAAGCTGGTAGGAACAGCTCGCCAGTGTGCAAGGGGCTTCCAAAGCACCACAGTTCTGCACCTTTGGAATTGTCTTGTTCCCCCCAAGGCAGGTGGCTGGCCTGGCTTTTTTTTTTTTTTTCCGGATAGAAATAATGAAGACTCCTTGGCTGATCTGAGAAATGTGAACAGTGCTGGGAAAATCGGCCGTTTTTGTGGTTTGGGGGTTTGAAGCAAGTTTCACAACTGATCTCCCGAGCACAGGGTCCGGTCAAATGTGCTACCTCGGGCCAAGCCATTTCCCAGCTGACTTTGGGGGTGACCGCCCTAGGCCGAGGTGGGGGCTTTTCTCACCTGCCCACTTCATTCCCCATGTTCCTCCTCCTGGGAACAGTCTGGGGTTTGGGATGGTGGAGCCCTTTAGGGTGGATGTCCTGTGGCTTCTGCCTTATCCTTCAGTCTGGAGAGGGAGAGTGGTCTGCCTGGGTCATCTATCCAGCCAGCCTCACTCTCACACAGAAAAATCTTTCCCAGATTTGGGGCATCTGCAACTCTTAAAGGCTTCATTCTGGGAGCTCAGAGGGTCAAAAAGTATCTTATTGCCATAATCTTGGGTTGAGTAACAGGAAGTTCTGGAAGGTTGTTCTAGGGACTTAAGAAGAGAAGAGGCAAACAGGTACCCCCATGGAGGCAGCCCAAAACTTTCCACACCTCCCCTATTGAAAGTTAGGGTACAGAGGGGGACCCAAGAGAGTGTCCTGCCACCAGGTGGCCTGGCCCCCCAGCCTGTCCTTCCACCCTGGAAAGTCCCAAACTGCCTCAGGCCAGCCGGGGCAGAACTGAAATTGGTGACATATGTCTCTGTCCTCTAGGCTCTGGCCCCCGCCTACCCCCCTCTAGAGCTTCCCGCAGGAACCTCCAAACCCAAGGAGGAGGAGCAAATGGCTTCCCTGAGAGCTGTCTTTCTGCCTCCCCTACAGCCCAGCTAGGAAGGAAGGCACTGGCTGAGGATTGGCCTGGCCCAGGATACCCTGAGGCAGTGGTACCCATGGGCAGATTCCCAGTTACGGCCTGCAGTGACCAGACAATCCTGACTACAGTTGCCGTGTAAGGGTAAAGTCTAGGGACCTGCCACATGGTACAGCAGCTGAGAGGAGTCATTCACCGGTCAGTGAAAGATTCCAAAAGGAATGGCTGGGACTGGGGAGTTGGCATTTCTCAGGAGATGGGCTGGGCGGTGACATAAACACAGTGGGCTGAGGTGAGGCGGGAAAACTCTGTGTGGGATCCCACATGGCAACACCGAGGAGCTGGGAACATAATGGTCAGATACGTAGACACGTGGGTGGACAGCAGATCCATCAATCGCCGTAGGCCAGATCAGCCTGGGTAATTGAATACAGCCCAACAGCCAGTCAACTGGCCTCAGAGGGACCCTTAGTAAGCCCGGCCCTCACATGGCACATCCGGGATTTGGCAGAGATGCTCACTGCTGCCTGCTGGTGTGGGGTCAGGGGAGGCTGGGGTGCTCTGGCTGCATCTGCTGGGTGTGTGCCCCTTCCCGTTCCCTATCCATGCCCCCCTCCCAGGTTCCTGTTTCTGTTTTGGGGCCACAGGACTTCCTCTTCTCATCACGGATCAAAATGGCTTCCTGGTCTCAAGTGGAGGCATGCTGGGGGGGGGGGTAACTGGGACAAGAGACCCATTCAAGGGACATCTACAGAAGGAAGTAGGATCTGCACCTCTGTGGGGGGCATCACTGAGAGCTGAGCCGCAGTCCTTACTAATGAGGTCCCTGAAGCTCCTCCAATGAGACCTTCAGTGAAAGCACTTGCCTAATATCATAGGGTGTCCTGCCCAAGTGACCTTAGATGGTCACCTCCTTTCTTGTTGCTATATACACGGGGTCTCATTTTTCCTCCCCATCCCTGGAGATGCTGACTACTCCTAAGCAGCACTTCACTGGCTATTGTGTACACACACACACACACACACACACACACACACACACACACCCCTGTGAGCATCCTCCTAGAGGCAGTGGAGGGCCTGGCTTGATGAGTTTGCAGTATATATGCATGATGTATGTGTGTGTATCTAGGCATAGCATGCATCCATGTCGGACTGGGATGGAGGCACCATTTCCTCCCACTTCTAACTCTGAACAGAGCTTCTTTCCAAATGAAACTTAGCTGTGTCCTGCTGGTTACCAGTCCTGGGGCAGCATAGGGACAAACTGAACTTTTTTATACTGGATACCTTGTATGGGTGGCTACTTAGGGTGTAAGGTACCCAGAACGGGGCATGAACCAAACCAGAAAACACTAGGCATCTCTCAACCTGTCTTCTCGGTGGAACCTTGATCCACGGGGGTCATTTCCCCTCCCCCAAGAAGGTACAGCCTGGGTGGCCCTTGACCATCACATGGCTTGGTGGTAGTTGCTGGTAAACATGGTAGGGCTATTGACTGGCCAAAGCCTTGTCCTCCTCCCTGTCATCCAGCTGGCCAGAAAAGCTATGGGACCAGATGCTTCCTCCTAGACGGCTGAGGCCTGTGTGGAGGTCAGGCCAGTCTGGGAAACTCCCTATCCCCTCCATGTTGCTGAACATTGTTTACGAAGCCCTTGCCTGGTGCCTTCACGAGAGATGATTACAGCTATCACAGATAAGCTTCTTGTGACCAAATGGTCAGAGATTGCTATGGCAGGGCCCAAAACCATGACCAGTACCACAGAAACACACTGGTTCTGGTTTCCTCCTTCCCTAGGAAAGGCTGGGGTCACCGGGTCCTCTGCCCTGGCACCTGGGTTGTGTTCCCTATTCACACGGAACAAGGAGGGGAAAGCAAACACTCCACAGATGTTTACATCATGGTCTCGGGGCCATAATTAAGTCTCTTCAAATTGCACCCTTATCAGCCGAGTATCTTGAGCAGCCTGGAAGGGGAAACATCTTGGAGCATCTAATGAAGGAAAGTTGGACAGGCTCTGAGACTCTTTAAACCCTGAAGAATAGGCCTTTGTTGCCAGTTTTCCCCCACCTCACCTGTGGCAGCCTGCCTCCACTCTGGACTTCATCAACTGCCCGGGGCCAGGGGCAGGACCAGGCGGCCCAAGTCCTGGCAGCAGCCCCCATTAAGTTCCTCCCACCAGCAGCCAGTTCCTCCAACACCAATAGCACAGCCAGCTGGGTGCAGAGGCCCAGGAAGGGGGACTTGAGGGGACTTGAGGGTGCCTCTCCTTTAAATCCAACACTCTACTCCATCCCCACCAGATTCTGACATCTGTGCTCAGCAGGTACTGCAGCCTACCTAGAACCAAGTGAGAGGGCAGGAGTGGGTACTGACCTCTGATTACCCAGAGTCCCTCGTGTCCTGGCTCTACTACCTCCCATCAGACCCCGGTCTGCTTGCTCTCTCAGCCTCTGTTCTCTTGCTCATTAAAAGGACTGTTTCCCACCACCAAGCACACTAATGCCTGGTCTTTTCACCTAGCAAACTACTATGCATATTTCATTTTTATTTTTAAAGAGGTGTGTGTGTGTGTGTGTGTGTGTGTGTGTGTGTGTGTGAGAGAGAGAGAGAGAGAGAGAGAGAGAGAGAGAGAGAGAGAGAGAGAGAGAGAGATACAGGTGGTTCTGAGCTGCTCTGTGAGTGATGGGAACCAAATGCAGGTCTTCTGCAAGAGTACCGTTGTCTTTAATCCCGGAGCCATCTCTCCAGCCCCACTATGCCTATTTCAAAACTAAGCTTGTGTATCATTACTTTGGGGAGCTAGTGAAAGTCCCAGGTCAGTTCCCCTGGCCCTAGTCTGTGTCCTTCTAGTTAAATGTTCACCATGTCCTTGGATGTGTGACTCTTAAAATGGGGCCTTGGGTATCAGGCCACCTTCTGCCTGGCATGGAAGAAGGGTTATGTATTAGAGCGAAGGAAGGGCGGCGCACAGCCTGCCACTCAGCAACACCCCCACTGCACACTCCTTGTCAAATTCTCAAAGGTCATGCTGTTCCTTAACATTCTCCACAAAGGAAACTAAGCTGGACCTGGCTGTTCAGGAGACTGAGGCCAAAGATCATCAACTAGTCTAACCTCTGCCTGAACTACAGAGTAAGTTCAAGGCCAGCCCAGGCAACTTAGAGAGACCCTGTCTCAAAATAAGAAATACAGTGAGGACTGGGGATGTAGTTAAGAGATACCAAGCTTCCTAGTACCTATCAATCAGCAGTATCATGCAAAGGGTAAACTGAGTCCTGGGAACAGTGATAACTTGTTTATGGCCAGTTGGGTGGCAGGTGCAGGACCTAGGGCAGAGGGGCAGGAAACCTTTTCTAAAAATATTGAGATGGTCAATGTTTTGTTTTGTTTGTTTGCCACTATTGCAGTAATTCAACTTTCTTTTCAGGGCAAAGGCAGCCATTAACAATCCACAAATAAGCCGGGCAGTGGTGGTGCACGCCTTTAATCCCAGCACTTGGGAGGCAGAGGCAGGCGGATTTCTGAGTTTGAGGCCAGCCTGGTCTACAGAGTGAGTTTCAGGACAGTCAGGGCTACACAGAGAAACCCTGTCTCAAAAAACAAAAAAACAAAACAAAACAAAAAACAACAAAACAAAACAAAATCCACAAATGAATGGGCCATTGTTGAGTGTCAATAAAACTTTATTGGTAGACAGTGAGATGTGAGTTTCTATCATTTTGACGTATCGGTAAAAATATCCTTTTGGTTTTTTTCTTTGAAAAAGATTTTATTTTATTCTGTGCGTGTGATTGTTCTATTTCATGCATGTCACATGCATGTGTGACACCGTCAGAAGCATGAGGAGGGCACCAGATGCCTTGGCCCCGGAGTTTCTGATGGTTGTGAGCTGCCATGTCGATGCTGGGGATCAAACCTGGGTCCTCCTAACCAGTGATCTTAACCACTAAGCCGTCTATTCAGCCCCTTGATTTTTTTCCCAAGCAAAGTGGCAGAGTTTGACTGAAGCTTTGGCTAGATGAGCCCTGGTCCAGGATGAGAACCAAGTACATGTCCCCCAGCCTTGTTGGAGACCAGGACCCAGAGGCTGCTGCACAGAGAGGAACCCAGACACAGCACACAGGCCACAACTGAAAGGAACCGACAAGTTAATGAACCAGCTAATCCACTATTGAATGACCAGCCAGTGATGAGGCCCTTAGCTCCTGGTTTGAAGTCAGCAGCCCCCATCTTTGAGTTTCCTTAGGCCTGACTGATCTCTTTTCTTCAATCTACATCACAGGTCTGTAGGCAGGGCCCTCCCCATCTCCTCCTGACACCTACCTAAGACTGTAGGGACCAAAAGAAAAGCCCAGGAAGTAAACAGAAGCTATAACTCACCCTCTTAACCTCCCCCACCCCAATTCTGGATGGGGTCCTCAGTACAGCCCTGCCTTCAGCCTGGGAAGCTGACTGAGGAGGTAGATGCAAGTTTCAAGGCTGGGTACGGTAGGGAGGGACTTTGGAGCAAAGAAAGGGCTCTGACTATGCACCATGGTGGGGAAGGACTGACCGGATATACGGAGGAGACGTCACAGGTGGGAGACCTAGGTCCAAGACATAGGTGTGGAAGCAGGAGCCGGCAGAAGGCAAGGTCTCCATGGATTCAGGAGAGTGGCTACAAGAAAGTTTTCACTAGGTAGGCCAAGGAGTAGCCAGAGAGACACATAACCCTGGTAGGAGCGAAGGGGAGGGGTCCTATTTTCATTTTAGCCTGGACCCACTCAGCAGAGCCTGCCTGAATGTTAAGAGTCGGTCTCCATCAACCTCCATGGAGGTCTGCACGCCCTGACGTGGCCTTTTCTATTTTATGCTTAGGCTCAGCTTTGTCCCCTTTCGGTCAGTTGGTCATCCACACATTCACACATTCATTCATTCCTATCCACTCAACAAATGTCATAGAGAGCTGGGGATTTGGCTGTGTGTTACACACAGTGCTTGTCTCTCATGGTCAAGGCCCTGGGTTTGAGCTTGGTCTCCAGCACTGAAACACAGAACAACAGAAAAGTGAAAACAGAAGCCTCGACAGGATGTCAACAATCTGTCAGATTCCCTTTTCAGATCAAGACTTGAGACAGACATGACCCTTGCCCTCATGGGACTGACAACCCTGTATGGAAGAGAGGTGACAGCCGTGTACATGAGGCTGACAACCCAGCCTTTTCAGAAACCAATAGGAATGGGTAATTAAGTGGATCTGCTGCTGCCCAGGGGACACTTGAGGAGGGCTTTTCCCAGGGTGGTGACATATAAACCAAAACCGAAGAGGAGCTGAGCCTGCTTGTGAAAGTCTGTTATTTCCAGCGACCTGGAGGCCGAGACAGATTTTAAGTTCTATAAACCTGGACAACTTAGCGAGTAGGAAGAAGATTGGAGATACCAGTGGCAGAATTCTTGCCCAGAATCCAGCAGCAAGGGGCTGGGTAGCCAGGCCCACAGGATGTGAAGAGCTTAGCACCCAGCTAAGGCTCTGGAGAGCCTCTGTGGGTTGGGCCTGGAATGTGATCTGATTGACCTTTGCAAAGGTCCCCCGACTACCTGTGAGTGGCTGCCTCGGGAGGACTGGCAGGGTGAGAGGCCTGTCCTTCCCGGTGGCTGGTATGTGGCCAAGAGTCTGGATCCTGCCAGGTTTTCCCCTCAGACAGAGGAGCAGGCGTGTTAGGTTGGGCAGGACGTGGGTGGTGGGCAGGCCCTGAGACTGTGACTCTTGGCCTGCTTCTGGCGTGGGCTTGGCGTGAGGCCGCGGGGGAGCTGTGTGTGGGCACGTCCTGGGGCTGCCTGCCTGCCACCCCCAGACACAGGAGCTCCGGGCAGACTGGCTCACCTGGGTCCTGCTCTCACATGGTGGACGCATGCCAGAAGACAAGGAAGGCAGCAGGGGAGCAAACACCTCCTGGGGCCCTGAAGCAAGTCCATGGGACAGAACCCTCTCCTGCTAGGACTTGGTTCATTTATCATTCCACTCTGTAATCAGAGGCCTACTGTGTGCCAAGCAGAATACCCACACACCATCACACCGGCAGACAGACTAACAGGGTACAAGCAACTGTGTCTGGTCCTAGAACAAACCTTGAAATAAGGGTCCCTCCCACAGCAAAGCCAGCATCACCTGAAGTCCCCTCTCTGAGGCATGACAGATGCCGTACTTCTCTCTGTGGTCCCCACTTCTTTTGTGAAACCTGAGCATTCTGGATATCTCTTGACCACAAAGACAGAGAGCAGTGTGATGAGGTTTAAGAGACAGATTCCCTTACTGGCCAGAGAACTAGGTTCTTGAGTGCTGGGTGGTCGATACCTGCCTAGAAGACCTGTAAATGTTGTGACGGTCCCTGGGGAGAGCAAGCTGAACTGTGTGAGAGCTTCTGTGTGGGTGAGCATGGCCCGTTCTAGCCTGGGTTTTATGATGACTGCTGGAAGAAGCCATCATGCATGCATGAATGCACTTATGTGTGCACGTGCCTGTTTCTGTATGCATGTGCCTCATTATGATGTGTGTCTGAGCCTGCGCAGTACGGATGCCTGGGTGTTCCTGCACAAGTATCCCAACATGTGCACACACCAGTGTGCTTGTGTGACTGTGGGTGTGCTTGTGTATAAGGGAATCTGCGTGTACACAGCGTGCACGGCAAGAGTCTGTGCACGTGCATATGAATGTCTGGATCCACAGCCCTTACTGGTCTCGTAGCACCTTTGGGTCTGGTGTGGTTGTAATAGGTCCTATAGGCTGGATGTCTGTCCCCCGTCCTCCTTCCTGACAAGTGTTGACTCAGGGCTGGGCAGCCTTGCTTCAGGATTTCCTGGTCAGGCAGAAGTGGTACGTGAAAACGGAACAATTATGTCCTAAGTGGACCCTGAGGGTCTGGACTGGGCAGTGCTCTTTGGGGTTCAAGCCAAAAAAACTTGTACAAATTCCGAGCCTGGATGGGCCATCACAGGCAGCCATAAGAGGCCCTTGTCCCCAAACAAGGACCATGGGACACGTCCTAAAACCTTTTCTTAGGGTTCTCTGGATGTACAGGGTTGCAAACTCAGCACCTCCCCTTAATACCATGAAGGCAGGAGCAGCTTCATAAAAGGAAAGAGGAGTTGTACACATGCCCAGACCCCCTACCCACTAGGTCTCATTCCCGGAAGCTGTAATAAAAAAATGCAAAACTCTAGAAGAGTGATCATACCTGCATCCAAAGGGGGGTGAAAGTTCTCAGAGGATTCTACCATACTGGGGAGTGTGGGTCATTTGGAAGTTCTGCCTAACCCCTCAGGGAACTTATGGGGAAAGCAGAGTTGCAGGCCGTGGCTACTTGCTTAGTCAGCATTACAGTCACAACTAGGTTCCCCTCCAGGTACTACTGTTGTCCAGTGAGGGATGTTGGGTGAACACAGGCTTCCAGGGAGCAGCCACCCGTTGTGCTAAGGCTGAGCCTCCCTATACCACCCTCTGGTGTGGGCCCAGGTCAAATTAAAAAGAGGCTGCACTTGCCGGGCAGTGGTGGCCCAGGCCTTTAATCCCAGCACTTGGGAGGCAGAGGCAGGTGGATTTCTGAGTTCGAGGCCAGCCTGGTCTACAGAGTGAGTTCCAGGATGGCCAGGGCTACACAGAGAAACCCTGTCTCGAAAAAAAAAAAAAAAAAAAAAAAAGAAGAAGAAGAGAGAGAGAGAAAGAAGAGAGAGAAGCTGGGAGCCTGGTAAAGGGACCGAATTCAACTCTTTGTCACTTCTTCCTGGCTGTTTCTTTCCCTGGCCAGGCACAAGAACAAGCTTTCGTCTTGGCACAGCTGCTAATGCCTATTGCTCCTCTGTCAGCACCTGTTCCCTGGAGAGAGCAGGCCCTTCTCCCTGACAGGGTCTGCACAAGCAACAGTCCCATGGCCAGCCCAGACCCTGGTGAGGTAGGCCTAGGGTACTGATTCCCACTCTTAGCTCCACAGCTTGCCACCAAGCCTGTTTTAGTAAAACAAGCTTCCCTCTGACCTCTGGTCTCGGTATAACCCTCTCCTGACCAAGGTCTAAGAGGTAGAGCTCCAGAGAGTATCTGTGGAGAGCAAATGACTTTTGCCTCGTTCTCTAGAACCTTGCTACAGGCCTCTCCTAAGCCTAGGGTGCTTCCGAAAGCCAGTGTCTCCAAAAGCACACCAGTACCTCCCCTACCCCCATACACACAGCATGGCATCAGGGCAGCACCTGTGTACTGGGGCCTGGTCCAGACCACACTAGGCAGACACCAGCAGGGTGAGCCATTAATGATTAACTCCAGGCCTGGGCCTTGACCTCCCAGGACTCTCAGTAAACAGGCCTTTCTGGCCAAGTGTCCACAGCCTGCTGGAGCCCACTGCCCCCCTCTGGCCTTTCTGCCCCTTGACCCCCCTTGTGCTCTCTCATGGCTCAGACTTTACACGCCCTCCTCAACTGTTCAGCAGAAGCAGGTGGTCCTACGGTATGAAAGCTGGGAATCCTCTTCCCTTGCACCCCAGGTTGGCCTATCCCATGTTCCAACTGGAACCCCTGTCATAGTCTGCCATACCTTCAACTTGGGTTTTCCAGTTAGGGACAACTGCAGCCCCAACTGACCCCTGTGATTCCTGATGGCAAGTCCTGCGGACATGCTCACGTGGTCAGGCAGAGCTGTGACACGCATCCGTGACTGCATTATCCCCACCTCGGCTGGACAACTGGGTTCTAGGCTACTTCTAGCTCTGGTTAAACTGGTTTGCAAACTCTGGCTGGAAACCTGGCTCTCTGGACCTCAATTTACTATCTGTGCCATAAGAAATGGGGTGCCAGAATTCTAGACTCCAATTCTGATTGGGAATAAGACCAAGGACTGGTATCCAGCAGAACGTTACCAGTATGGACCCCCAGGGTTCTGGCTACCAAGTGTTTATTTCCTTCTTCAGGGGCAGCCTCTAGCTTGGCTTTGGAAAACTAGCCCCCACCCACTCCCCCATTTCAGCCCATGTGGTTTGCCCAGACTCTGGGCAACAGATCATATGTCCTGGTTCTGACCAAAGGGTGTCACCTTGAGACATTTGTTGGATATGCTGAGACTTTATTTTCCTTGGCTGGCAAATCAGGAGAAGGAGACCCTAGAGAGTTTCTTGCTGGGAGCTAGTCCGGAGGTTAAGGAAGGCGAAGGCCGAGAGAGATGAGTGGGGCTTCTTAAAACCTTGACCCAGAGCTGTGCCTGGGCCAGCACCATCTGAATTTTTCCATGGCAAGAATGCTTTTTGTGCTGGGCAGTGGTGGTGCACGCCTTTAATCTCAGCACTTGGGAGGCAGAGGCAGGTAGATTTCTGAGATCGAGGCCAGCCTGGTCTACAGAGTGAGTTCCAGGACAGCCAGGGCTACACAGAGAAGAGAAACCCTGTCTCAAAAAACCAAAAAAAAAAAAAAAAAAGCTTTTTGTTCATTTTCTGCTCAAACTAGTGCAAGTCAGGATTCTTCTCTGACACACCTTCTCACTCAATTCAGACACCCCCACTGAGGCTGAAGCACAAATGCAGACTAGCCCCAGGTGCAAATGGCTGAACACCTGCAGAGAAAGTGGGCAGAGAACAGTGCCCTAGGGGAGACCTGCCTGGCTGAGCTGGGCTGTGCAAAGGGGCCATGGGAAGGGTTGGGTAGAGCCTGGGAGTGACCGGCAGAGAACTCAGGCTGGTCGCCTGTGCAACTGGGAGCCTTCGAGATTTCTAGATGGGAAGGGGCTGAGCATGTGGATAAAGCTCATGGGCCAGGGCATGAGTGTGAATGTTGAATATTACACATATATGTAACACACACACACACAGAGAGAGAGAGAGAGAGAGAGAGAGAGAGAGAGAGAGAGAGAGAGAGAGAGAGAGAGAGAGACAAGGCAGAGAAATAGAGACAGAGAGAAAGAGAGTGATGGAGGGGGGCAACGTTAGAGGCACGAAACATTCTGTGGCTCCAGAAGCACTTTGGACACAGGCTGGATACTGGTTCTGCAAGGCATCGGGCCCAGTAGGTTCCCTCTTCACCCAGCACCATGTGATTCCCAGATGGAATGGCCTTCTCTTTCAGCATGGGCTCTTGGGCCTGTGCAAGAGCAGAGAATCAGTCTCACAGCAGTTCCAGCTTCCGTACAGGGCTGGCCTCACAGGAATGGGCTTAGAGAGAATCTTTGTTCTAATGGTGCCCTGGGCAGTAGAGGGTCCCAGACACACAAGGCTTCAGACACAGGAACACAGACACTTACAATGTAGCAACAACTTTCTTGTGAGACCTGAGGATGGGGAAGGTGGTGGTTTCTATTTAGGCAGAGGTTAAGGGTAATAAACGGGGAAGGTCAAAGGCAGCCCTTGGCCCTCTTAGGAATGTGTCACTCCATAGACCCAGTCTGGTTGCTGCCAGACTCCTGAGGCTCTGGCCCGGGCTGGGCTATTTGGAGACTTCTCTGAATCCTACTGTGTCTGCCCTGTTCTCCCTGTGAGCTCTCTTCTGTTGTGTGCACACTCCTCTTCTGACACATTCCTCTCATCCTTGTTGAGCCCATTTTCTGCCTCTCTGATGGACTCAGGCCTCTCACTTGATTAGCCCAACCCCCATCTTCACATTAGCTCTTGCTCTGCTTCCTCTGGCTGGAGCCAATCTGCCCTTTTCTCTGGAGCTGCCAGCAAGCAGCCCCCCGGGGTGCTTGCTGGCTTGGCCTCCTTCCTGGGCTTCAAAAACCCCTTCTGCGCTTCCCTGGAGTCTGGCCACCAAGTTGGGCCTTGGGGAGAGCATCCAACCAAGACATGTGTCTTAAGTTCTAAGCAAAATCCTCACTTCAGTCTTTGCCAGCAGAACCCCACTGGTCAGGCCTGAGCTGTCCTCTGAAACGCCCAGAGGCCAAAATGTTCTTAGGAGGTCGGTGGAATGGAGGTGCAGGTCCCCCGCAGAATCCAAGGCTAACCAGTAATGGGGCAGGAAGAGGGTCCTGCACTTTGTCACCTCCCCTCCACTCCCGGGAGGAGGATGCCTTGAAGAAAGGTCTGCCTAAGGACCAGGGGACCTGTTGACAGCTGGGGCTTTTGCCTGGTGGCAGTAGATGAGGGTGGGGGAGGAGCACCTTCCCGCTCAGGGAGCCTCTGCCTGAGGCCAGGGCTTCCCACACCTTGCTCCCACTGCCCAGGCCAGAACCTGCCGCTGAGCCTCCAGGGTCCCACCTGGGCTGGTCCAGGAAAGGGAGGGGCTGGAAGCAGCCAGCCTTCTGCTCCATCAGGTATCTGCATCAGGGTTTGTCCTCACCATACTTGTCAGGCTAGAAGTGTAAGGCCCTGCCCCAATGTTCTTGGGAGACCCTACCTGCTGCCCGGCCTGCCTGGGGCCCAGCCCTACATTAAAGCTGCCTCAACCTTATACTTCTCTACATCCCCTACACCAGGGAAAGCTCGGCTTTTTCCTTTTCTTTTTTTTTTTAAGTACTGAGGATTGGGGGATTGAACTCAGGATCTCAAGCATAGTAGGCAAGCCACTCTACCATTGAGCCATATCCTCAGCCCTCTTTGTTAGTATTTTGAGACGGAATCTCATTCAGCTGAACTGCAATACTGCCTCCACCTCCCTAGCTGCTGGGATTATACAGGTGTGGGTCACCACATCTGGCTTCAATGTTGCCAGCCTTGGGTGGTGTCAGAGATGCCAGGAACAGGAGAACCAGAAGGCAGGGTGGCTGCCGGGAGGGCTGCGATGCTGCTAGACTACCTGGGTGTGTGTCTGACTGAATGTTGACTGGTATATTCCTCTCTCGGTGCCTTAGCTGATAGGTAGGTTCCCAAGGCTGTATGTATGTGCCCAGCCTGCTGCCTGGCACACACTGAACCCTCAGTGTAGCTGTTGGCTCTCATGGCAGGGCTGTGAGGGTGGAGAATATAGGTCATTCTGCAGACTTGAACAGGGCTTACCACTGACCAAAGGAATGATCATGGCTGTCTTCCTTCCTGGCCTCCAAGGTCACAAATGCTCACACGGTATGTACTCATGTATTCACATACGCATCTGACTTGACAGCCTTGAGACCCAGCCACCTGCTGGAAAACCAAGAGCTGCCTCTTCAAAATAATGATTAAGAATCAGCGTTGACTATTCAAACCGAAACTCTCCAAACCCTCTTTGGAGGACTCTGATCTTTTAGAGCCCGTGGGTGAGAAAGCTCTTACTATAGTGGAAAATGCATTCTGCTGAAAGGAAGTCTTCCTCAATTTAGCTGAATCACTTTCTGGTGGTTAGGGAAGTCCTGGTCACCTCTTGCTTGTCCCCTGATGCCTGTGGGTTAGCCCAGCTAGGAGACCCGCAGTTCATATCCCCCTCCTGCAGGAGCCATGTCTGTCTAAGATCCAGCCCCTGACTCTGAGACACCCCACACACATACTGCTCAGGCAGCCTCTTATAACTGCTTCCTACTTCCAGGTGGCAATCTAATGCTCTGCACAGCTAGACCAGGGGCATCTCTAGAGATAAGCATGGGCAAGAGAAGAGGGAGAAGGAGAGAGACCTGGGCATACCTGGCAGTTCCCATGGGCCCACCATCTCCTCCTGGGCCCCTTCACACTCTGTTTCCAGCTTGTGAAGCATCTGGAACATGGCAGTGTCCATGACCTCAGTCCTGCAGTGCACAGGAGCCTAGAGACTTCAGAAGGGGCTAGTTGCTCAGGTGAGCTCCCAATGAGTAGGTCTCAACTATGAAGCCAGAAAGTGGTCTCCAGGCTCATCTTATGCCTCAGGAGCCCACGTCTAGGCCCAGGTCTGACAAGTACCTACTTAGCTGACCCACAGTTGGATAGCGGATGGTACTTCTTGGGGGGGGCTCCTGTACCCTCTCATCTTAGGAAACCCTCAGGAACAAACAGAGATGTAGCCAATCGGACACCATGTGGAGGGTCTTGAATGTGGCAAGCTGAAAGTTAGGGAGGCTTTGTGGAGAGTGGGCACCTCACAGGTACCTAAAACCTAAAACCAAATTGATGCTCAGGGGTGAGCTTGCTTGCTGCATGCCTGGGTTCCCACTTGGGCTCTGCCCCTCAGCCATCTGGGGATCAGTGGGAGCTGTGAGGTGGCCCCCTTGTCTGAGCTCTCTTTCAGCAGTCTGTGGGACATATGCCCTGGGGTACTGCTTCTTGATGAGAACTGGGGATGCTGGTACCCATGGCCTATGACAGCTGAGAAAATGAGGGAAATGAGTGAGTTTCCGGGTATCAGGGGGCACATGAGCACGGTGCAGGGGACTGAGATTAAGAACACCCAAGTTCACTTGGGTGAACTTGAGGATGGTGAGCCTTTGCTACTGTCTAACACTGAGGGCTGGGGACATGTCCCTGCTCAATGAATGAGACTGCCCTGTGGCACTCTCTGGAGCTTAGGGGTTGCCCGGGAAAATCAACCAGTTTGATGTGGCCTTTGTCCCTCATGTCCCCCAAGGAGAGTGCCAAGCTAGAAACTAGTGATATCACTGCCTAAGACCTCAAACCAGCAGGCTCAGGGACACCCCCACCCCCACCCCAGAGCTCTGGCCTGTCTCAATGGCCAGCAGGCATCAGCTTGCCCTGCCCCGGGGCTATGAGGCCCAGTGCTCCCCAAGTCATCCCACACCCACTTGGACTATGTCCTTCACAGCCGCTGGCAGCCAGTGTTTGAGAAATTAGGTGAGGGGGGCCTGGGACGAGGGTGAAGGGAACCATTTATGTCTAAAAGTCATCCTAAAATCTTCAACATACTTTTTTTATTTTTCAAAACAAAAGCCGTAAACGTTGGGGTGGGGGGTGAACCTAGCTTTGTGGGAAATGAGTCAGACAGCCATAAAATGTGTTTTTCTGAGCCTAGGGGATTATTTTACATCTTGTGGCATGAAGACACCAAGAGGAAGCCGATCTCTAGATCCCCGGTGGGGCTGCACACTCTGCTGGGCTGGAACTCAGGGTTGCCTCCCTTCCTGAGCCAGAGACTCTTATCCCAGAACAGATGAGTTCCATAGCTTGCTGTCACCTCCCTGTGCCTCTCCCCTCTGCCACCCCAAACTCACTTCTTATATTTCCAAGCCAAAGTGAGGCTGTAAAGGGCTTGTGACTTTAATATTTGTAGTCTGACAACTGGAGTATACTCTGGTGATGCTTTGGGGATTCCTTACCTCCCAATACTCATCTTATGCAATTTGGGTGGGGCTGGCCCCCACCCCTAATGTAGGCAGGGCAAGGACATGACTCTGCATCGGCCAATCAACACCTTCCCTTCTCCTGGATACAGTATCTGCTTCGGCTAATGGTGAGATCAACTTCCAACATGGCCAACAGCTTGAAGGATGAGACTTGATCGTTGTAATAAAGCCTACTGTTTTGTAGTTGATTTTTGAGAATGATTTAAAAAGGAAATAGGAGGTTTGAGAATGGGTATGTATGCCATTGGTGCTCAAAAAATGGATTTCTTTTCCTTCTAGTTTGGTTTTCTGTTGCTGTGATAAAACACTCTAACCAAAAGCAACTTAGGGGAGGAAAAGGGTTTATTTGGTTTCTACTTCCAGGTCACAGTCTGTCACTGAAGGAAGTCAGGGCAGGAACTGATACAGAAACCAGATAGAGACAGCACGTACTGTGGTCTCTCTGGTTTACTCCCAGCTAGCTTCTTATACAAGCCAGGACCACTTGCCAAGGAATGGCACCGCCCACAGTGGGCTAGGCCCTCCTCCATCAATTAGCATTCAAGATAATGTCCTATAGCTATTCCCACAGGTCAATGCAAAGGAAGCAATTCTTCAGTTGAGGTTGCCTCTCACCAGATGACTCTAGGTTAAATCCAGTTGACAATTAAAAACTAACCAGAATACCTTCCTGGCTATCAAGGAGTATTCTTACGTGTTGGTGAGTAAGGGACCAAGATATAACCTGTTTCTTGGGAAGCACTTCCCAGGGCCAGAGGACAAGGTTTTTCTAATGCTCATCACAGCCCACGTCCTCACCCTGAATTTCCCCCTCACCCAGTGTTCTCTTAGAGCTGCTGATCACTGTCACATGATTTTCCTGTGTCCCACTCATAACCAGAACCTTATGGTGGGCTGTATTACCTGTGGGAAGAGACCAAGGCAGGGCAGAAGACAGGAGCTTCTCTAGACCCAGACCACAATGGCTGGTTCCAGAAACACACCGGGGTCATGGACTTACTTTCTCTTTTGCATCCATGGTAAGGGAGTCACCCTGAGTCAGCTCACTCTCTATTTCCTCCAGGAAAGTGGACAGGTGCAGTGGGCACCATTTGTTCTCCTGCTTCAGCAATCTGTTTCTCTCCTTTGAGCTTCATATTCATTTTCCTTGAAGACCTATATGTCTTCCACTCTCACCCATTCTGGATAACTTGAGCAGAGCTGACAAAGAGGGTATGAGGGTATAACTTAGGGTTGGCCAATCAATATCTTCCTTTCTCCAGATACAGGGGCCCACTAATTCAGTGATGAATCTAAGGCCCAGTAGAGCTCAGTTCCAGGAAGTCTTTTTTCTTTGAGACCAGGTCTCAACTGGAACTCACCATATATCTCTAATTCAAAGCAATCCTCCTGTCCCAGCTTCCTGGGTGCTGGCATGACATTTATGAGTCCCACACACAATCCCAGGACTTCAGGTGGACTTGCTCAGAAGTTAGTTACTCCAAGGTATCTGTTTTGAGACCCTGAGTTGTTGTAACTCCAAACTAGATGGAGACTGAAGCCAATAGGAAGGCTGGAAAAAGAGGGAATGAGAGGGAACTCCCGACGACATGGTACCTGAAGACACACCCTACTGCGTGTTATTTTTCTTCTTGTGCCAGGTCCTATGTCTGAGTCCCTAGCACAGTTCAGTGAGAGGCTTTGCTGTCAGTATCAATGCCATGTATCCATTCCTCTTTCTTCCTTTCCTTTCTTTTCCTTTCTTTTCTTTTTTTCTTTCTTTTTTTCTCTGTAGGCCTGGCTGTTCTGGAACTCACTCTGTAGACCAGGCTAATCTCGAACTCGGAGATCCCCCAGCTTCTGCCTCCTGAGTGCTAGCATTAAGGCGTGCCCCTCCACAGCCCGGCTTCCATGTGTTCACTTCTGCTTCAGCCACTCAAGCTGGGCTTTCGGGTACCTTATTATTTCCTCGGTTGTTATTTTGAGACAGTCTCACTTCTAACTCATGGCTCCCTCTGCCTCCACCTCCTAAGCAGCTGGGATTACAGGTGTGTGTCAGCACTCTGGGCTTCAGGGAGCATTTGTAAGCCAGTTATTGGGTTGGCAGCTGAGAGTGAAGCTCTGGGACAGCTCATACCGCATGTGGTCCCTAGAAAGACCTCCCTTTGAGGTGAATTTGGGCGTAGGCTTCAAGATGTCCTGATTGTTACATTTAAACAAAAGAGCCAGTGCAACATTCTTGCCTCTTTTTCTTCCTATCTGTCCAAGGAGGCTGTTGACATGCCCAGGGAGGGAGCAGAACTGGTTAAGGCCTCTCAGACACCAGCATGTCTGACCACAGAGTCTAAGATGTGTGAGGACAGAGATTCCATCAAATGTGGCTTACAGCTGTATCTGCAGGGCTCAGGAGTGACACTGTCATCCTGTGAATACTAGCGAAAGAAACAGATATCTGGATGCTTCCACTCTTTGGCTCAATGACTGTCAGTGTCTCCCGGTCGTAGTCAAGGTATTAAACCTAGGCTTCTTGCTCTGCCCTGGAAGGGAGTGACTGTGTCACTTACTGAACAAGCAGGGACACATTTTGCAGGTCAAAGGGGATGCTGCAAACAGGTATCTTAGAACAACAAGAGCACAACAGACTACTCGGGGAAACAGGAGGTATGGCTGCCACACTTGCCTGGCCCCCAGGGAACTGTGCCCATCTTTCTCTCTGGCTTCCTTCTCCAACCCACTCCCTTACTGAGCCATCTGCAGTTTCGCCCTTCAACCCAGAAAAGTCCTTTGAGTAGCTGGAGCTATCTTGTTATCGTGGCCTGCATGGACACTACCTGCCCAGAGCCCTTCCCTGACCACGCATCCTCACTCAAACCACCTTGTGCCCCACCCCACCCCTACCCCCTTGCACTCAGCTCTGTGTCTGAGATCCCTTCATTGAGGCGGGCGGGGAGGATGCATTGAATTCCCCCAGGTACCTGTCAACTTCTGGGGAGGTGTTTCTGAGGGTAAACTGACACAAACTCTCTCTGGGGAGGTACAGGGAGCAAAGAAGGAAAGACAACAAACAGACTGAGCCCGCGAGGCCACCCCGGAAATCAGAATTACTTTCTCCTCAGTCCCTCAGTTGTTTCATTCGAGAGGACTCTGGGGGCCTGAGTCTGAATGAAGATTACAAACCACCTTCCCCACCCATCTCCAGGCTGGAATTCCCAGCCCACAGGCAGGGTTCGCCCAGACAAAAGACATCACTACATGCATTTATGATTTGCCTAATTATCTCTGTCCTCCCCGATACTACAGCTCCATAAACTTGTCACAGTCGTGTTTGTCCTTTGGCACTGGCTTGCCATGCACACACATGTGGATGTTTGTTTACAGAATGTGGCCAGCAGCAGGGCCTTCATGTGGGCTGACAACACCCGGTTGGCTGCCCCAGGGGACTGGCCCCCCGCCAGGACTCCCAGACAGATTACTGCTCTCAATTCTCCCTTCCTTCCCTCTCCCCTCAGCTGCCGATGGAGCCCAAGACCTTGAACAAGTTAGACCAGCACTCCACCACTGAACCACGCCCCAGCCCCTCACTGAGGGATTCTAGGCAGGGGCTCCGCCACTGAGCCACGCCCCCAGCCCCTCACTGGGGGATTCTAGGCAGGGGCTCCACCACTGAACCACGCCCCCAGCCCCTCACTGGGGGATTCTAGGCAGGTGTTCTACCCTGAGCTACATTTCAAGCCATGGGAGTCTTTAAGGCAAATGAACAGATAATACAAACCAGCAAAAACCCAATCAACCAATGAAACAGCAATAATCATAACAACAATAAGAACAAAACCTCTGAGTATTGGACACCGATCACTCAGGATCCTGGATAAAAAAGTACCTCATCTCATCCAGGAAAGAGCTGTTAACGATGGAATTCCTTAGAGAGGCACGAGAGGGATTGAGAAAGCGCTCTCAGAAGCTAGCTACAGCAGCCATTATAGCTCCCCATATGCCTGAAGCAATAAGGAACGGAGCCAGTGATCAGGGGCCTGGTAAGAACAAGAGCTGTGGTGTACAGGGCAGAGACCCTGGTGGACAGATGTTATAATTTTAGGGAGATGTGAGACTCTGAAACAATAAATAGGCACCCCAGCCCCTTTCCTCTTGATCTCGCAGATATCTTGCCGCTGCTTGACGCAGGTAAAAATCCATATGGCATGGAGATGTTCAATGCCAGGAACAGAGTGTGTACAGGCTCCAGGAGTCATGGAGGAAGAGTGGGTAGGAGTGAGATCTTGTGGGATAATTCTGTATCTTCTGATCCTATCCCCTAAGTATCTCTCGAACCCACTCACCTCTGAGCCACAGAGCCACATCAGAGCCACATCAACCCTGGCCTGATTGACACCCACATTGCCCACCATGACCCATCCTCCACAGTAGACCGAGCTTGTTATTGGCAATTATCTTACTATGTAGTCTAGGCTAGCCTTGGATTCACAATCTTCCTGCCTCAGCCCTCCAAGGGCTGGGATTAAAGGTGTAAACAACCATGCCCAGCAGAGCCATCACCTTTATTTATTTATTTTTTTCTTTTTTCTTTCTTTCTTTTTTTTTTTTCGAGACAGGGTTTCTCTGTGTAGCCCTGGCTGTCCTGGAACTCACTCTGTAGACCAGGCTGGCCTTGAACTCAGAAATCTGCCTGCCTCTGCCTCCCAAGTGCTGGGATTAAAGGCGTGCGCCACCACCGCCCGGCGAGCCATCACCTTTATAAGCAACTGTGACCCCTATATGCTCCACGGTTCTTTTTGTTTCTGGACTGCCGATCGAATATTAAACTTGAATGTGGGCGAGCATGGTAGTCTCTCTAAGCCAGCCGATTGTCCATTTCACCTCTTGTCCCTGGCCTGTGCTGCAGACACACACGTGCACACACACACACACATGTTCTTTTTCAGTCCTTTGCTGTGGCTGAATGTTGTGTGTGCTGTTCACTCTGCCTGTGTTCTTGCATCCCACCCTCTGGCGGCTTGCCATGCACCCTCTTCTTCAGATCTCAGCTTAAAACCCATCCCTAAAAGAGGACTTTCACAAAGCAGGGAGGACTCCCAGTCAGCGACTCTCACCACCCTTGAGTTTCCTTCCTTCCTTATGTGTCATGGCTACAATTAACTAATCGATTGTGTAACATTGTTTATTTTCTGTCTCTACAGAGAAGACTGTGCACACTTCATAGAGGCTTGCTCTACGGGTCAGGTGTACTGTTGGGGCCACAGCAGCACTACCTGGAACATAACAGACGCTCAGAAAATACTTGTTATATGAATGAATGAAGAAAGGGCTTTGAGTTCCTGCTACAGCACACTAGCCGACTTGGGTCCAGCTCACTGAAAATGCCTGAAAGGGTTGGATACGATTTTAATAATATATTAAAAGCCATGAAGGGGAGAGCTGGGCAGAAAGTGAGGAGAAAAGAATTCTGGTGGGTAAATTCGAGGAGAGGCTTTTGTCATCCCTGAAGCTGTTCTGATCTTGAGAAATCTGAATTTTATTTTGTTAACCCTGTGGAATGAGAGACAGTGATCAAACCTTAGGGCTGCCACAAGGTGGGGCAAATAATAAATAAACACCCATCCCACATTGCCGTGGGACTCCCAAGAGCTACACCCTCAGTTGAAGTGTGAACCAGAAGTAAACCAGCCCTCACATGAGCTTGCTATCTGTCTTTCCATCTCCTGGGTAGATCTCAGGACCTTCAAGTTGGATCAAGGGAATCCTGAACTGGCAATATTCCTAGAGGTTTGGCTAGAGTCAATGAGCATGCTCCCCCACAGGCAGGTGGGAGGGGAGAATTTGGGGGGGTGTCCGAGGGAGGTAGGAAGGTGGAGTTGTGGAGTGGATAAGATCAAGATATAGTATGTACAGATATGAAATTGTCAAAGAATAAATAAAAGATGGTCTAAAAACTGCTCCCCTAAATCTCAAACTTTTCTTATGAACAATAACTAATGACTAGTCAAGCACAGCCAGACACATAAGAAAGCAAGGTACTATGGCCTAACACTAGAAGAACAAACACAAAGCAGATAGAGACCTTCAAAGGATTGAAATTGTTGACTATAACTATGCACATTCTGCTTAAAGTAATAAAGCATGCTTAAAAGCAACTGTGGTGGCAGAAGTCTGAGAAAAGTAGAAATGTCAGATACGATAGTGTACACCTGGGATTCCAGGACTCTGGAGGCTGAAGCAGGAGGGTTTCAAATTCTACACTAGTGTGGTCAACTTTGGGAGATCTGTCTCAGAAAACAACAACAACAACAACAACAACAACAACAACAACAAGACCGACAACTGAAATAGATTTGAAAAGGAATGAAGACATTCATCTCTAAAAACGAAATAACATTAAGCCAAGTGAAAAAACATTCAATAGTCATGTTGATTAAAAATCTTTCCAAGGGATAGAGAGAGGGCTCAGTGGTCAAGGGCACTGACTGCTCCCCCAGAGAACCCAGACTGTATTTCCAGAACCCGCATCGCCGCTCACAACCATCTGAAACACTAGCCTAAGGGAGTTCTAACACCCCCTTCTGGCCTCTGTGGGTACTTGCGTGCACATGGTGCACAGACACACAAGCAGGCAAACACTCACATACACAAAATAAAAATAAATGAATAAATAAAATAAAAAATACGTTGAGAAGAAGAGAATCAGCAAAGTAGAGGAGCTGTCAGTTCCTCTGCAAGAGGAGCCAGTGCTCTTAACTGTCGAGCCACCTCCCCCAGTTTTAAAGGACGGATAGATAGGAACCTTCTGGAACTGATGAACCTGAAGGGAAGCCCTGGTTAATGATACTTTAGTGAATCTATCTATATCCATGTTCCGCAGAACCCAGAGCTTTTTAAAAAATAAAAATACTAGTGGGAAATTCTGGAAGAAGTCTGCTCTTGGCCATAAGCCACTGTGTTGTACAACAGCAAGAGAAATAAATGTAGCAAAGGACACATGAAAACAACATCAAAGACTGGAGAATTAACTCGCTTGCCTTCCACCCAGCTATGTGGGCAGCCTGACCTCAATGTCCTGTCCCGTTCCTCCTTGCCTCCCCCTCCCGTGGGCCCTGGGGACTACGCAGAGACTGGGAGTCTAGCGCTCTGGGTTTGGGGTGCTGAAGGTACAGCTCCCACCCGGCCCTGAGGCTCCTCATCCTGGATCCTGCTCCTCTTCTGTTCTTTAGTTCCCCAGTTCTGGGCTGTGGTGGGGGCTGTTGGGGGTGCATGGTAGAAGAACCGTGATTGACCAACTGCTGTGGACTGGCTGGAGCTTGAAGAGGGTATCTGCGGGAAGCAGTGCTGATGTACTCACTTCCTACAACCCAAGAAGGCATGAGCAGGCCGGCTGAAGGTTCTGGACCCCAGCATCAGCGCTGGCTGAAGCCAGCAATGCCTTTTATTAAGCCAGCACAATAGTATCACCTAGGACCTGGCTGGCAAGGAGCCAGGATCTGGGCTCCAGAGGCAGGCAGGGAATTACTCAACCCGGGTCCTGCAGCCCTCTCATTCTCAACCCTTCACTCTCTTGGAGAGGTGAACAATCTGGCTGGCAGGTGGCTTGTTTGTTTCTGACTCACCGCCCCCTCCCCTTAGTGGCCAGGTGGCCCGTTCCCTGTTCTCACTGTGACTTGTCCTGGGATCAGGCTCTCTTGTGATTGTGTTTTAGAAGAACACACCACTCATCACCTTTGCCTCTGGGAATCCCGGCACACCTTTTAGACATGCTGGAACAGAGAGGCTGCCAAACCTGCGTATGGTCACACAGCAGGTGTGTGTGTGTGGGGGCAGGGCATACTCGGTCTCACGCTCCCAGTGGGTAGGAGGGCAGATTCAGCCCTTGTGTAATGAGCACCACAGCCTGGGCACTGTAAGCAACATCTCGTGGAGTCTCATGGATGCCCTGTTGTCACTACACCAGTTCATAGGCAAGCAGAAAAGAGATGTCACCTAGACCAACCAAACCTGGTCTTAATGGTGACTTAGTTATGCTGATCCAACCTAAAAATTCTCCAAGATGCTCTGAATAATCTTCTGTTGATTTGTTTAAATGCAAAACTAGAGCCAGTGAGAAGATGTAGCACCTGCTACTGAGTCTGACATACGTGAGCTTGATCCTTGGAACCCACATCCTGAAAGGAGAGGACCAGCACACACGTATGCGCGCGCGCGCACACACACACACACACACACACACACACACACACATGCACGCAAAGAACTAAAGTAAATTAAGTTGAGCCACAGAGAGGGAGGCTAGCCAGTGGAGGTAATGTGACATGGAGCCAATTTCTCAAGTGTTAAGAAAAAAAATGAATGTCTTCCTTTCCCATGGTGGATCTTGGGGTGCGGTGGATTAAACCATTTTACCAAGTGGGCAGAGTAGCCCAGGAGTTACTGCTGTTCCTGACCCAGTCCTAGCCCATTGATCCTGCAAAGACATGACCCTGGTTCACTCGGACTCTGTGACTGCGGTCAGCTGGCCGGGCCGGCTGTGGGGATGCTGGGCTATTTGGTCAATATAGCCCAGGGAGGCAGAAGACACGGAGCAGCCTGCTCTCTTTCCTAGCACGGCTCTCACACACCCGAGCAGCATGCTGCCCCACATAATTACGTAAACTTCGAGTCCCTCAAGATGCTCATCTGGCCTCTGACACATTTCTGGCTCGGAGCCATCATCCCCACCTCCCCTCGGCACAGGGGCCTGGCCTGTGACTCACCTGCCTCCACCTTCCTCACAGGAGATTTCTCCTCAAGCAGAGGTGATTGGCCTGGAGAGTTGCTCATGTGGGGACCCCCTCACAAACACCCCGGGTGGGCTCAGATGCTTCCCCTGACACCTCAGATTCAGCCCCACCTGCATCCACATGTGGTGTACTCCTTCCCCTTGCCAACACCCATCTGGTGCCACTCTCCCTGGGCTGCCCTGGAACTCACCCACACCTGGAGCCTGTCCCTGTCCTTTCTTCTGCCCTGTGCTGAGATCCCAGCTGACCTGGGTATGGAGAAGCTAAGGATGTCAGGCCTGCAGTTCCACTCAATATCTGCTGTCGTCCCTACACTGGGCAAGTGGAATCCAGTTGCTTCCTGTGCTTGACAGTGAGGCCTAAGAGCTGCCTTCCTGCCTTGTCTGAGGAGTTTGCTCATTAACTGGAACTGCTCTCATGGTGACATTTCTGGCAGTGACAGGGAAAGGGAAGGGTAGATTTCCAAAGTTCTTTCTTGTTAGCTCCCTCAGTTCTAGGGAAGTTGGTCGAGACCTCCTTTTATCTGCTATGTGCCCATTCCCCAGGATCCCAAGAGCTTCCCTAGTGGTCTGAGGCCTGGCCTGACCAACTCTTCTACAGGGTGAGAGACAGTCTTCATCACTTTTCCTTGACTCAAGCTAGGTCAGGATGGTTTGGGGGAGAACAGAGGGAAGTAGGCAGTAAGAATGGTCCCCACACCCCTCACGCACAGTATATGGCTCCTGCTCTCCTCCCAGCAGTGAAGGAATTCAAGGCCTCCCAAGTCGTTCAGGGTACAGCTTTCTGAACACAAAGCTGTCGTGAAGCTTGGTGTCTATCTACAAGTTAGAGGCCTATAGTGAGGCTGTCCCAAAAGAAAAAAAAAGCACTAAGAAAGAGAAGGGGGTGGAGAAGAGGAGGCAGAAGGAAAGGAAGGAAGAGTCCAAGGGAACCCCAGGGGATGGATGTCCTATAAAGACTAGGGTGTTATCCCAGCAAGGATATAGTTCTTATTGATCAGCAGTCACTACTTAGACTCTTATTTGTGTTTCAAGAGACACAGCAGCTACACACCCAGAAGCTTGGGAGATGCCTTTGAAGGAAATAAGAAGAATCCTTTTGGGGAAGGGGGGATTTTCCTTTTTTTTTTTTTTTTGGTTTTTCGAGACAGGGTTTCTCTGTGTAGCCCTGGCTGTCCTGGAACTCACTCTGTAGACCAGGCTGGCCTCGAACTCAGAAATCCGCCCATCTCTGCCTCCCAAGTGCTGGGATTAAAGGCGTGCACCACCACTGCCCGGCCATTTTTTTTTTTTTTTTAAGGAACGTTAACGTGACTGCATGTCCTTGGATATCTGGGGACAAGGTTTTTGTCCTAAATTATTCACAGTTTTTCAGGGACAGAGGTGTGTCTTACTCCTCCCACACAGGGATGGCTCACTTGGGCCAAATGTCTCACAAGCCTGGCCTGTTTACCTTTCACAACTCTGTGATGACTAGGTGCTAGTTTTGCATACAATTTGCATAAAAGGAAACTGAACCGCAGAGGCATGAAGAGGCTTGGTGAGTGCCACCCAGCCAAGCCAGAGGCAAAGCCAGAATTCAATTTGAAGTCAGAACTGCATGGTCCAGCTTCACAGGCCATCCCCACAGTGGTATGGGAGGAACAGGAAACTCCCACTTATCAGGGGAACAAATTACTTCCGTCCAAGTGCACTCCTGAACGAATACACCTTAGCGGGTACCGAGTCAGGATGTCTGGGCTGGATTTGTGCAGTTCTGTGTGCACCACTAAAGGCCCAAATAAGTCCCAGGGCCCTCTCTACCAGAGTAAAGCAACCTTAACATTCACTGTCCTGCCCCCAGGGAATCAGAACTTGCAAGGCTAAATTAGGCTATATTTAAAACATTAAGACACGAGTGCCTTCAAATTGTTCTGGGATAAATGCTCTGTCCTGTGGACTCCTGGGCCAAAGCCAATTACAGTGCCGCCAGGTAGGGCTTATTCCCTATAAATCAGTGGGAATGTGGTCACACGAATTTTAAATATCAGATTAAAATCAAATTAGTGGGAAAATTTGGAACAAATTGCCTTCGACTACAGTGAGCGAGTCTATTTTTAAAATTTTGCCGCAACAGGCAAGACAGTGAGGCAAACACATTTCTTAACAGCGAGCAGACACTGTGCTGAGAGTGATTTGTCATGCTTAGTCACTGTAATTGCCCCGGCAGAACTCGGGAATCAAATAAAACATGTTTGCAAATTGTAAATCACTCAAGGAGGCCACTTGTGACGGGTCCTAACCTGATGGTGGAGGTCATGGCAGCTCCCTGGAGAGTTGGTACCCAGTCCCTGACACCCCCTTGCCACCTGTTGTCTGGGCTTGGCCACTACGTCCAGCTGAGACTCTATTGCCCAACCCGTGCACAGGAAGGCCGCTAGAAGTTGACCACATTTCCTTATCGGCAAGAGGGATCCAGTATTCTTAGGGGGTGGAAGGGGGGGCAGCTCTGGGAGGGTGCTCTTGGTGGGCTTCAAGGGAAACGGAGTGGTGTGGGGCTCTCTCTCTGACTTCTGTAGCTTTGGATTGGAACCCCTTAGGAAGAAGAGGCTTTACTTCAAGTGAAATGTTGGGGATGCCTCTTGCCAAGGAGTAGAAATAGCTTCGGGTCAAGGAGGGCTTGGGACAGGCTGTGGTGGTTCTCTTCAGACCCTGTCTGGGTCACTCGGTGATGTGTCTTGAAACTAGACTGTTAACATTTGACCACTACTATTCCTGCTCTCAAGCTATAATTCCTCTACGAAGACCTAGAGTGGAGATAAGAGAAGAGACATGGGGGTCTGATACACCTTTTAACTCTGAACTGTTGCTTCCAGTGCTTCCAGGGGGTACAGTGGGCCTTCACCTCTGCAGTGTCAGCAGTTCATGGCTTACATCAGATAGCTTGTCCTCCCCCCCCTTCTTTATAGAGTCCCAGCTCTTCCCCATCTAGTGTCCCTGTAAAACATGACCCTCCAAGGAGGCCTGGCCACTCTCTGAGTCTGATGATAAACTGATACCACGTTGCCACTGAGTGCTATAGAGGACTAGGCAGATCACCTCACTAGAGTCTTGTTCTTTAAAAATAATTTCTAGAAGCAAGAACTCATCTATCGGAGGCTACCAGGTGGAAGTCTATGATCCATCCTTTGGGCTGCTCCTGACAATGGCCCCCTCAGCCCACACTCAGTGGACCTTAAGCTAACCCTGTAGCCCCTTGACTGACAGGAGAGGGCAAGGGTGTCCTGACAAAGGAGAGAGATAAGCTGGAAGGAGATACGAGCACTCAGACACATGTGCAATGACCTGCCCTGGGCTAGATACTGGATGTCTGCTGGAGCCAAGGTCAGCAAGACGCCAAGCAAGGACCCAGAGGAGTTCTAAGAACTAGTGGCAACCTTGAGGGAGGGTAGGGGAGGAGGATGGAGACCAAGAGACAGTGAAGACAAAGGTCAGAAAACAGTTCCCTTGGTCTGTAGGAATCAAACGATGCTACCCTGCCTCTCCTCTCTCTGCCTCTCCTTGGCACTCTCACTCTGAGTACGCATGCGCGTGTATTCAGGTGCACGTGTGCAGGATGCATGGACAGAGGGCAGTATGTAACCTCTGGTACTGTTCCTCAGGCACAGAGAGAGGTGGGAAGAGGGAAGAAGAGAGGGAGGGAGAGAGCGTGTGTCTTCTGGCTCGGAGCTCTCAAAACAGTCTAGATGAGCTGGCCAATCCCCCTCTGTCTGCTTCCCCAACACAAACACCATGACATCCAACCCACCCCCCCTCCCTCTTTCTACTTTCCTCCCTCCCTTCCTTCCTTTCTGCCTGCCTGTCTTTCTTTCCTTTTTTTTTTTTGAAAATGTGGGTTCTGACGGTCATTGAATATAATACTGTGATAGATATCCCACAGTACATACATACTTTTGTCAACATAAATTCCTAGAAATAAGTTTACTAGCTAAAATTTTATGCACAATTTATAATTTGGTACTTGTTGGTAAACGGTTCATTAGAAGTACTGCATTGATTTGTGCTGTTATATGGAACATTTCTCTAAAATTCTCTAACAATTAAATCTTATTATAAAAAAATTTAAAAAAAGAAAAAAAATGTGGGTTCTGACAATCGAACTCAGGTCCTCACTCCAGGTGAGCCCTTGCCTGAGCTAGCTCCCCAAACCCTCCAAAAGGAGACGTTAAAAACAGTTTCTACCCAACCTAGTAGCTTGAGAAAACACCACCTTTTCTAGGTAAGGTGCAGCTTGCTTGGCCAGCCTGGGCAAACAAAAGGCTGAGGCGGGGAGAGATTACAAGTTCGAGCCCAGCTTGGGCTATGTAGGGAGACCCTGTTTCAAACTAACAGGATGTATAACCAAGGCTGGGGTGGAGCTCAGTAGTAGTGGAGCACTTGTGTAGTTTGCAAGAGGTTCTAAGTTTAATTCCCAGCACAGAGAGGAGAGAGAGAGAGAGAGAGAGAGAGAGAGAGAGAGAGAGAGAGAGAG
This sequence comes from Uromys caudimaculatus, assembly GCA_028551405.1. Taxonomy (NCBI): domain Eukaryota; kingdom Metazoa; phylum Chordata; class Mammalia; order Rodentia; family Muridae; genus Uromys; species Uromys caudimaculatus. Next base: position 58,217,526 of record CM052717.1, on the reverse strand, counting down.
CGCTAGCTTTTCTTTTCAGTGTACTTCAGTGGGCCCCTGCAGACAGTAGTCCCCAAAAGAGGAACTGCTAAAGAAGAGTTGAGCTTCTTAGCTCTACCTAGACCAGGCTTGGAAAGGACAGAAGTGGGTCCTGTGGTTCACGCCCAGCCCTTTCCAGGCTGTCAAGGCAAGGCAGCTGAACAATGTGGACCCTGGACTTTTCATTTCTGTGGGGAGCTCCAGGGGCTCGGGCCAGCTTCTGCTGTTGTCCATACAGGGAGTGGAAGTGGGGCACAGCAAAGGAAGAGAAAAAGGCTTCCACATGCCCAGGGAGGCCTGTTCTTAATGGGTGGGGCCAGAAAGCTAGAAAAATAATAAATAAAAACAAAAGTGAAGAGAAGAGAGGAGCTTCGGTGCCAGAATGGGGCTGGCTGTGGCTGTGGCTGACTGAGTAATGGGTTCCATATTTGTCTGGCTCTGTTTGCAGCCACCAGGATCTAGGGAGTACAGTGGGCCTTGCAAGGGCTAGAGGGGACAGCACAGCTGCTGGCAGACTTAGCATACCCTTGGGATGGTCCTGTCCCTCTCTGGGCACCACATGGGCAAGATGAGGCTGGAAGCATACACTCCAGCATCCCCAGCCTTCCTCTGCCCACTCCCACCCCCAAGCCCCACCCCTGCTCCAGGCTCCTGGGCTCCTGCCTGGCCTGCGCAGATTGTTCGAGTTATTAATGCGTTTTCCCAGAGATTCCATCTGGCTGTTTAATTGTTCTGGGATGGGGCTAGGATGCTTTGATAGTGAATTGGTTTCTTTCCGAGGTTACAGTTTTTGTTAAAGGCTCCATCCATGGGGGAAGGATCAGAGTTGGGAGGGGTGGGATTGAGAAAGTAGAGGTGGCATTGCAGAAGCAAGGAAGAGAATGGTGGATTAGGGGGAGGAGGGGAGAGGGAAGGAAGAAAAGGGTATGCAAAGGGAGAAAAGAAAAGAAAAGGTCTATCTACCCGTGCAGCAAAGCCACCCAGCCAAGGACAGTACTTCTTGTCTGCACAAGGCCCTTGGGAGCCCTGGAAGAAGTTACCCTTGGCTAAGGAAGATCAGAGTTTCTGCTCCCCTTGACCTTCAAGATGAGGGGACCCCTCCCCTCTTGTGAAATCAGCAGCTTGTGGAGGCCAGGCAGGTTCCACCTGGGCAGGGAAGGAGGGGGCGGGAAGCCTGGGAGGGGTGGACACTCCTCACCCTTCCCAGTGGCTCATGGCAGGTGTCAGGGCCAAACCCCACGTTCACAGATTCCGAGAGATAAGGGTGACAGCGCTAAGCTATCTGGTGGCAAAGGAGTCACCTCCCTCTCTCACTCCCACCCTTGTTTCTCTCCTGGAGGCTGCCAGGGGACACAGGGCTCAGGAGTGTTCTGGAGAAAGACGTGGTCCTGCAGCAGCTAGGCAGTGTCCTGGGAAGGGCTCGTGCCGGCAGAAGTTTGCAGGCATTTGAGGGCAGGGTCTATTGGCGGCTGGCCTCATTAGATACTGGGCTTACTTAGGCTGCTGTTTCCTCATCAGGAAAAGCCTCTAAGTGCATTTGTTACCCTGACATGGTGACATGGCTTGGGGTCACAGGGTTGTCGGCTCCCCAAGGCAAGACCTGAATCTGTTCTCAGTGGTGCCTTAATCCTGGGCATAGACCCTGGCATAAGAAGGCATTCAACGAATATTTAGGGGTACATTCATTTACTCATGAAGTATGAATTCCCTGGAAGACCACTCCCAGCTAGGCATAGAGCACACACTGGACAGGGCCACCCCAAACTGCATCCCTCCCCCCAACACAAACCACACTGGAGGCGTCCCTGATTGGGCCCTTCTTGCTCTCAATTCGGCCTACGTGGAAACTTGGGTTGGGTGTGCAGGAAGGGTGCCCTTCCATGAGCCCCTGGAGAGATGACCACCCCCACATCAGGTGGTAGGCAAAGGAGAGCAGGAGGGCCCCTTCCCCCGTTCAGCCTAGGACCTGTTCTGGGAGCAAAGGGGGAATTCAAGGATCATTCCCTGTAAACAAGAAAAACTGGAATCCACACTGAACTCAGAGAGGGTTTGCTGGGGCCTGCAAGCCACGGCCTGCCCCAGCCTCTAGGCAGGCGGTGGGGCTCTGCCTCCCTAGTTCCCAGGCTGACAGAGCAGGCCACCGCCTCCTCACTGGGCTTTGGCCTTTCCTCTGCCAAGGGCAGCCATGGGTGAGGAGGTGACAAGGCACAGGACCGAGAGGGCGGTGGGGGAAGGGGTTGGTGGGACAACTTAACCACAAAGGCTGGTTCACACTAAAGTTTGCAGAATTTAAAAGAACTTGTCATTTCTCACCAGTATAGACTGTAAGCTGCTTAGCAATCACACTCCAGGTAAATAGCCCAGTGGCCTCTAGGCTCCAGCAGGGATGGCAATGAAGGCCACCCTTTACTTACCCGTCTGTTACTACAGCCAACTGGAAATCTGCACCTCATGGGACAGTTGTAGCAATGGATATATAATCATTAGAAGCTAGTCCTGTTGGCCAGGATGGAGAAAGTGGGCCAGACGAATCCTCACAAATGATATGGGTTGCTGACCCCCTCCCTAGGTAGGGTAAGGTAAGGCAGGTGCAAAGGAGGCTCATCATGCAAGCTACTGGGAAGTGGGCAGGGAGGGGTGAAGAGTCCTGTTTTCTAGGGCCCCACTGAAAGGTTGGGCAAAGGTGGCGTGAGCCTTGTTCTCTGGAGCCGGAGCTGAGTGATTATGGAATGTGGCCAAAGGGTCCCTTAAGCTGAGAGCTTCTCAGTGGGCTTTCCTGTCAGGCAGAGGTGCTCTCTTCTGGCTCCCTCTTATTCTAGGATGCAAAGAGAGACCATGACCCTAAGACAACACTACCCCTCCAGCCCCAAATTCCAAGGGACTCAGTCTTTAGACTCTGGGCATTCTCAGCTTAGAGTCCTTACCTTCCTTGACTGTCATGGCACATCACCAAGGTAAAGAGACCCCAGAGATGCAAACTTAGGACATCAGACACAGAAAATGCTGCTTCAAATGGAACCCAGCCCAGAGCTTCAAATGGAACCCAGCCCAGAGCAAACCTTACAAGTGGTTACTCTCTGGTTTTAAAAAGACACCAAAATTGAGTTTGATATGTTTATATTATAGATATAATACATACGACATCTAGCATGAAACTTTGTGTCCCCCCCCAAAAGAAGAGAAGGAAGCAGCCCACCCCTGCTCCCAGCCGCAGGGGTGTGTATGAATTGGCTGGAGGTGGCCTTCTTTCCAGACCCAGGGCCTTTTGGGGATGGGGAAGCCTGTGTAAGTCTCAGCTGGAGAAAGCTAAGACTGACAACTACATACACCCTTGGAAAACTAGGGGAGAGGGAGAAGCCCACTTCATTTCATTGGTCCTCTGGGAGGCAAAAGAAAAAAAACCAAACATCCCTAAACCAAAAAGAATGAGAGCCTCACTCAGCTCCTTCCCGCAGCCGTTAGTGAAGAGTCTCTGTTTGGCAAGAATCAGAGCAAAACCAAAACAAAACAAAAGACCAAATAAAATGGTGGTTTAGCATAGACGTGCACATTGACATTGCACAAGGCACCGCTGGGACACAGAGACCAGATACAAGTGTTGATATCGGATGATAAAGCAAAATATTTGGGAAGCTTGTCATAACTCCAGTCCCTCTGGGATGGATCGATTGTGCTTCAAGTTCCTTCAGCAACAGCGGCTGGCGACATACAGTACACAAGGCTGATGATCCCGGTGTCTTTTTATACCCCACCCCCAAATACCAGAAACTTAGGTCCCTGTCTCCTACCACTCGCTTAACCACATGGCTAACTCACAACTCAGCTTTCTGGTCTGACTGGGGGTGGTGCCCCCATCTCCAGGAACTCACCCAGGAAACCTGGCCTGTTGTAAAGGCGAGGGGGGGATGTAGGTGGAGGTTCGAAAAGCAAGGGATTAGGAACCTTCCATTCCCAAGTAGCTGGGGTTGGGGGTGGGGACACTCTTAGACTCCCCAACACCCTAAGTCCCTCCCCTCTAAGAACAGGGACTGAGGAGCAGTTCGGGGCACTGCCGGGATCTCCGCTTCCTGAATCTTCCTCCTGCCCTGGGCCTGCACCCTTCATTTTTCTCATGGGGGCCTGCTTCGGCCCGAGAGGAAGCAGGAATCCTCCAAATAAAATATCAAGGCACATGTTTGCTCCCCCTACTCGGTAGGAAAAGGAGCGAGTTTTGAGTATCCAAGGCACAAGGTTACTTCCTTAATACTAGAACTGCCGGGCTCCCAGCTCAGCTCCGCGGAAAAGTCTCTCGGTCTCAAGGAGAAACCACCACGGCCTGACTCCCTCATCTTAGACGCACCAAGTCCGGCTCAGAGGAAGGGAGGGGACACGCGGAGCAGGCCAGGCTTTCAGGCGACACCGGAATCTCCTAGTCCTGGCTTGCATGGTCCGGACAGCCTAGAGATCCAGCGACCCGAAACCATCCTCCGGGTCCCCAGCCAGGGGGCCGGTCAAGGCGGTCCCGCAGCCGCGCGCCTCACGCGCAGTTGCCCATGGCCTTGACCAAGGAGCTCTCAGGCAGCTGGCGGAAGATGCCCCTCAGCGTGTCCAGTTCACGGCTCAGCTGTTCCACCCGCTTGCGCAGGCGGTCATTGTCACTGGTCAACTCCAGCACCTTCTGCTGCGTCTCCACGTTGCGCTGTTTGGCTTTATCTCGGCTCTTGCGCACCGCGATGTTGTTGCGTTCCCGCCGGACCCGGTACTCGTTGCTGTTCTTGTCCACCGACTTCTTGGCCTTGCCCGCCCCGGCCCCGCCGCCGCCGCCGCCCGTGCGGAGGTCGGGGTGCGTACCGGCCAAGCCCTTGAGCGCGCCCCCGGGACCCGGCAGGCCCGCAGCACCCAAGGCGGGCGCGGGGTGCGGGCTGGGCACGGGCGTGGGCGGCGGCGTTGGGTGGCCAGGCTGCAGGTGCATGGTGGTCTGGCCGCAGTGCGCGATCTGGAACTGCAAGTGAGGGGCGGCTAGGTGCGCGGGAGACGCGTGCGGGTGCGGCGGCGGCGGCGGCGGCGGGGGCTGGTAGGGGAAGAGGCCGGCCAGCGCCAGCTGCTTCGCCTCGTCCTCCTCGCGGGGCTCCTGCTTGATCACCAGCGGCCGCAGCGCGGGTGCCCCGACGCGCTCGTACAGGGGCTCCAGCCTGCCGTCCAGGTAGCTGGCCGCCGCGCAGCCGTAGCCGGGAGGGGGCCCGTGCGCCCCCGTGGACATGACCGCACCGCCGGGGCCCGCCGGGGCGCCCGGGTAGTCAAAGTCACCGCTGCCACCCGCGGGGCCCGCCGCCGCCGCCTTGGCCTTCTCCTGCTGCCGGCTGTGCTGGAAGAGGTCGGCCAGGAACTCGTCGTTGAAGGCGGCTGGGTCGATGTAGGCGCTGATGTCTATAGACGTCTCGTGCTCGCAGATGCCGCCCAGCGGCTCCGGGGCGGCAGGTGGGGCTGGGGGAGGCGCGGGGCCCGCGCCCCGGGGGAAGCCAAAGGCGGCGTTGCTGGGCGCGTGCGGGGGGCTCTGGAGGTGGCTGCTCATCGGGGGCCGCGGCTCCGCCTCGTAGAAGTCGGCCGACTCCATGGGGGAGTTAGAGTTCTCCCGGCATGGCGAGCCTCGGCGGCCTCCAGCCTGCGCGTGGCGCCGCTGTCGCCGCCGCCCACCCAGTCCCCCAACTCGTTCCGCGCCCGCGCAGCTTTGGGTCGCGAATGGCTTGGCCCGCGCGGGGACCGCTTTTATAGAGGGTCGGGCATCGCCCCCTGGTGTCCAAGCGGACACCAGGACCGAGGGCGCCAGCAGGATGGTGCCTGCTGGGTCTTAGAGCCCGCCCTCTCTTGTGACTTTCCAAGGCGGTGAGTGGGGCGGGAGCATAGTGCTAGTGGAGAGAGATCGTGGCGCAACGCCCACTGACTCCTGTGCTGCAAGGCGAACCCGGCTTGCGGCGCTCAACCCCACCCCGGCGGCACTGTCGCCCCCGCACACACGTGGTCCGTGATTAGGCGCCCCTCCTTTAAGCCTCTAAGTCACCCACTTCCAGCCAACACTAGGGAGCCCGGGAGCATCCAGAGGCCGAGCGAGGGGAGGTGGCGGTTGGGGGGCGTTTGGAGAGAGAATGCTAGTCTTAAGCTACCGTAGTGCAGACCTTTCTTAAAAGCTGGGACTAGGCCTGTCTTCCACCCGGATTTCTAAAAGGCTATGGCGAGAGCCGCGGCTCCGGAGGTCGGGGATTGCTTTGGACCAGCAACCTAGCGCGCACCACCGAGTAGTGAGGCCCAGAGCTCTGAGATTGTGCGTCTTTATCTCTGAACTCCAGGCGACCTCACTGCTTCCAGGCAGAGCACCTCTCTTTCGCCCAGCCTCTCTAGAACTCCAGGGTCCCATGGGCTCTTAGAGTAGTAGGGCGCTAGGACCCGGCGGGGAGCGGAGGCGGCGGCTAACCCCGGAGCCTGGTGGACCTGGCTGGTCCACCCGCCTAGGCTGAAAAACTTTCTTTTTAATTACGTCTCCAGGCCAGAGCGATAGGATTGCTAGGCTTACACGGCGGACGCTGCTGCCCTGCACGAAGCCTCTAGTCAATGTTCGGGACCCCCCCCCCCCCGCCACCCAGCACACACACACCGGCGTGTGGGTCCTCCGAGACTCGCGGAACAGGACACTAGGGAAGCGCGCAGGGGCGGGGAGAGGGCAGGGTGTTGGAATGAGAGGAGTGAACTTGAATCGGGGACCGTGATCCCCAGGCGGGGCCCATAGGCAGGAACCTGAAGCCACAGTTTTCTTTCCCTACTGTCATTCAGGGGGGCACTAATCTCGGTAGCTCGGGTGTCCAGTTCCTGGCTACGGAGCCTTTCGAGCACCCACTGGGAGCCCCATGTCGGGTCCTGGGGATCCTCGGCACCGCGCCGCCTACAGGCTCGCAGCTGTGGATAGGAATTTGCGTGCTTCGGCTCCCCAGCCACGTGGCGTCCCGTTCACTCTCCACCTGGATCGCGGCCGCGCAGGTCCGGGACAAGAAGGGGCCTGGAGAGCATCTATGTCTCTCGATTTTGCACCCCGAAGACCCTTTTGCGGCTTCTTGATCTGAGACCTTAGTCCTCTCGAACTCTATTTGTCCGCGTTACATGCTGGGGGTCTTTCTGCGACACTAGGGTGCGCAGGTCAAGACCCCCAGTGTAATGGCCATTTTAGGCCAGGAAAGGCGCTGCGATCCGCCCAGGAGGTTCAAAGAGGAGAGGCTAAAATCTGTTGGGGAGGTCTGCTGTGCTTCCACTGTGGTTACAGCAAAGAACCAACTTAGTCTGGAGGACGCATCCTGTACTTTAATCAAATTCTCATTCAACATATTCTCTGATTAATGGCCCGACTGCTTCATTTTCGGTCCAGAGCGCATAAACATGATATTTTTAGCTTGATGCTTTTGAACAGAACGAATAAAAAGCAGATACCCTAAATAAACAACCTGGTGTGAGCAGAGGATCGCTTTCTGGGCCAGATGCGCGCGACCCATTAATACACCATGCACCTGTGGAGTGTCCCCTGGAGAGAAATCCTTAAAAGCCGAGAGGGATCTTCAGTCTTTCTACTGAGCTGAATATAATATTTGTGTTTGTTTGTTTTCCTCTGAGCGGAAAGGGAACACTGTGAAAAAGTTCCTAGCTAAGAGAGACATTGGCAGGAGGCTGGTGGCTTTAGTTGTCCTGGCTTATGCAAGCACAGGTTGGAGGAAGCTGGAGCACAATACAGTCATCAACAAAGGGTGGGATAAGTGTGTGAGGTGAGGGGCAGGGACTGGGACTCCCGCCCCGAAACCTACAGGTTCCAAGTAGCTGACAAAATCCTTTTTACTGCTCTAAACAGAAGGGTCCCTGCCTATGACACAGGTAGAGAGACAGATAGGTCATATGCAGTCAGTTGGTAGGAAAAATGGCATCATAGAGAGGGGGGACACCAAAGGAGCAGGGGGCAAACCATGACCCATGAAATGGTTTCATGGGTTATAGACGGAAACGTCATTAAGTCTTCACACCCAACCCCAGGAACACTGGGCTCTGGAGAAGGCAGCCACTGATTTCCAGATTTCACTGACTCTGATTTCCAGCCTCCTGAGTGAGGATCCAATATATATCTTTACACAACTCAGTTAGTGCGACCGATTGAAACGTGCCAGGGAAGGTCTTCATGCAGGCGTGAGCCTTTGTGGTATTTCCTGAAATTGGCAGGAAGTCATTAGAAGGATAAGGAAGAAAAGCCTCCCCCCACCCCCACCCCCTTGGAGGAGGGAACAGCAGGTGCAAAGGTGGAGAGGCTGCCGGAGCATGGCGTGTTCTGGTAACAAAGGACAAGGGTGTTTGACAGGCTGAGTATGGGGAGAGCTAGGGAGGGGCCTAGATAAGGCTAGATCCACAGACAGGGTTGGGTTGATGGCCAAGGCCATCCCAGGTAAGCGAACCGGCTTTATCTATCAGAGCATTTATCCTCTTGTGGATGGTCTGGGAGTTGTTGTTTTTTTTTTGTTGTTGTTGTTTGGGTTTTTTTGTTGTTGTTTTGTTTTTGTTTTGGTCTAATTTGGGTTTCGTGAGAGCCTACTCCAGCTAGAATGGAGAGGAGCTTTTGGCTAGGTGAGAAACATAGGGTCCAAAAAAGTGTGTGGTGGGACCTATCTGTAACCTCAACAGTCTAGAGGCTGAGGCAGGAGGACGACAGGTTCATTGGCAGACTAGGCCACACCGAAAGAACTTGTTTCAACCCACTCCCTCCGCCAGAAGAGGCTATAAGGGCAACCTAGGACCTAGCTAAACAAGATGCCAGGCTCCTGGCTGGAGTTGACATCCTGCAACATGTATGTCTTCCTCCAAGCCCCTGGAGCAGGGAGCATAGGGGACTCACTTGCCAGACACCACTGGCCTGGTTGGCAGTGTGCTTCTTATCCGTAGTTTATTAGTTATTGGAGAAGCTCCTGGGATCATCTAGTAGATTACACATCTTATCAAGAGGCCCTGAGTAAGTGAGGAACTCCAAAGCCCCATTAAAATACCTACCTCATCATTTCCTAGCAGGATGACCTTAGACAAGTTACTGAATTTCTCAGTAATTTATTGTAGGGCTTGTGGAAGGAGTGGGAAGCATATGTGCTGAGCTCAGACCTGGGCAAGCTGCTGATACTGATAAGACAGACCGTCTTGAGCTGTTCTCGCATGAATAGTATATGTTGCGTCTAGTAATCGTATAGTATACTAGTAACGGTAACAGTATACTTCTAGTGGTATATGTCGTTGGGGTGCTGGTTTCTCCAGAAATTTGTCACACTAAAGAACAAGATTATAGGATGCCTGGTGTGGTACTACCCTGGCGTTCTCAGCCTGGTCTTAGGCTCCCTACCCAACACTCCAGAAGTGATTTGCCTGCTGGGAAGTGTAACTGTGGATACCATGCAAGACCATAACTATGAGTGTGTGATATATGAAAAAAAACCCTGAGTTCCTGAGAATCAGCTCTTCCCAGTTTTCTCCTATTCACCGACTGTGACATGCGTGTGATTTCTTTTGTTATTTGTATTATGTTTTCCATTTGCCGGAAGCTATTAGCCGATAAGCAAAAGCAGAGATTTTAGAAGAAAATCAAGTCAAGCTGCAGAATATTTTTTAAAAATCATGTTAGTTTTATTTAGCAAATTGGGAAAAGTTCTTTACAACATTTTGGTGTAAACTCCTTGATGAACCCCAGAACCGCCATCCAACAAAAAGGCACCCATTAAAGCAAATGCTGGACATGGGCATGTCTTCTCCATGTGCCCAAGGGACCAAGAACAATGGTACATCATGTTTATTAAATACCAAATTAGCACTGAGACAGTTATTTGGTATTTAATAAATAATACTAAATAAGTAATTTGGTATTAAATAAGTACATGGCCATAGTCTAAGCACTGGAAGGCTAAGGCAGGAGAATCACAGGCTCTGCAGTCTCACTGAGAGTTCAAGACCAGTTGAGGCTACATAGTTTCAGGCCAGCTAGGAAGAAAGAAAGAAAAAAAGAAAGAAAGAAAGGAAGGAAGGAAGGAAGGAAGGAAGGAAGGAAGGAGGAAAGACTAACCAAACCCAAACACCATCTTTCAAAAATTTTCAACACCAAGAAACAGTTAGGTAAAATATATTCTAGATTCCCTGTCTTAAATAACATTACTTCAAAGCTGGGGATATAGTTTAAGTGGTAATGCTCAACCAGAATCCCCCAGTGAGGGGCTGGGGGTGTGGCTCAGTGGTAGAGCCCCTGCCTAGGATCCCCCAGTGAGGGGCTGGGGGTGTGGCTCAGTGGTAGAGCCCCTGCCTAGAATCCCCCAGTGAGGGGCTGGGGTGTGGCTCAGTGGTAGAGCCCCTGCCTAGAATCCCCAGTGAAGGGCTGGAGGTGGGGTTCAGTGATAGAGCCCCTGCCTAGAATCCCCCAGTGAGGGGCTGGGGGTGTGGCTCAGTGGTAGAGCACATACCTGGAATCCACTAGTAAGGAATTGGAAGTGTGGCTCAATGGTAGAGTACCTGCCTTGACTTCATTAGTAAGAGGTCGAGGGTGTGGCTCTACGGGAGAGCTTTGTACAGTGTTTTCATCCCCAGTACAGCAAAACAAGCAAAAAACCAAAACAAAACAAAAAAACCCTACCAAGTTTCAGGAGGGACAGATTTTGACTTAGAACTTAGCTTTAGAAAAACAGTAATAGAGGAGGGGTGGCACACACATTTAATCCATTTGATAGGCAGAGGCAGGTGGATTTCTGTGAGTTTGAGCTAACCTGGTCTACAAAGAGAGTTTCACACCAGTCAGGGCCACATGGTGAATCAATCTCTCTCTCTCTCTCTCTCTCTCTCTCTCTCTCTCTCTCTCTCTCTCTCCACACACTCACACACATATAGACACACACACACACACACACACATACACACACACACACCCCCCAGAGAAGTCAATTATGTGACTATGTCCCTCCTCTTCCCTGTCCTAAAGCCCTCCAGTTGGGTCTTTAGGTCCTAGGGCAGGCCATTGCTTTGTGGCACAGAGTTGAAATGCTGCCTCTGTTTCTGTCCATGCTTGCACCTGGGGAATATACATACAGGCTAACACCTGGTAAAGAGGCCCACAAGAGTAACTGGCTCTGAGCTTTGGGGCGGGAAACTCCCAAGTCCAAGAAGAGGACAAGGGGAGCCCCACCAGAGGGCATGAGGGGCCAACTACTGTGGAAACCCTTGTGCTTGAGGCTGCATATGGGGCCAGACATATGACAGGCAGAGTCGCCATGTCCTGGGCTGGCCAGCAGCTAGTCAGCACAAGCAGAGGAGCAGTGACCCCATCTATGTGGATGTCCTTGCCCCAGTTGGGAGACACAGCAGTGGGCGGGGACTCCACATCTGAAGGGCTGGAATTCCAACTACTTAGGGTGGATGTAAGTTCAAGGTCAGCCTGGGTAATTTAGTAAGACCCTGGTCTCAAAATGAGAGCCAAGAATATAGCTCAGTGTCAGTACACGTGCCCAGCATATGGGAAACCTTGGGTTCAACCCTAGCAACATAGACACATGCACAGTCCCAAATCTCCACCCCCTAATTCATCCCTCCTTCGAATATTACATGCTTGCAGGCCACCCCCACATCCCGAGCCTCCACCCAGCCACTAACAGTGTTTCCTCTTGGCCTGCTTGTCTCCCCCTCTCTCCAGCAAGAGAGCCCCCAGTGTCTTCAAAACAACAGACTTCAGCTAAGCAAACCCTCTTTAACACCTTGCATATGAGGAAGGAAGGTTCTGGAAGTGCACGAATCCACTGTTGCCTAGCCTCTGGGGGCTGCACGTTGTTCTTGTTCTCTGTACCCCTTTCTTTCGATCACTTGAGTGCCACCTTCTTAGAAAGGTGTGAGCCATACCCTCCTCCACGGCTCTTGGGCCACCACACCGTTTTATTTTCCTCATAGATCACTCAGAGAGTGGCCTTGTTTACTTATTTTGCCCATCCCAGTTCCACAAAAGGCAGAGACCTTGTCTGTCCTGTTCTCCATACCCCCTCCCCCGACTAGAACAGGCCTTGGCTGAGAGGAGAGCCTCAAATACTTGTTAAATGAACACAGAATGAACTATGTTGAAGAAAGCGGCTACCCAGACATCCTTCTAGAACTCAGCCAGAGAGGACCATCACCCCCTGGGCCAACCCCTGTTCCCCAAAGCAAACCCAATTCAGAACTCCTTGAAGCAGTTCCTGAAATACCAGACTACATGCAGCAATGCCTAGGGCTGACTGGAAAGAGGCCTCCCCTCAGGCAGATGTGATCCCCAGAGGCTTGGCTGAACAAAAAAGTGCCTTGGAAGGAGGAGAAAGAGCCTATTTTCTTGGGAAAAATCCAGGCAGGACAAAAGTCTTTGCCAGGGAAGGTCCCCAGAGCTGGGCCCTGAAGCTGCCCTGGCGCAGATGTGTGTCTGGTCTATAAGGGTGCTGGTAGAAAGAGGGTCCCAGCTGGGCCAGCCGTAGAACCTGGACATGGCTGGTCCTTAGCTCCCTGGGGGTACAGGTCTGCCTCCCTGCAGATTCATGTGGTAGGAAGGAGCTACTGCAGACCGGCCAGGCCAGCCTGCTGAGCATGGTCTCCCTCCTCTGACCTCACTGTCCCAACCCTATCCTATCTTCCCGTTGATTTGTGCCCTTGGTACACTTAACAAATCTGAACAAGGCAAGAGACCAAACTTGGTGCAAAATCAAGAGATGAAAGTCGATGGCCCCGATGTAAGCCCTTTGATCTTATGAGTAGACCCCTACTCCTTCAAGACTAAGCCCCCAGCACTGAGTAGATGTCCTCCACGTGTGACATTGAGGCTGTGAGGCAAACTAGATGCACACCTTGGGCTATGTGATTTCCCACATGTTGCCTCAAACGTGTTCTCCCCTCCAGGAAGCCAGCGTCAGTTTTCTAGAGTCTGTGACAATGCGCGGTCAGTTTACAGCTGTGAAGGGGCAGACGTTAAAGGTCTCCATGCCTGGAATAGTGACGGAAGGAACCCTTCAGCTCCTCGAGGGTCTGCATGCTGCTTCCACTCAGCTAGGAAAACATTAATCAGGTGCGTACTTTTTCAGCCAAGCCATTGGCATAGACCTGTCATCCCAGCTACTGGAGAGGTTAAAAAGCAGGAGGCTTACAAACCTAAGGCCTCCTGACACAACTGAGTGAAACTTTGTCTCAGAAGATAAACAGAGGGCTGTGAATGGAGCAAAGCTATAGAGCTGGGGTGGGGCTCAGTGGTAGAGACCCTGCCTAGCATCCCCCAGTGAGGGACTGGGGTGGGGCTCAGTGGTAGGGCCCCTGCCTAGCATCCCCCAGTGAGGGACTGGGGTGTGGCTCAACGATAGAGCACTTGCCTAGAATCCCCTAGTGAGGGGTAAGGGGTGTGGCTCAGTGGTAGAACCCCTGCTTAGAATCACCAGTGAAGGCTTGAGGGTTTAGCTCAGGGGTAAAGCATTTGTCTAGTATGCATACATAAGGCCAAACTTCAATCATTCATGTACCAGAAAAAAAGAGTCAAGTTGGGTGTGGTAGCTTGAGAAACAAAAGCAGGGGGTCCTCTATGAGCTCAAGGAGATCCCGGTCTATATAGTGAGTCCCAGGACAGCCAGGACTACGTAGAGAAACTGTGTCCCAACATACCACCACCAATAACAAAAACCCGTAGGAAAAAACCCCCACTAAATTCATAAGCATATGTGTAAAGGAAGAAATGAGGGCCACACACCTGTTAGAGTTTCTGACGATGTGGAAGAGAGCTGAGCTTGAAGTCTGAAGTCTGTGATTTAGGTACTCCACTCTATCGGCCATTTGGACAAGTATGTATTTGTTACACTTATGGTTTTATAAACTATAAAAATACCTTAAGTCACTTTAAATAGTTTTGTTAATTTTATAGTTTTACATACTATAAAATATTTTAAGTTGTCTTAATTTACAGATATAAAAGCCTGCAGTGAAGACTGCCTGGCTTTGCAAGGCACGTGAATGCTTCCCAGGGACCGTGTTTCCAAAGAGACTAGCTAAGCCACGCTTTGAGAATGTTATTCTTCCCCTCTGCTTGGTGAGCGTTCCCAGATGAGGCACTGTACGTGGTTATGGGCACTAGTCATGTCCATTTCTGCTGGCAACATGATGTTCTTTTTTCTTTTTGAGACACAGGGTTTCTCTGTGTAGCACTGGCTGTCCTGGAACTAGCTGTGTAAACCAGGCTAGCTTCGAACTCACAGAGATCTAGCTGGCTCTGCCTCCTGTGTGCTGGAATTAAAGATATATTCCACCACCACTTGGTTGGGCTGATGGGACATTCTTATCCTAAAGAGCAAACACTCATTTATGTATGTATAAAATCCTCCAAATCAGAATGAATGGGAATCAAATCTAAAGAACAATGAGAACACAGAGACTTTATTTTTAAAACAGCTATTGTTCACCCAGGGGTGGTGGCACACACCTTTAATTCCAGTACTTGGGAGGCAGAGGCACACAGATTTCTAGGAGTTCGAGGCCAGCCTGGTTTATAAAGTCAGTTCTAGGACAGCCAAGGCTACACAGAGAAACCCTGCTTCAAAAAAATCAAAACAAGCCAAAATAAAAAACAAAAACCTGGAAACAATGACTGTTTGAACAGCCATGGAATAGCTGGTTAATAATAACCTATACCTCTATTTAAAAGGTAGAAGAGAGTTGGTGAGGTGGCTCAGTGGGTAAAGGCTTTTGTTTTGCGGGCCAGCAACCCATGCAGAGGTCACAAAGGTGTCGTCTGATCTACTCACACCTGCCATCTCTCTCTCTCACACACACACACACACACACACACACACACACACACACACACACACACGAACACACACACCCCTTTAAATGCTAGAGGAATATGGAAGGATTTCTGATCTATTTGCTCATATATATTTATTAGACTTATACGTGTATGGATGGAGGAATTAGGAAACATATTCTAATAGCAGACTGTTTATTGATTTGGGAGCTCTTGCCATTGAAAGTTCTGCACAGTTGTCAACACTAAGCCACATTCAATTTAAGTCATTTGTATTGATGGGATAGGGCTTCTTTGTGTGTATATGAACTTCTAGCAGGGCAGGGTGGCACATACTTGTGTGGTGTGGCAAAACTTTTCCTAGTGAGATGTAACACACACCCCAACACTGGGTGTATTGAGATGTAACTCACCCCAGTTAGGGAACTCATAAAAGACCAAAGTATGGATACCACTGAAGTTCAATTTTGTGAGTCAATGAGTTTTATTGGGATTACTTACAGGAGTATGGGTGAGGGGCTACTTACAGGAGCAGAAGTAACTCAAAGACAGTTGCATCCCCAAAGTCTATCCAGCATAGGTCACAGCTCACAAAGCTGAGAAGCTCCAGCACACTGCACAGCCTGCGGGCAGCTCAACAGGTTGGAGACTGTCCTGTCTAGGTGCCTCAATTGGTCTAACTCCCTTTCCAGGCAGCTCAGTGGGTTCTGCTTCTTCCAGTCAGCTGATCTGGTCTCAGTCTTCATTGCAGCTTTGACGCTCAGTTTGTCTGAGAGTCTTTTGTGCAGCTCAGCTTAGCCTGAGAAAGACTCTCTGCTCTTATTGCTTACTATGGCAGGGAGGGGGCCTAGAGAATCTGGTCAATTTCAGGGACTTCCTGAAGCTGTTTTGAGTTGTTTACTTTCCTGCTTAAGGAGCTAGCCTGGGGATAGAATGTTTCAATCTCTGAAGAAAATGTTATACAACAATTTGTCATCTCTGCACTGTACTTGGGAGGCAGCGGAGTGAGGGGAAGGATTATAAATTTGAGGCCAAACTGTGCTACATATCAAATTCCAATTATTTTGGACTACAAAGAGAAACCTTGTAAGAAAGTAATAACTGCCACAGATCACTACGAAGGAATTACCCTTTAAAAGGAAATAGAGTATATAGGTACCCAGTGCGTGTGCACGTATGGAGAAAGGCACTACAGAAAACACTTGTTATATATTCCTTGTATGCAAAGAGGAAAGGAAGGTTGGCCCATGTGTACATTTGTCTGGGACCTTTCACTTACAAGGAGAGAGGCTTGCAAGTGGGTGAACATTTCTTCACGGTATGTTACAGATATACAGAAGAATTAAACAATACACAAGCAATAGTTAACTGTCCCTCAATTCCAAATCATATCTCTATCTACTCATGAGAAAGATTTGCTTCCATTTTGCTAGAACTGAAGAGCCAAATGGGCAAATTATAAACGGACCTCCACAGGACTTTTATCTTCATCATCGGCCCCAAGAAAATCCATAAAGCTGTCAGCTTCAATAGAGCACTTTTACGGAATGAATACAAACCTGTTCCCCAATGTGGAGCTGGATTTTCCCATCTGTACTGAATAGCAGCTTAGGGAACATGGGCAAGGCACATTGGCCCAGCCCACGTCTCCCGTTGGTCTCCAACTGAGCTCTTTCAGTCAAAAACCCAAAGGAAAATTGAGAAGCACATAACCCACTCTTACGACACTCCCTGTTGGCCAGATAACTTCCAAGGCCTAAATCCCTGTGCACCATCATGGGAACCAAGCAAACACAATTAGTACTACCAGTCGACGTCATCAACAGGTTGAGGTGACACCGGGAAAACTGAGTTTCAACAAGTATATTTTAGCATCCAGTTAAAAATATATCCGATTAGAAAATCCACCTTGCATTCATTCCAAATCTTTTTTTTTTTTTTAAATAGTTTTTAATTTCATCCAAAGTGCAGTAACAGTTAAGGAAGAAACAGAGTGTGTCAGATTCCCCATAAAACAGTGTGCTTCTGGAGTTTAGTGGTTTTTGGAATGAGAGAAACATGCAGGTGATCCCCATAGGATGAGATTGTTCTGGCCTTCTTGTTTTTCTGGGAGAAATTACTGGAAGGTATATAGGCCACTGGAATCTGCCTAGTGGCTTAGTGACAGGGACCTTGGCCCGAGTGGATGCTGACTGCATTCTTGGGCTGCCTGACAACACTAACTTCCGTACTTCCAATGTCTGGGAATGTTTTCATCTTTAGAGTCTCACCTCCTAACATGGAAAGCTACAACCTCTCACCTAATGAGAGCCACAACAAGGGGAAGAGCTAACGAAAGACTCAGCTGGTTTCCCACACTGTGGCTGTTGTAACTGGACACGGGGACCAGAGCCTCTGTCCTTCCTAAAGCTGTGGTCAATACCTGGCATCCTGAAATATTTGTCTTTTCTGTAGTTGATATGGATGCTGTTGTTTCTGCTTTTGGCTGAATAATTCCTTTTCTCTACCCCACCCCCCATCCCCTGCCAGCCAGAACTCTGTTCACACTCGGGGAATAAGCCTCTGGTTTGGATGACTAATGAAGACCTGGCCAAGTTCAAAGTCACAGATGACTCCTGCACTTCCTGCTCTGAGCTACCACCTTGATCCTGACACCTGGCACTTTTTATGAGCTACTTCTCAGAACCAGGTTTAGGAAGAAGAGAGCGGTGCAGACCGCGGCCTGTTTAAATGCCACTTGTGCACGGTGAGTTTGGCAGGCCGTCTGTCTGTCTCTCTTGCTTCGTTTCCTCATCTTTCAAATGGGGATAATGTACCTTCTTCTGCAGAGAGCTGCAGGATTAAATAAATAAGCCTTTCATAGCTCTTACACAAATACTGAAGATTACCTTTGTCAGCAAGGAAAATAAAACGGCTAGTGTGGGAAGTTTAAAATTCTTTCTTAAAGCCTGCTGTGATGGCATATGCCTGGAATCCCAGCGCTTAGAAGGTAAGAAGAGTGAGCATGATTTGAGTTCAAGATCAGCTTGAACTACGTAGTAACACTTGTGTCTTGACACCTAGGAGAGTGAATGAGGGGTTTAAAACTGCTTGTTAAATGGAATCAAAATCAAAATCCTCTGATGAGCTAGAGCAGAAAATCTTAATTGTCACACACGCACGCACACACACACGGCCACACACATGCATGTCCCCCCACTGAGGCACACATATAAAAACACATGCACACACTCGCATGTGTACACGTGCACACACATGCACGCACCCATGGAAACACACACATACACACATGCACACACACACAGAGACATGCCTTTGGGCAGAGTCCTTCAGAACCAGTTATCAAAAATCCAAACTCTAGACAGATAACTACAAATCAACAACCCAAAGACAATGGAGAGTTTATAAAAGCAGGCAGCTGCAGAAAAGAAGTTGACATCTGGAAGAAGGACACATGGTAATGCGAGTTTCTTTCTTTTTAAATCCTGTTTTGCCTGAAGATAAGCCCCGCCTCACCAGAAGAGGAAGCTAAAAATTGTGATAGAAGAATGTGCTGTGCTATTTGCTTGATGGAAAAAGGCTAGTTAACAGTGACTTTAGTCACCAAAAAAGCAAGGAGGGAGAGCCTAAAAACAGATGCAAATGGACCAAGAAGCCAGCTCTGGATAGTAACGAACTAGCCACTCCTCTGCTTGACCGTGCAGCTCACAAGCCTAAACCAGAAACCTCACAGCCAGCCAAGTCTGAAGGAATTGTCTGAATTGCCACCTGCAACACTTTGAACCCAAGTCAAATTAACTGTATGCTAAACAGGAAATGCGTGTTCTTCAGGAGAACACAGTAGCATCTATGGTGTCTCATCCGTAACATCTGGGATGGGACATCACCGCACCAAAAAACCATGAAACACCAACCACTTTTAGGGAAGGCAAATGATCAGAGACTAACTCCAGTGTGGCCGACATAGCTAGGCTGGACGGTGGGATGGAATGGTTGTCTTAAAAGAACAGAAAAATTCAATGAAAAAGAAATTTTAAAAAAACCAAGTAGAAATTTTACAGATAAACATATCAAAATAAGAAAAAAATATCAAAATCACTAGAAAGCCTTAAAAACAGAAGAGAAAGGCTCAGGGCATGCCTCAGTGATAGAATCCCTGCTTAGAATCTCCCAGTGAGGGGCTGGGGGCGTGGCTCAGTAGTAGAGCCCCTGCCTAGAATCCCCCAGTGAGGGGCTGGGGGCGTGGCTTAGAGGTAGAGCCCCTGCCTAGAATCCCCCAGTGAGGGGCTGGGGGCGTGGCTTAGAGGTAGAGCCTCTGCCTAGAATCCCCCAGTGAGGGGCTGGGGGCGTGGCTTAGAGGTAGAGCCTCTGCCTAGAATCCCCCAGTGAGGGTCTGGGGGCGTGGCTCAGTAGTAGAGCCCCTGCCTAGCATGCACAAACTCTGTGTTCAATCTCTAGCATGCAACAAACAAACAAAAAATTTCCCCCAACGTAAAATAAACATGAACAATAAAGCCCATCTTATTCGGAGTCATTCTTTATTTGTGTGTATTAAGGATGCCAGGGCCTCAGGCATGCTAGTCCTGTGCTCTACCAGAGCTACAAACCAAGCCTTTTTAATTTTTAAAGTTTATAGCTTACATATGTGTTTTATTTTAAATAAATTCAGAGTGAAGCCTGAAGAGATATTCAACAGTTAAGAAGATGTAGTGTTGTTGCAGAGGACCTGAGGTTCAGTTCACAGTGTCCACATGACTGACAGATGCACTGTAACTCCAGTTCTAGGGAACCCAGCATCCTCTTCTGGCCTCTGAGGACCCCTGCAAGCACAAGGCACACACAAGCATATAAATGAATAAATAAACAGCTAACCAAATATACATTTTAAAGGAAAGACATTATAATGTATACTAGCTTATTGAAGACAAATTATCTTATAATATTATATTATAAATATTATAAAATATTATATCTATTTATTTCTTTATCCCAAACTTCTATCCTACTATCCTACTGGAGTACTAAGAGGCAGCCATGGTCATAAGTGCAATGTGAACATTTCGTGTGTGTGTGTGTGTGTGTGTGCACAAACAAGATGTGGATACATGGTATAACTTTCTAGCTTAAAAAAAAATAAAGGAGCTCCTGCCATATGTATTGACCCCTGCTTGCATTTTTTCGATGTTATTTTGCGTTTTGGTCCATCCTTCACATCGATATGTAGAGACTGCCTTGAACATTCTTTTACTTATTTATTAAGCTAGTATGCAAAGTAAAGGGTTTCACTGTGGTATTTCAACACACATGTCTCCTTCTACTTTGTTCTAATTCATCCTCCATGCTACCTCTGCCCTCCCCTGTGTCTCTATCCCTTCCTCTGACTCATCTATTAAAAAAAAAAAAAAAAGTACTGCATAGAAACCAGGCAAGGTGCTGTATGCCTGTCATCTCAGCACTTGGAAGGTAGATGCAAGGAGACCGGACGTTCAAGAATATCCTCAGCTACATAGTGAGTTCAAGGGCAGCCTGGGCCTCAAGCAAGCAAACAAACACTGCACGGAAGATGGGAAGTGTAGCTCAGAAGTGTTACATTTGCCCAGCATGTGCAATTCTGGGTTCCAGTTCTAAGTCTGAAAAAAACAAAAGAAAACAAAAGAACAAAACAAAAAACAAAAAACAAAAACAAAACAGCAATAGCAGCAGCAGCAGGAGCAGGAGCAGCAATTGAGGAAATGAAAGAGAACCCATTTTCTTCCAGACCCGGGACAGTATTGAATAGCAAAGAATCTGTTACTTGACTAATTACTAGTGAGGTTGTTAGGTCAAAGGGTAGGGGGTTAAATTTTAATGGAGACTGCAATTATCCTCCGTAAGGCAACGTAGCGCCACACACCTGCCAATTGATACGGTGTGCACGCACCACCTGTGGTGCAGACCTACCCTTCCCTGTCTCCTGTGCAAACAGCAATACAGTCAGGCTTCTTCAAGTATCTATTTGTTTGATATTGCCTTAAGATTCTGGTTACAATACCTAATGTTTTCACCCTGCATTATCTTCCTCACAGTGTCTGGTATATTTTTGTATCCTTTTATCTCAAGGGTCTTGTTTGTATTTTGTCCTGCGAGTATGGGTGTTTTACCTGGATTTATGTGCAGCATGGTGCAGGGCTTGAGGAGGCCAGAAGGGGGCGTCCAATCCCTTGGAACTGGAGTGACAGCTGTATACTGCCAAATGAGTGCTGGGAATCAAACCAGGGTTCTCTGGAAAAGCAGACAGTGCTCTTAACCGCCCAGCCATCTCTCCAGTCTCTTGCTTCTTTGAAATAGCAAGTAGTACGGGCAGTGGTGGCTCATGCCTTTAATCCCAGCACTTGGGAGGCAGAGGCAGGTGGATTTCTGAGTTCGAGGCCAGCCTGGTCTACAGAGTGAGTTCCAGGACAGCCAGGGCTACACAGAGAAACCCTGTCTCGAAAAAAAAGAAAGAAAGAAAGAAAGAAAGAAAGAAAGAAAGAAAGAAAGAAAGAAAGAAAGAAAGAGCAAGTAGTTGATCTTCTTGGTTGTGTTTCTAGTAGGACTGGAATGGAAGAAAGCTGTGAGACTTATTAAAGGATTGTTAATGACGAATCACGCTTGGTGATACTTTCAAGCCAGTTGACTTGGTGCAGGTGCCACATGCTTAGATCTTAGCTCTTGAGAGAAGCAGAGGTAGCAATGCCCTGTCTGGAAAAAACAAAAACAAAAACCACCAAGGACTGGAAGAGAATACAGGCTTAGCATTGCAAGGTCCCAGACTTAGTCCCCACAGTATGAAAAACAAAAATCCTCTTATGGTGGTTTGAAAGAAAATGGCCCCCATAGGCTCAGGCAAATTAGGAGGTGTGGCCTTTGTTGGGGTGGTGTTGGAGGAAATGTGCTTCTTCACTTCCTGCTGCTGATCCAGATGTAGAACTCACCTTCTCCAGCACCATGTCGGCCTGCAGGCTGCCATACTTCCTGCCATGGTGATAACGGGACTAAACCTCTGAACCTGTCAGCCAGCCCCAAGGAAATGTGTTCTTTTATAAGAGCTGCCTTGGTCATGGTGTCTCTTCACAGCAATAAAACCCAAACTATGACTCTGTACGTCATCATTGTTTAGCATACCACTTAATTAATCTATGTTTGAGTCTGTGTGACTGACAGCTGCCACATGGCTCCTTTTCTTCTGGAATGTGTGCCCTAGGAACACAGCTGCCGTGTTGTGGGGAAGTTCAGCGATGTCCAGAAACCCAGCATCAGTGTCCTTGACGTGAATGAGATTACCATCCAAGCATTAACCAGGCCTAAGCCTGCTTAGCTTTGAGATCGGACAAGATTGGGTGCATTCCGGGTAGGATGGGCTGGAGAGAAGGTTCAGAGGTTAAGAGCACTGGCTGCTCTTGCAGAGGACCCAAATTCAGTTCCAGCACCCACATCAGGAGACTCACAGCTGCCTATAACTCCAGCTTCAGGTGATCAGTCCTTCTCTTCTGGCCTCTGAGGGCACCAGGTACATACATGGTGTATAAAAATTCATTCAGGACTCACTCACACGTAGTAAATAAAAACAAATCTTTATCAATAGCAACAAAAATACCTTCCAGTTAATAGGTAGAAAAGAAAGAACACTACCTGGCCAAATCATTTATTATATTTTACTACTAATTTACCCTTCTATTCTTCTCAGTGAGATGTGTTTGAGTTTATTTATGCTATCTTATAATGTTTCTATTTTTATTTCTAGCTAGGAAAAATTTGTTTGTTTATTAACTTATTTTGAATGTCTGAGACAAGGTCGCACTCTGTGGCCTAGGCTGTCCTTGAACCTGCAACCTTCCTGTACCAGCCTCCCATGTATCTTTTTACACTTAAAACATTTTTACCTGCTTTAAAAGAGAAGGACTTTTGTCTTAGAATTGTCATTGGTGCAATGAAATGCCATGAACAAAAAAGCAAGCTGAGGAGGAAGGACTCATCTTCATATCACTGTCCATTATCAAAGGAAATCAGGACAGGAACTCAAACAGGACAGGAACCTGGAGGCAGGAGCTGATGCAGAGACCATGGAGGGGTGCTGCTTACTGGCTTGCTCAGTCGGCTTTCTTAGAGACTCCAGGACCACCAGCCCAGGGGTGGCACCACCCACAATGGGCTGAGCCCTCTCCCATCAATCACTAATTAAGTAAATGCCTTACAGGCTTGCCTCCAGTCAGATCTTACGGAGGCATTTTCTCAGTTGGGGTTCCCTCCTCTCAGATGACTCTAGCTTGTGTCAAGTTGACATAAAACTATTCAGGACAACTTTCTTCGTTGAATTCCTCTAGGAATTAGAATATCTAGAATTTGGGCCTGGAGGGATGGTTCAGTGGTTAAGAACATTTGTTACATTTCCAGAGGGCTTGGGTTTGGTTTGCAGCACCACACATGGAAATTCACAACCATCCATAACCCCATTTTTTTTCTTTCTCTTTTTTAAAGATTTATTTATTATATGTAAGTACACTGTAGCTATCTTCAGACACTTTTTTCTTCTCGCTCCAGTCCCTCTCCCTCCAGCCTCACTGTAGCTGTCTTCAGACACCCCAGAAGAGGGCATCAGATCTAATTATGGATGGTTGTGAGCCACCATGTGGTTGCTGGGATTTGAACTCACGACCTTCGGAACAGCAGTCGGTGCTCTTAACTAGCCCCCATCACCCCATTTTCGGGGAAACCGATGCTGTCTTCTGATCTCAGGGAGCAGGCATGCATGTGATGCACATACATAGATGTAGGTAACACACACACATATGCATGCACACACACGTGCACATGTACACACACGTGTGCACACACTGAAAGAAAAACCTCAAATTTTTCTTAAATGCTTTTTAAAAAATGAATACATGGACTTTATAAATCTTCCATTTCCTCCTATTACAGTCACAATTTTAAGACAACTGTTGTCAGTCCTAAGAGGCATTTGACCTCTACGCCCTCCCTCGAACAAGATGAATTTAATGGTGTTCGCTTCCCTGACTTTCCCCCATCTCTCATGCTTACATCATTTAAACATAGTTTTCAAACTGCATTTAAGAAAAAAAAAAAGCTAGCCAGCCTGCATCCCTTAAACATGTAAAAATATTATATTACAATAAAAATTAGAGATTTATTTTTAGCTACATGTATGTATGTGTTTGCATGTGAATCTAGATGCCCATGGATGCTTCCTGACTCGTGACCTTGGTGTCACAGGTGGTTGTGAGCTGACCAAGATGGATGTTGGGAACTCAACTTAATCACTGTCTTAACTAGGGTTTCTTTGCTGTGAAGAGACACGTGACCAGGGCAACTCTTTTGAAGGAAAATATTTAATTGGAGCTGGCTTACAGTTTCAGAGGTTCAGCCCATTATCATCATGGCAGGAAGCAGGGCAGCGTCCAGGCAGACATGGGGCTGGAGGAGCTGAGGGTTCTGTATCTTAACCCGAAGGCAGATAGAAGGAGACTGTCTTCTGCTGGCAGCCAGGAAGGGGCTCTGATTCCAAACTGGACAGGGCTCAGGCATAGGAGACTTCAAAGCCCATCCCTATAGTGACACATTTCCTCCAAAAAGGCCACACCCACTTGAATAAGGCCACACCTCCTGGTAGTGCCATTCCCTGTGGGCCAAGCATATTCAAACCACCACAATCACTAATCCATCTCCCCAACCCCCAAATCAAAATCTTATTTTAAGTCAAAAGCCATCAACAGTCTAGACTGGATTGTAAGTGCGCAGACATGTGCATGCACACTGTTTCTTGTGCTGTCTCACTGTCAGTCATCTTTTTCACAGAGTCATTTTTTGACTCTGGAATTCTTTACTGGACATCGGGTGTCACATCTGTACTCAGTTTTATGCCTTTGGATAATGGAAAATGTCTTTGCTGTGTGCTTTCTAGCAGAGCACTGGATGGATTTGGCAGAAGACTCAGGTTCACATGGGGAGCAACTTCAGGACTAGCTGTACCATAGTCCACCTTCCAATACCAGTCTATATCCAAGGTGAGGTCGATGCTAATAGGATTCTCACTGTAACCTCTCTCTCTCTCTCTCTCTCTCTCTCTCTCTCTCTCTCTCTCTGTGTGTGTGTTTTAGGTCGTCGGCTTTTTTCTTTCTCCTTCCCCTCTTCTCATTGTCATCCACACACTTTTTCTTCAACACTTCTGTCAAAGCAGCCTTTACCTTGCCATGCTGGGCATGAAATCAAAGGCCTTGTTCACACTAGATAAGTGCTCCACCAGGGAGCACCGTCCCCAGCTCTTTCCTTTCTCTCCACTGTTGGGGAAGGGCAGGGACCTCCCTCCCTGGGGCCAGACCTTTCTTTTAAATTATTATTTCAAATGTTCTCCCCTTTCCCAGTTTCCTCTCCACAAAAGCCCTATTCCCTCCCCCCTGCCCCCTACCTCTATGACGGTGCTCCCTCACCTCATTCCCCTATGCTAGGTCATCAAGTCTCCATACAACCAAGGGCACCCCCCCAGTGATGTCAGATAAGGCCATCCTCTGCTACATATCCAGTTGGAGCCATGGGTGCCCCCATGTGTTTTTTGGTTGGTGATTTTGGTTGGGAGCTTTTGGGGGTCTGGTTGGTTGATATTTTTCTTCCTGTGGGGTTGCAAACCCCTTCAGCTCCTTCTGTCCTTGCCCTAAATTCTCCATTGGGGTCCCAGTGCTCAGTCTGATATTTGCCTGTGTGCATCAGCATCTGTATTGGTCAGGTTCTGGCAGAGCCTCTCAGGGAACAGCTATACCAGGCTCCTGTCAGCAAGCACTTCTTGGCATCTGCAATAGTGTCTGGGTTTGCTGTCTATAGATGGGATGGATCCCTAGGTGGGGCAGTCTCTGATGGCCTTTCCTTCAGTCTCTGCTCCACTCTTTGTCCCTGCATTTCCTTTTGACAGGAGGAATTCTGGATTAATTTTTTTGAGGTAAGTGGGTGGCCCCATCCCTCAACTGGGGGTCGAGCCTATCCACTGGCTATGGTCTCTACAGGTTCTGTCTCCCCTTTGTTGGGTATTTCGGCTAATGTCCTCTCTGTTGGGTTCTGGGAACCTCTTGGGTCCCTGGCATCTGGGACTTTCTAGGGCTACCCCCACTCCCCCTCCCTCACTGCTACACTCCTAGTGAAGATTCCTGACCCTCTGTACTTCTCCCCCATCTCCTCCTGTATCTGAACCGGCCCCCTTTGCCCACCCCCTCCGCTCTCCCTCCCAGATTCCTCTCTCCCTCTACTTCCTGAGGTTATTTTCTTCCCTCTTCTGAGTAGGACTGTAGCATCACATTTTGGTGTGGTCTTCTTTCTTCTTGGGTTTCATATGGTCTGTGAGTTGTATCGTGGGTAATCCATGCCTTTTTTTTTTTTTTTTTTTGCTAAGATCCACTTATCAGTGAGTACATACCATGTGTGTTCTTTTGTGACTGAGTTACCTCATCCAGGATGATATTTTCATGTTCCATCGGTTTGGCCAGGCCTTTTCTTCATGCTTTGTCGACTTTCTCTCAGCCTCTCTGTGCACTACCCACCAGCACTGACCCCTGCTGAAAGGTCTCCTAGTTAAAACAAAACAACAAAACAAAACAAACAAACAACCCCCCTCCCAATCTTTCTCTCTAGTTCTCACTGGTTCTACTTAACTCAAGGGTTTGGTTTTTTCTTTGTTTGAGACAGGATCCCAACCCCACAGCAGACTAGCCCAGAACTCACTGTGAAGCACAGGCTGGCCTCCAGCTCACCACAATGCTCCTGCATCAGCTTCCTACGAACTAGGATTACAGATGGGAACCTCCACACCCAGCTCACCTTCCTGACTATTCCCTCACGACTAGGTTTGTGACAGAAACCTAACATCTTGCTCACTCACCACGGATATTTGCATCTTAGTCCAACAACAGCTCCTGGTAAGAAGATCTTGGTGTTTACAGATCCAATAGCCTCCTCCCAGGCCCCACATAGAGACTCTTCACTGTGGACATTCCTTCTTCTCTTCCCTTCAACCCATTGCTACTCAGCCTATCAGGTCCTCCTTTCTTAGACTCCAATCTTGGGTAACTTCTCTATTTCATTTGTCTGTTTTCTGTTGCAGTGACAAAATAACCTGAGGCTAGGTACTTTATAAAGTAAAGAGGTACTTTCTCTCTCTCTCTCTCTCTCTCTCTCTCTCTCTCTCTCTCTCTCTCTCACACACACACACACACACACACAGTTTTGTAGGCTGGAAGTTCAAATCTCAACAACCCCATATATTTGGCCTGTGGTGAGGACTTCATGTGGAATAATGTAACAATGGTGGCAGCGGTGATGGTGACGATGGAGATGGTGGTTGTTTGTTGGTGATAGTAATGGTGGTGGGGGTTATGTGTTGGTAGTGGTAAGGGTGGTAGCAATGCTGGTGGTGATGGTGGTGATGCTGGTGATGCTGGCGGTGGTGGTGATAGTGGTAGTTTGTTGTTGTGCATATATTTATTTCTTCCCACAGTGAAGAAACAAAGATTCAGATTTTTGTTTATAACAACTTAAGCTCTGGGGGAACTAATATTCTTTGAAAACTTCATTAATCTCTACCAGGGCTGACACCCTCTTAAGAATGAGTTAACCATCTTCCACTAGGTACCATCTCCCAATAGCTCCTGGGCCTGAGCTTTAGGGTGCGCTCTCTCTCTCTCTCTCTCTCTCTCTCTCTCTCTCTCTCTCTCCCTGGCCCAGAATTCACTAGGTAGACCAGTCTGAACTCATAGAAATCCCCTTGTACTGCCTCCTGAGTGCTGGGAATAAAGGTATGTGCTCCCACTCTCTCCCCAGGGCTATGGTAACCCTTTGCTGATCAAGCCTAAACTTGTATCTGGTGCCCTGATGCCTCATGGAACACCACTCTTCAGCAGACAACCTCTCCAGCTGTGAGCTCCCTGGGTGGTATCCCACAGTGACACCTATGAGCCTAGAGTGTGTCTGCATTCCAGTCTGCTCCTTTCCAATTAGCCTATGAAACCAGCCTCTACATCTGCTCCTCCCTCAGTGGCCCATGTCTTATTTCTCAGTTTGCTGCTACTGGCCAACTTTAGGCAGGTTCCACAACCTCCTAACAAGGTCATTAAATTATGAATGGATCCATTGCTTAATTCATTCATTCATTAAGTCAGAGTCCTCGGATGGACCAGTCAGTGCCATCCTAGCCCTCAATATCTGTGGAGGACACGTCACAAATGTCTTAGAAAGGGGAAGGGGATGGGCTTGTTTCCAGACATACTGAACTTCAGTTTGATCCTTTACTGAAATAAATAGGGAACTAGGAAATATGTGGCCTACCCAAATATATATATATACATATATATATACACACACACACACATATATACATACATATATATATATATATATACACACACATATATGTGTGTGTGTGTGTGTATATATATATTCATTCAGTCCTGGGGATGAGTCAGACCCCTGTTCATACAAAGCAAGCATTCGAACATTGAGCTGAGTACTTAGCCCTATAGTTTATAGTTTTTCTTTTCATTTTGATACAGGGTCTCACGAAGTTCCTTAAGCTGACCGAGAACTTACACTGTTGCTCAGGTAAATCTCAAACTTGTGATCCTCCTGCCTTATCTCCCAAGAAGCTGAAATGACAGACCCACACCATTACACCTAAACACACACACACACACACACACACACACACACACACACACACACACACACACTAATTTAAGAAGAGAGAGACCTGCTGGGCAGTGGTGGCGCACGCCTTTAATCCCAGCACTTGGGAGGCAGAGGCAGGCGGATTTCTGAGTTTGAGGCCAGCCTGGTCTACAGAGTGAGTTCCAGGACAGCCAGGGCTACACAGAGAAACCCTGTCTCGAAAAACAACGACAACAACAAAAAAAAAAAAAAAAAAAGAAGAGAGAGACCAAGTTTCTTGCTGCTACTCAATGGATCTGTAGAGAGAATGACCCTTCTCTTAAATAAGACAAACTACTTTCAGTGCAGAGGGGTCCAAAAATAGCACTTCCTGGGGTTCAGGTCTAACTAGTCCTCATCGTAGATAGCCTGGTATTGATGGTTTGGGTCTAGTATTGAATTCAGACTTCCCTTCCAAAGAGGCTTTGCTGTGTACCTAGCATATTTTGCTCAAGACACCGTCACATTCCCTTGTGGGCTTGGCCCATGATGCATCAGTATAGAGAGGGAAACAGATGACCCTAGCCATCTCTCAGAACTTGACTCCGAGCTAATTCCTCCATTCTTTTAATAGCGCTGGTTCCTCTTTGCTCTGCCAGCCTTTTCTCTGCATTCCTGTGGTAGAAAGTAGCAGCAGAGCACAGTTGGCTTTTTTGGGGGGTGTGTCCTACTGTACTTCCCTCATCTCGGTGGCTGTAGCTTGCTGCTGGCTCTGTTGGGTTAGCGGCTGCGACTGGCATGTGACCTTCTCCTACAAAGGCCTTTGCAATGCCTGTGTGTGGTTGTGCTTCCACCAAATATGGCACCTTCAGCACTCCCTGCACGGCACATTTGTCCTTTGAGACAGGGTCTCATGTGACCCAGACTAGCCCAGAACTCACTCTGTCCAACCACACTGAGCTCAAACTTGTGTTCCTTCCACCCATGCCTTCTGAATGCTTGGAGCTTTTAGGCATGTGTCACCAAACTTCACTTACACTGCATTCTGTGAATTTACACTTTGCAAATCACCAGCAAGCCTCGAACCGTCCTGGTCCACATAACCAGGATATGCATGTGATGGTTTTCTTTTTTAGAGAAGGAAGTGTTGGCCAGAGTGTAGAGAGTTGGGGGCATTCAGTGTTGGTGAGAATGTAAATGATGCCCCCAGCCTGGGAAAAGCTACAATAGTTCCTCAAAAGTTAAAAATAGAATTCCCAGGGGCTGGGGAGATGGCTTAGTGGGTAAGAGCGCGCGTGCGCGCGCGCGCGGGCACACACACACACACACACACACACCCTTCCAAGGACCCAGGTCTGGTTCCAGGCAGCTATGTTGGATGGCTCACAACTGATTGGAGCTGTAGTTCCAGGAGATCAAATACCTCCTTCTGACACTCCACAGGCATGCACATACATGCATGCATTCACACACACACACACACACACACACACACACAAATGAAATATTCTTTTAAATCTTGTATTGATTCGTTGTGAGTTTCACACCATGCACCCCAGTCCCATTCATCTCCCCACCCCCCCATATCTGCCCTTGCAACCTCCTTCCCAAATAAAAAACCACATAAACAGATAAAACAAACCAAGCAAAGCAAACCATAGAAAACATCTCATGTGGAAGCTGTAACATGTCCTAGTGTGTCCCACAGTTTACCCCTCTGTCTACACATCTTTACTTACAAATGTTCATTGCAATGAGTGTCTGGTCTAGTTTCAGGTCTCTGGCTTCTGTGACACCATCAATATTAGATCCTCATTTTTATATGATCCGGCAATTGTGATTCAGGGTATAGATCCAAGAGAGTTGGAAGCAAGGTCCAAAATGATTTTGTACACGCTTGTTCAATCATTACTTACAGAAGCCAGACACCGCAAACAGCTCAATTGTTCACTGACAGTGAATAAACTAAAAACGGAGGAGACACATGTTACTATATTATACTAACAAGCTTCAAAAGGGGAGTGGTTTGTATTTGTTTGTTTGTTTGTGATTTGGTTTCACCCAAGGCTGGCCTCCAACCTTCAATCCTCCTGCCTCAGCCTCCTGAGTGCTGGAATTACAGGCATGTACTACCACCCAGCAGGAAGAAAAGTCTGGCGTTGCTGTCATGTGGATGAAATCCAAGGACATGGCGCTAGTGAAATGAACAAGCCACAATGAGGAGGCCATGCTTCCACCTGGGAGGTTCCTAAAGGGGTCGAGTTCACGGGAATAGCATATAGAGAGATGCATGCTGGGGTGGGAGGGAGGGGAGAGCTGGTGGTCACTGGGTCCAGTTTCCATTTTTTTTTTTTTTTTTGGTTTTTTCGAGACAGGGTTTCTCTGTGTAGCCCTGGCTGTCCTGGAACTCACTCGGTAGACCAGTTTCCATTTTAAAACAGGAAAAAAGCTACAAAGTTGTCCTGTTCATTGAATGTCATGAATGTGGTTAACACTGTTGAACAGTATGCTTAAAGTGATTCAATGGTATCTATATTATCATAATAAATGTATCTGCCTTTTAAGTTTTATTATAAAGACTTATTTTATTTAATCAGGTATACCTGTGTGTGTGCACGTGCATGTGCATGTCCCAGGAAGCCACAAGAGGGCGCCAAATCTCCGGAAGCTGGTGTTCCACACAGTTCCAGGCATTTGACACGGGTACTGGGAATCAAACTTGGAGCCTCTGCAAAAGTAGCAGAGCCTCTTAACAGCCCAGCCATCTCTCCAGCCTCCCATTTTTTATTTTAACGAGTAGAGCATGGATCCAAGTTCTATCCTTCCTCCTCTCTTCCCCGTCCTCCTCATCCCCCTCCCCCTCCCCTCCTCCTCCTCCTTTTCCTCTTTCTCCCCCTCCCCCTCCCCCTCCTCCTTTTCCTGTTTCTCCTCCTCCTCTTTCTCCTTCTCCTCCTCCTCCTCCTCTTCCTTCTCCTCCTCCTCCCTTCTTTGTTATGGTTTTGAAACAAGGTGGCACTACATAGCCCAGACAAGCCTTGAACTCATGATCCTCCTGTCAGATACTTGGATTACAAGTGTGTGCCACCATGCCTAGATCATTCATTCAATTTCTTTCTTTTTTAAAATTCTTTTTATTTTATTGTATGTGTATGGTTGTTTAGCCACCATATAAGTCTATGGTGGCTGGTTTTATGTGAACTTGACACAAGCTAGAGTCATTAGAGAGGAGGGAACCTCATTTGAGAAACTGCCTCTATAAGCTCAGGCCATAGACAAGCCTGTAGGGCATTTTCTTAATTAGTGATTAATGGGGGAGAACTCAGCTCATTGTGAGTGGTGCCATCACTGAGCTGGTGGTCCTGGGTTTTATAAGAAAACAGGCTGAGCAAGCCATAAGGAGCAAGCCAGTAAGTAGTATCCCTCCATGGTGTCAGCATCAGCTCCTGCCTCCAGGTTCCTGCCCTACTTGAGTTCCTGTCCTGACTTCCTTCAGTGATGAACAGGGACATGGAAATATGAGACAAATAGGTCACAGAGTTTCAGCAATGGTAACCTTAACTAAGACAAAGTCTAGCACCACATGAGTGCCTGGTGCTCAGCCCCTAGAGCTTGAGTTACAGTCATGATCTACTGTGTAGGTGCTGGGAATTGAACCCCAGTCTCTGAAAGAGCAGCCAGTTCTCTCAATCACTGAACCATCATTCCAGGCCTCCCATTCAATGTCTTCACAGGTGTCATTGTAGCATATACCTTTGTACAAGGTCCGGGCAGACGGCCTTCCTCAGGTCCCTTCCATCTCATCCTGCTGAGGAATAACTTAGCTAGTGGGCCCTAGCGTATATTGGTATCTTACTTGCTGGCCTTGCTGACTTACATGAAACAGCAACTGTGTGTAGTTAATTTAAAGTAAATCTGAAGAAGCTCATAGACGTCAAGGAAGCACAGAGCAGCCTTGTAGTGTGCAGTAACAGAGAAATAGCTTGCTTTGCTATGTGGGTTTTTAATCCCGTGTAACTGTCAATTCTGGCTGTTATTCCCTGGGTCACTCAGTCCTATGCAGAAAGCCTATGCCTGTGTCTTGAAGTCTGCCCCCTGAGTTGGGTTTTGAAACCGTTGAGTTTGACGCTACTGCCTTTGATTCATCCTGAGTTGGGTTTTCTGCTGAGCAAGAGCTGAGGCTCCGATTTTTCCAGCACCATTTGAGCAGAAGCTGTCCTTTCTCTGATGCACGCTTTGGGCATCTTCGCTGAGCTTCAGATGCACAGAGCTATGTGGCTTTGTCTCTGCCTGGAATTCTACTCCATTGGTCCATGTCTGTGCACGTGCCAGCATCGGGCTGTTTGTGTCACTGTGGCTCTGGAGCACGATGTGAAATCAGATATTGTGACTCATGCTTAAGGTCACTTTGGTTATTTGGGGTCTTTTGTGTTTCCAAGTTAATTTCAGGGTTTTTTCCCTATGTCTGACCTCACACGTTTTAGAGAAAGACGATAGAGAAAGCTGAATTATAGAATAACTTGTAAAATGTTACCCCTTCTTATATTATTACTATACCCGATCTTACTTTTCCAAGTTTTACAACACAGTCTTAAAGTCAATCATTTACAGACCGTATTAACTGTACACTACCAATTATGGTAAACATGCTTTTCCCCAGCCAATTAAAAGTAGGGTAGTCCCAGCAACTCCAGGTTGTTGGAGAGTCTGTTCTCCAGAATCTCTACCTGTTCTTCCCCCTTCTGTCCTCTCCCTTCCTCTCTCTCTACCCCCCTTTCCTCTCCTCCCCCTCTTTCTGTAAACCCCTCTCCCCTCCCTGTCTCCCTCTGTATCCCCTCTCCTCTCCCCTCCCTCTCTGCACCCCTATTGCTCTTCAGCACCTTTTATCCTGTCCTCAGATAACTTTCAAAGTGAGGTGATCTCTTTACCATCCTCCTAAGGGTGAGCTTAACAGATGTTGAACAAACTCAGGATGACTTCAGGTGTCACGCCCGAAGCCGTAAGAGTGTTTCCAACCAATGCGGATTCCTGAGCCATAGACACTATGACCTAATAAATATTTTTATGTAATCTGTGAAGTTTGGACGAATTTATTATGTAGAAATAAAAAACGAATGTCACACACGATTCTGTTTGACCAAGAAATACAAACAGAAGCAAAATTATGTGTGTTGCTGGAAGTCAGGGCATAGCATGTTTACTGAGGCACAATTTATGACACTCAGCAACATGGAAGCAGAGAAGCCCCATGTAAGACAGTTTTATTCAACCATAAAGAATGAAATTATTGGAATAGAGAGCCGGCTCACCAGTTAAGAGTGCTTGTCACTCTTCCAGAGGACCCATGTTCAGTTCTCAGCACCCATGTGGAGAGGCTTACAACCTCCTGTGACTCCAGGTGCAGGGGAGTGGCCTTGGCAGGCACTGCACTTATGCACACCTACAGACAGAACACACACACACACACACACACACACACACACACACACACAATTTAAACATAAAGATAAGTTTTAAATAATGAAGTTATGCAAATTCCAGGGAAATGCTTATCTCTAAGGTAGGCACTGCCCTCCTGCCTTTGGATAGAAACCCAAACTGAAACTTCTAAACCCTTCTAAATCTGAGCCTCTTAGGCACCATTGTCCCATGAGCCTCTCCCTTATAATTAGTGTATACACACTTATGTGCACACACATTATTCTAGGTTCTATTTTTTTAGAACTCTAGTGCAATATAATATAACAAACATTTTCAAATTTTGTTTTGTTGGAGAAAGGGTCTCACTATGCAGCCCTGACTGACCTAGAACTCACCACGTAGACCAGGCTGGCCTTGAACTCAGAGACCCACCTGCTTCTGCCTCTAAGTGCTGGGATTAAAGGCGTGTGCCACCAAGCCTGGTTTAATAAACAATTGTTAAATTGATTAACTGTTCAAAAACATAGCTGAAAGGATAATTTCATCAGTAAACAGGGAGAAATCTCAGAAGAATTAGGAGAAAAAGGCACACTGTCTTCAAAAGCGGTAATAAAATTGACAGCTGAGTTTGTCCTGGAGCAGACAGAAACTAGGAAGAAAGACTACAGGACGCTGAGTAAGAACAGACGTGAGCCGAACCTGAGGCAGCTCCTCCCTTCTCACGCACTGACAGGCACCTTGCTAAGACTCTGAATCTGTAGTTAACAGACTTCCGGGTGTTGGAAAGTGAGTTCACATCAGAGTATGGCTGGCTAGTGATCTTGCTCCCTACCCCTTCCCTGTCATCTGCCAGGGATACAGGGCCCAGCTGCAGACATATGCTGTGAAACTCCCTTCCTCAGAGGTCTGTAAGGACTCTGCCTGTCTGTATTGCTGTGGTCTGAACTCTCCTTAGAGGCTCCACCATGCTCTCTATATCTGATGCTGGGACCTGAAGTCTGTTGAGAATTCCTGCCATGCTCTTTGTCTGTCTGTCCATCTGTCTGTGACATTAATAAATCTTCTAATAAGCTCCTTATCCCTAGTGTCCCCTTGAAGTTCATATCCAAGGCCTTCCTGGGGCAGGGACAGGGTTTCATTATGTAAACCAGGGGAGCCTTGAATTGGTGTGTGTCACATCTGGAAGACAATATCCTTAAATAAACTAAAAGCAACTGGTTGCCAACCTAGAGCTCTGCATCCAGTGAAAGGATCCAGCTTCAGAGGTGAGGTGAAGAAAGATGGGCGTGGTGGCACACACCTGTAATCCCTGCACTCGGAAGGCAGAGGTGGAGGGAATGGAGAACTGAGGCCAGCCTGGACTACAAAAGAGGGGGAGCAGGAGGGGAGAAGGGAGGAGGAGGAAGAGGAAGAGAAAGGGGAGAGGAGGAGAAGGAGGAAGAGGAGAAAGGGGGAGGAAGAGAAGGGGGAGGAGAAGGAGGAGGAGGAAGAGGAGGAGGAGGGGAGAGGGGAGGAGGAGAAAGGGAGGAGGAGGGGGAGGAGGAGGAAGAGGAGGAGAAAGGGGAGAGGAGGAGAAGGAGGAGGAGGAGGAGGAGAAAGGGGAGAGGGGAGGAGGAGAAAGGGAGGAAGAGGGGGAGGAGGAGGAGGAAGAGGAGGAGGAGGAGAAAGGGGGAGGAGAAGGAGGAGGAGGGAAGAGGAGGAGGAGGGGGAGGAGGAGGAGGAGGAGGAGGAGGAATGTTTAGACAATGTTTAGGCAGCCAGTAACTGGGGGAGTTAGTTCCTTGTGCACCGCCCACAGAAGGCAGAAGCGACGTTCAAAGCAGTTATTCAAGTAGGAGAAAAATGATCCCAGAGTTAAGGAATAAACTACTGGGCTCGGTGGTGCACACCTTTAGTCCTGGCACTCAGGAGGCTGAGGCAAATGGATCTCTGTGGGCTTGGGGCCAGCCTGGTCTACAGAGTCTCTAAGCAAATGCAGACTGTATAAAACTAAGATATATTCTCACAACGTGGGCTAGAGAACTTCACCGAGAAGCGAACCCAGAGCTAAAGCTATGTGCTCTTGAAGCTAATCCTGATGGTTCATTCTGAGGAAGGGAAGGGAATAGACAGTGTTGGGTCTGCAAAAACAAAGAGTGCAGTCTTCAAAAAGTTTCACTGTGAGTCCACAGAGCTTCTCCCTGCTCAGAAACTCAGGGAGCCAGCGTGTAGCACACTGCTCAGAGTTAATCTAATCCCACAGGAAGAGAACAGAAACTGCGCTGTGTACCCAGTAACTATGGTCACTAATTAATTGATGGGCCACAACTCTGGGAAGTTTTTAATTCCCTAGCTCTTTCAGTTTGCTCCATGCTCCTGGCTCAGCATCCAAAGAAGCCTCCAGGAGTAGTGGAGTTACAGATGGAGGGAGCTGTAAATTGAGTCAACTTAAAGGGAGTGGGCAGCGCCAAGGGGCCTCAGCAGAGTGTGGAATGGGGATAAAATACTCAAATCTATTTAAATCTATTTTTAATCATCTTGGAAGAGCTCACTCAATTAATTATAAACGACTCATATTGTGACCTTCAAATTCTAAGATATATCTTTAGATTGGTTGGTTTGTTTATTCATTTGTTTATTTGTGTGTATGTGTGTGTGTGTGTGTGTGTGAGAGAGAGAGAGAGAGAGAGAGAGAGAGAGAGAGAGAGAGAGAGAGAGAGAGAGAGCACATTTGTTTATGTGTACCACAGGAGCTCCTGGAAGTCAGAAGATTCCCCCTGGAACTGCAGTTACCAGCAGTGTGATCTACCACGTGGGTGCTAAGAACCGAACCTGAGTATCCAGCAAGAGCTCTGTGAATGGATGAGCAATTCAATTAGTGGGCGAGAATGTGAGCGCCAGGCAGGGAGCTTCAGGCTTTAGTCCCAGTACTTGAGAGGCAGAGGCACATGGGTCTCAGTGAGTTCTAGGCTAGCCTGTTCTACATAACGAGCTCCAAACCAGCCAGGACTATTAAGGTCCTCTCTGAAAAATAGAAACTACACACATACACACACATTCACTCTCTCTCTCTCTCTTACACATACTCACAGTCACACACACGCTCACACACTCACAGATACACACATTCACACACATATTCATACACACACAGGAAGAGAGAGGGTATCACAAACAAGGAGTCTACAGATATTTTTATGCTTATAAATTGGAGGATTCAAATACAATCTAGTAAAAAAAACCAAAAACCCTACAATCTATTAAAAGCAAGCAAAACCTGAATAATGTCACACATAGTGAATACATTCAGTGCATGATTACATCTCTTCCTAGAAATGATACACCAAGTTCCAGTGCTAGATACCAGTCAAGGACAGTAAATATTTGTTTTTCCAGGAACTGCTAACAGGGGGAACACTTCCCAACTGGTATAGGAAGACAGAATGACCTTTATCCCCTAAAAGGGTTACCTCAGTGTGATAGTCATTTTTGTTTATTTTGAGGCAGGGTCACATGATGTGTCCTAGGCTGGCCTTGAACTTTCACCAGTCTGCCTACCCCAGCTTCCAAAGTGTTGAGATGGTGGCATGTGCCACCACTGGTATTTTAAACAAACGATCAGTTCCCAGAATAACATCAAAAGGGGAAAATCATGTGATTACCTCAATAGATGCAGACGTGTGTAAAATAAAAAATAGAGCACTCATTTGTGGTAAACTTTCTGTCATTAGCTTCAGCCATCAGTTTGACAGACCTGGGAAAGAGGGACTTCAATTGAGGAAAAGGTCTCGACACAATGGACTGGAGGCACATCAGGGTGATTTTCTTAATTGCTAATTAGCATAGGAGGGTCCATGGGCGGTGCCATCCCTAGGCAGGTGAGCCTGGCCTGTATCACATAGATGAGCCCTGGAAAACAAGTCAGGAAGCAGCACTCCTCCATGGCGTCTGCTTCCGTCTCTGCCTCCAGGTTCCTGCCTTGAGTTCTTGCCTTGCTGTCCCCGTATGAACAACTGTGACCTGGAAGCCAAATCAACTTCAAGTTCCTTTCGGTCCATGTTTTCTCAATGCAAGCGAGAAGCAAACGGGAAGAATTTTTCTCCCAAACTAAACATGAATGCAAGCTTGTAGGATGGCCTAAAATACCTACAAATAAGAGAATAAGAAGAGAAAAAGAAAACTTGCATTGGCAACCTGGAAAAAAAGTATAAAAAAAGTATGTTGGCTATCACTCCTTTGATTCACTATCATGCCAATGGATCTAGGCAATTGTAAGGAAGGAAAGCAAAGGGTAGTGCACGCCTGTGGTTCTGGCACGGAGGAAGCTGAGGCAGGAGGATGAGCTACCTTGTCTCTAAAAGGCAGGGGGTTGTAGGTGGCAGCTCAGTTGGGAAATGCTTGCCGGGCAAGCATTAGGACTTCAGTTCAATTTCTAGAACTGGAATTTAAAACAAACAAAAACATGTGGTTGCTGGGCTTGTAACCACAGGGCTGTGGAGGTGGTGGCAGGTGGGCTCCCGAAGCTCTCTGGTAAGTCGCAGGCCAGTGAGAGACTCAGAAAACAAACAAAAACCTGGGCGGATGACACCTGAGGAATACCACCCATGATCAACCTTTGCCCTCCACATGTGCACGCAAGTGCGCTCGCACACACACACACACACACACACACACACACACACAGGTAGCTACATACACATGAACATGCATACACACATATGCATGCATGCACACAAGGTCTAAGGACTGGAAAAGAAATAAAACTGCCATTGTTTATAATGATGTGACCAAGGCAATTGCAGCCAGGCTGGGTGACTTGTGCTCCATCCCTGGGACTCACATGGCAGAAGGAGAGAATGGACTCCTGTGAGTTGTCCTCTGACTCCCACCTGCATGCTATGACATAGGTGTCCCTGCCCAGAAAAATAAATAAATAAACGTAAACAATATTTTAAACCCCATCTTCAAACCAGTCCCATTGGCTTTGCCGTTTGCTCTGCTCTGTCTTGTTTGAGGGATTGGACTGGGGGTGTCACAAATGCTCGGTACCACTCAGCTATCACTCCACCTCTGTTCTCCCTTTTTGATTTCCAGACTGTCTCACTGAATCAGCCAGAAAGACCTTGAACTCTCTTGGTAGCCCAGGCAGGCCTGAACTTTCCACCTCCTGCTGTAGCCTCTTGGGCTGCTGCAATTACAGGCCTGAACCACCAGTCCTAGTCACATAGTCACATTCCTTGGTACCTGGGGCTAGACCTTGAAGACTGCAGTTGCTGAAGGGGCTACATGACTCTATGCAGAACATGATCAACCACCACCTCACAGATTTGCAAGGACTTGATGGAGCCACTCAGGGAAACGGCTGGGCAATGCTGTACACTGAATAGACATGCTCACCTTTTGGTCCAGGCATCTCATTCCTAGGTATAAAATACCATAGAGAGGTGCACATCCAGAGACATGTCCAGGGATGTACACCGAGGTAGTCATAGTAACCCAAAATGAAGGCAAACCAAATGCCCACAACAGGTGAACAGGGAGATGAATTTGGGCATACTGCTACAGTGACTTCCACGGAGTAACGAAAATGAGCTCTTTTGCCACATACACACCTCGCCCCATCTACATAGAGGCAGAATTTATGAACTCAGTGTTGAGGGAGGCATGGTGGTGCACACCTGTAACCCCAGCACTCCGGAAGGAGGCAGGAGGGTTGAGAGTGACAATTTGGTTCAGCAGGTAAAAGCGCTTTCCACGCAGGTCTGCAGACCTGAACTCAATCCTGGAACCCACATAAAGGTTGGAGGAGAGAACACACTCTGCCGAATTGAACGCTGACCTCTGACCACGCCCCCTCATGCATATGATAATTAATTATGTTAAAAAAATTTCATAGTAGAAGAGCAAGGCTGTAGAGGCACAGCCTTTAATCCCAGCACTCAGAGGTAGAGGCAGGCAGATCTCTGTGAGTTTGAGGCCAGCCTGGTCTACAGAGTGGGTTCCAGGTCAGTCCACAGAAAGACCCTGTCTCAAGAGAAGGAGAAAAAGATGTTCCTTGATCCCGTACTTAGCATGTGATTTTTGTGAGTGGTATAATTTTCCTTTCCAAATGAGTTAATTAAAATCAATTAATTAAAAATAAATAAATAGCTCCAAATCAACCCGTTGAGGGGCTACATCCGATTAAAAAGCAAATAAAAGACCTTTGTCAGGACAATCCAAATGTCCCTGTTGTCAGAAACACAAATCAAGACCCACCCAAGCTCCTGACAGCGTCCCTCCTCAAAGACCGAACTTTGGGGGCTGGAGATACAGCTTAACTGGCAGAGTGCTTACTCAGGTTCAATGCCCAGCACACACACACAAAAAAAGCTGAGTGTGGCAGACTCACGTGGAATCAAAGTGCTGGGCAAAAAGAGACAGGAGGATTGGAAGTTTAAGGTCATCCATAGCTAGACAGAGAGTTCAAAGTCACCTTGGGCCCCTGAGACTCCATCTCAACAACAATGACAATAAAGCCAGTTTTTATAAAGAAACATCAACAGTACTATTCTTAGCTAAGGGATTACCTGGGAGTTCTAGGCGCCGGCCCCTCATGCATTAAAAAAAAATCTGCATGTAATTTCCCCCACAGCAACAGGATAGGGCATTATTAAAGCAGTTCAGCATGTACTATGTACTGAAGTTAATTTATGCAATTATGATTTAATGCCGCATCTGTCCATTTGTTTACATTTCTCCATTGCAAATGGTATTGTGCAGTCATGCACAGCATCTGCAAGAGTCCATTTTGATCAACAATAGCTTATTATAGTCTCTGCATATATTTTACGGTTGTAAATGATAAAGCATCATATCCCCTGCAAATATTTTATGTATCTATAGCGGATCTTTTTTTCTTAATGTTTTCAAGTTGATGAAAATCTCCAATAACTGCTACCTAAATCCACACTTAGTAGGTCCATACCATTCAGACCTGGGCTTCTCGAGCGTCAGCTGTATTTTTTATTATGGAATTGAGAAGAAAGGTTTCAGAAGAAGAAGAAGAAAAGCAACCTGGGGAAAAACAAGACAAGAATAGACCCAACGCAGCTACCCAGATGTAGTTCTTATCCCCGAGGAATCCAAAACTAATTTTCACCATGGATCCCCTTTAAGGACGGCGTTTCCTTATCCCCCACGGATTATTTAGGCGAACTCAGGCTTTGAGTGTCCCAAAGCTAGCTGAGTCTGCAGTTGCTATGCCCAAACCCCTCTGTTGCTAGTTCCAGTTACCATAGAAACCTGTAATCCAAAACAACCCTTACCCTCTTCTTCCTTATCCCAGGGGGCAGAGCCGAGCTCTCCAAGCTGCGGCTTTGGCTACATCTGACGCGGGGGTGAGTGGGAGTGGGCGTGGGGGTGGTTGGAACCGAGCGCGCTGCAGTTACCCTAGACTCTTAACAGGATTTGGTATCTGCCGACCTCATGTGATTCTAGCAAAATTCTGTGTCAAAACCAGCTTCGGTTTCTTCTTTTTCTCACAACAATCCTGGATTAATGAACACCCCAGGAATCACAGGTGGGGATTTCCTACCCAGCTGGCGCTTCCTTGGCTCAAGGCCCGATCCTTCCAGCCTCCACCTAAGGAGGGCATCCTGGCGGGTCTCACGGGAGTTTTTGGAAGTAGGCGTAGCAGCTACTGAACCCGTCCCTGAGCAGAAAACACGCTCAATTCCCGGGTGCCTCCTGAGAGCTCTTGTTTGGACAAGTTTTAGATCGATGGGCCCTTTAAAAAATAATAATAATTCAGGCTGGAGTGATGGCTCAGTGGCAAAGGAACTTGCTGGTCTGGCACAGAATGTGAGTTGGGTGGCCAGCACCCGTGTCAGGTGCTCTAAGTAATAGATTTGTTAAGTAGGTAGCTTGGGTGGATTTTATTTAAAATTCTAATCGTAAGTAAAATTCACCTAGGTGCCCCTCCCTCCCCCTCTCCTTCCTCTCTCCGTTCCTCTCCCTTCCTCCTCCCTCCCCCTCCCACTCCATACTGGTATACAGAGAGGCTCATCTGGGAAGTGGAGGCAGGAGGATCAGAATTTCAAGACGATCATTAGCTACATGAGATCCTGTCTTTAGAAAAACAAAACAAAACAAAACAAAAAAACATAAAAAGGGCTGACGAGCTGGCGTAGCGATAATGGAGCTTGACTACCAGAGTTTGAACCCAGAGACGCACATAGTGGCAGGAGAGAACTGACTTGAAAATTGTCCTGTGACCTCTACTCTTGTGTGGCACACGAACCCTGCCGCCACTACTAAATAAATACATTTATGCAATTAAAATTTCTAATCTTAAAAAACCAAACAAACCAACTTTACAAAGTCATTGAGATGGCTCAGCAGCTAATGGCAACCTGCTACACCCAACCTGACCCCACCTGAATTCCATCCATGGGACCCACGTGGTGGAGGGGGAGAACCAACTCCCATAGTCTGGCCTCTGGCCTCTATACATGCACTGTGGCAGGTGTGCCCAGTGATACACCCAGGGAAAAAAATCCATGTGGAACTATAAACAAACAAACAAACAAACAAACATCTTCCCAAAAGAATCCCACAGGAACAGAATTCTTTTTTGTCGAAGTGTACGTACATATGTATATGTGTTCATGAGTGTGACATACGTGTGGAAAGCCAGAGGTCAATATCAGGTGTGCTCTCCACATATTTTAGACAGGGTCTCTCCTTGAGCCCAGACCTTACCAGTTTGGCTAGACTGGCTGACCAGCAAGCTCCAGGGGGCCTCCCGTCCCCTAATGCCATAATTTCACACAAGTTATACCATGCCTGGCTTTCCACGCTGGCCTGGGGATCCTAACTCAGTTCCCTATGTTTGCATAGCACGTTCTTTACCTACTGAGTCATCTCCCCAGCTCAGGAACAAACATCTTTAGACTGAGGACCTTCATTTTTTCTAAGGAAGAGCTCCCTGCCTCTCTGAGTACATATCCTATATGCAGCCCTCAGAAAGCAGGAAGAAGGGCAAGAAGGGAACTGTTCCCAGAAGAACTTGCGGTTAAGTCAATAATAGCAAAGACCATGAGGAAAAAGCATGCCGATTGTTAGGTGACATGACACCTGTGGAAAACCATTTGAGGTATTTTGAAGCTCTCTCTCTCTCTCTCTCTCTCTCTCTCTCTCTCTCTCTCTCTCTCTGTGTGTGTGTGTGTGTGTGTGTGTGTGTGTGTACACCTTGGGGGATTTATCATAACTGTGTCCTGTGTGTTTGCATTTGCTCCCACCTCTTTCACAGTGGCCTGCCTGACTATTGCATCACACTACTGGAGCTAAAACCCGCAACTTCAAACACCACGCGGGGGGAATTCACCGCCACTGGGCTATATCCCCAGTCCAAAAATACTACTGAAAAGTCATGGTATCTCACACTGGGTCCTCCTCTGCTTCCTGTATTTCCCCACCATGGGACTTTGATACAATGTTCACCTCGCCTCTTATTCTGTTGTTTGTATCTGTTTCCCTCCCTTAAAATAACCCCAGAGAATGTCTGGACCTGCTTGCTTTATTCCCTGGCATATATCAAATGCTTAACTGTATGCCTCGCATACAGTAGTCACTCAACAAATGCTCACAGACAATTGAAAATCCAGTACTTTAATAAAATACCAAGCCTTTTAAACTGAATTACATTTTTTTTTCTTTTGCCTCCACTCAAACTGGACCATTTGATCAGAACGTCTTTGCAGTGGGCAGGGGAGATGGCTCACCGGGTAGAGAGGCACTCGCTGCCAAGCCTGACAACCTAAGTTTGATCCCAGGAAACCTTACGGTGGAAGAAGAGAATTGAGTCCCCCACAGGTTGTCCTCTGACCTTCA
Source organism: Uromys caudimaculatus (assembly GCA_028551405.1). Classification (NCBI taxonomy): domain Eukaryota; kingdom Metazoa; phylum Chordata; class Mammalia; order Rodentia; family Muridae; genus Uromys; species Uromys caudimaculatus. The sequence goes on along the minus strand of CM052717.1, from coordinate 58,173,761 downwards.
CACCCAAGATGACATGTTCATGTCCACATTAATTAATTAATTAATTAATTAAAAATTTTAAGAAAGCCTTTGCAAAGGGCCTGGGCCTCAAGCCAACAATAGAACATTTGCCTAACATGCACAAGGCTCTGGGTTCCCCCCATCTCTGCAAAATAGGGACAAAATGTCTCTAGTGTTACCCCAAAGTATATTGTGATAGATTTTAAAGATATAGGATCAGGTTGTGCTGTTTCTGATTCTAGTTCCATTTAAAAATGAATTATTAGGCTAGAGTAATGGCTCAGAAGTTAACAGCACATAGTAGCTACTTATCCAGAGGACCTGACTTTGATTCCCACCCTCCGTACCAGGTGACTCACAATGACCTGTAACTCTAGCTCCAGGGGATCTGAGTCTGCTTGCCTTTGCAGGCACCTGCATTCATGTATACAGATACACACGTACACATACACGCACGCACTCACACGTGCACGCACACGCACCCACACACGCACAACACATGCACACACTTTAAAATACTAAAAGTACATCTTAAAAAATAATTTTCAGTAAATATTGATCTCCTAATAGCAAGATATAAAATCCTAGAAAAATCTTATTCTACAACATAAAGTGATTTGGGGGTTAACTGACGAGCCCCTGAAGAATAATTTAAAGACAACACATACATTTGTCTTTAATCACGGCGTGAAGCATCTGAGGTGTCACGTGAAAAAGGCTGACAGGCGATTAGAAGGACCAAGTAGGGAACTGGATGCCAAACTCCTGCCAGACGCTTTCTGTCTGCCTCTGACTTTCCCTGAGAGAGACATATTTTAGCATGCACATCTACAGAGGGAGAAAGAGACCCAGAGGAAGAGATAACCAGCCCCAGGTCACACAGACCAGCTGAGTGGGAGCTTAGCCTGCTCCTCCCTAGCGCATCTCCCCACACGGTCTTCTGGCTTTCCAGAGCACAGCACAGCACGACGCTGTGCACATGGTTTCATATTCCCGGTCAACACATATGTTTTTAGTAATTGTCGTGTTCCTAGCACGGTGCAGGCTTCCCTGGAGATCACTGTAGGAAGCCCAATGCCTCATGGGAGGTGCATGTTAACCCTGGGTTCATGATGGGATGTGACAACTGATTGGGGTTCCATTGTAGATGCATAGGAAGTTAAGAAGAAGAAGAGGAGGAGGAGGAAGAGGAGGAGGAGGGGGCGGCAGCGGAGGAGGGGGGAGGAGGAGGAAGGGGGAGGAGGAGGGGGGAGGAGGGGGGAGGAAGAGGAGGCGGCCGCGGAGGAGGAAGAGGAGGAGGAGGAGGAGGAGGAGGAGGAGGAGGAGGAGGAGGAGGAGAAGGAGGAGGAGGAGGAGAGGAAGAGGAGGAAGAGGAGGAAGAGGAGGAGGAGTTTGGTTGTTCACCTTGTTTCCCCTCATGGTGGAACCTCAGTCCTCACTAACCCTGGCCCACCGCCTGCTGTATTACCTCCGCATAGGAGTACCTCTAGGCCATGGTCTTTTCTTTCAACTGTCCCTTCCCTCATCTGGAAGTACAGAGGCAAACCCTTATTTTCTTGGATGCTGGGGATAGGAGGAAGCATGAGATCCAAATTCTGTCAATTGCAGGTCTAGTCCATTTTCTGTTGCTAAAGCAAAACTCCTGAGGCTGGGTAGTTTATACAGGCAAGAGGTTTATCAGCTTGTGGTTCTAGAGGCTGAGAGATTTGAAACTGGGCAGCTACATCTTTTGTTTTGTGACAAGGCTGGCCTTGTAGCCCAGGCTGGCCCATATTCTCCTGCTTCAGCTCAATATTGGTGTTACAGGCATGTGCTAGGATACCAAGCCCAAAAGAGTTAATGTTACTGTTATTGTTATTCTGCAGCGTTGATGTTGGAACCCAGAGCCTTGCATGTACTAAGCTAATGCTCTACCACTGAGCCACGCCCCCAGCCCTCACTGGGGGATTCCAGGCAGGGGCTCTACCACTGAGCTACACCCTCCCCCCGGCCCCTCACTGGGGGATTCTAGGCAGGGGCTCTACCACTGAGCCACGCCCCAGCCCCTCACTGGGGGATTC
>CM052717.1:58114151-58171201 GCA_028551405.1 Uromys caudimaculatus | reverse complement strand
CTCACTGGGGGATTCTAGGCAGGGGCTCTACCACTGAGCCACGCCCCCAGCCCCTTACTGGGGGATTCCAGGCAGGGGCTCTACCACTGAGCCACGCCCCAGCCCCTCACTGGGGGATTCTAGGCAGGGGTTCTACCACTGAGCCACGCCCCCAGCCCCTTACTGGGGGATTCTAGGCAAGGGCTCTACCACTGAGCCATGCCCCCAGCCCTCACTGGGGGATTCTAGGCAAGGGCTCTACCACTAAGCCATGCCCCCAGCCCTCACTGGGGGATTCTAGGCAGGGGCTCTACCACTGAGCCACACCCTCAGCTCCTCACGGGGGTGGGGGTCTGGGGGGATTCTAGGCAGAGGCTCTCTGCTGAGCTATATCCCCAACCCAGTAGCCAAGTCTTTCTAGGTCCTCAGGCTGTTTCACAGCACAGCACAGCACACAGAGCACCACATGTGACATCTTCCAGCAACAGCATGCCTGGAGACTGGTGGACATGTGGGAAAGAATGAGTTGGAGACACCAGGATCTATTCATAACAGCCTGCTATAGAGATAACTACCCCTCCTCCCAGGGGATTAAGTCCGTTAATGCCTTCATGAAGGTGGAGCCCCTGTGACATAATAATCTCTTAAAGGTCCCACCAGCCCTCAATACCATCATCCTGGGAACCAGTTTTTCAACTCACGAATTGGAGCACAAATCACTCAAACCCTCTTGCAGGCCCACTGTTAGGACCTTGGATCTGAAACACAAGGACACAGAGTATGAGGCGTCACCAGGGGGCAATGAGTACAGCAGGCAGAAGCCAACCCGAGAACACATCTGTTCTTAGGTGCCAATGGCCAAGCCGGTTAAAAGATTTGCCTCTCGGCTCCCATTAAACCTGTGAGCTCACGGAAGCTTCCAGAAACACGTGTGTTTGGTTTGATCTTCAGTCTATTAGCCTGCCTTCATTGGGCAAGAATATCTTTCCTTTCGCTCGGTCTTCGACACGGAAGATTACAGTTCAGGAAGCCTGATTAGCAATCATTAGGGAGACAGAAAGTGAAACTCGCTCTTTGGAAAACTGTGGTTTGTGCTGGTGGGGGAAGGGAGGAAGTCAGTGGGAGAGTGCGAGCTGACCATGTACGCAGCTTTAGATTCCACCAGAAAAACAAAAAGAAAACCGGTTAATAGTTCTGACCCTTCCTCCACAGGCCAAAGGCTGCCTTTCTCAACCAAGCTGGGAAACGCAGTTTCTTTCCTTTAGTTCCTGGCATCTACTTGCAGCTTGCTAATTGCACAGGAAGCCACAGGTCCAGAGCTGGAAGTCCCTCTGTTCGCCACAGGAGACAGTAAGCCAGACGGGGCTTGAGCTCTGGCCCAGGCACCTAGGAGAGCTGTGTCAGTGCTTCAGGCATCCTGCCGGGTTGGTTCAGTGTGACTGAGTCAGGGAGAGGCTTTCCTGTAGTTTGGCTCAACAACTGAGATCTTATCTGTAAAGTTGTGCTATGCCTGGTCCCAAAACCATGAAAGAATTCAGCTCAGGCTGACGAAGTTATGGGGTAAATACCGATCGTAACCCCGGTTCCCTTCCACAGTTCCCGGGGTTCATCCCACTTATTCTCAAGGCACATCTGTGCCTTTAAGTTCTCCGCACCCACAGTTACAGTGTGGGATAGCGCCTTGAATTCATCAAAGCCAATTACTGCAGTTCGTTTTTTCAGCTTGGAGTTTTTCATTTTAAGTTGTCATGGGAAAATAACTCTTAATAAATCCCTTTAAGCACAAGGAACTAGGGCAATTATGAACATTTTAAGAATTATTGAAACATTTTAAAGTTTTTTGATGAATGTTCTAAAGGATACAAGTAATTTTTTTTTTCCTTTTCTTTTTTGTTTTGGAAGGGCTTCAATGACTTCCAAGGACAGACACGGGGCACACAGATTGTTCAAATCTAATTAATTATCTGCCTCTTCCCACAACAGTCACACCTTCAAAACACTGAGGTTGGCCTTAATTATCTGAGATTCTCCCACACTGGAATAATTGCTCATGCCCTACGGGGCCGTGAGAGATGTATGATCGGGATGAATTATAACAACCAAAGAGGGAAATCAAGTTCTGTTTGTTTAGGTGTGAGTAAACCCTATGGTCATGCATGAACTATTCACGAGTTGATAGAAGGCGTCTGGAAACCCAAAGGGGGGTACCTAAGAGCCAAACCATGTAGGTCCAGTTGACCAATGACATTGACATTTTTAATCGATGATGATAATAATGATTTGTGTGTGAATGAGATCTGTGTATCTGTGTGTGCAGAGGCCAGAGGAGCGCATCAGGTGTTCTAGCCTATCACACTCCACTCACCAAGACAGGGTCTCTTATTGAATAGAAAGCTCACCATTTTGGCCAAGCCTGGCTGGTCCTTGAGCTCCTGGGATCCACCTACCTCTACCCCTGTTCTCCCCCCAAATCTAAAGTTACAGGCACACACATCCATGCCAAACTTTTACATGGGTTTTGGGAATTTGAACTCAGCTCTTCATTATTGCATAACAAGCATTATTTTTAATTTTTATTTATTTATTATATTTTATGTATGTGAGTGTTTTGCTTGCATGCTTGCATGTGTACCACATGTGTTCCTGTGCCCAAAAAGATCAGAAGAGATGGTTAGATCCTCTGAAACTGGAGTTACAAGGCTGTTGTGAGCTACCATATAGGTGCTGGGAACTGAACCCAGATCTTCTGCAAGAGTAAAGAGTGCTCTTAACTATTGAGCCATTTCTCCAGCCCTCAATAGCAAGTATTCTTACCCGCTGAGCCATCTCCCAGGCTGCTGTTAATATTTTTGATCGTAAATTAGATTAGAAATCCTACTTCTGAGAATAACAGTGGTAGAAAGATCCCAGGAACGGTGGAGGTCAGAAAACCTCATCAACGCTCAAGCCCAGAGATGCTGAATAGTGGGAAGCTGACGGCCAGAGGCCATCAAGAAATGGAGAGTGCTTCTTGTTATTGAGAGACTCTCACATGGGCTGGGTTCAGCTTACTGGTGTGTGCGTTAAAAAATGAGCACGTAAGGAGCAGAGGTGGTGGCTCAGAGGGTAAATGCTTGCAGTGCACACCTGTGATCCCAGTGCTGGGGAAACAGAGACACGAGGATCCCTGGAGCTTCCTTGTTGCAGGATTTTCCCTGTCCAATTACATTAAGGCAATAGGAGCCTTGTGATTGGACAGGGAACAGGGAGGCGGAGTAAGAGTTGGACAGGTGAGGACATCTGGGGAGGAGAAGGAAAATGGCAGAGGGCATGAACTGGCTTAGCACCACCGATGGTTATGCTATCATAAAGGTTGGAATTTTGGGATAAATTGTCTAATCTAGGTGGGCAGCTTTTATCATTATCCATTGGCTCAGAAATTATTGTATTGGCATCTTGTAAACTGTTTTTATTGATACATAAATCTGATCGGTTAACTATATGCTTAAGAGTTTTAATTCTACCGGGTAATTGGGTGCTGAGATGGCTGACTGTGGAATGGGCGGTTGTTCCGTAGGCCTGGTGGCAGAGATCCGCCAAGGGACTCAGGAGCTCCAGCACAGAGGGACTGCTGAGTGAGACGCACCGGGCAGAAGCTCTTTTTTAATATTTCCTGCAACACTTCCCGATCAACCAGTCTAACCAGTCAGTGAGCATCGGGTTCAGGGAGAGACCCTGTCTAAAAAAACAAGGTGGAGAGAAGATACCAGTCATTAACCTCTGACTTCCACGTACTGTGCACAGTAGTGGACAGAAACACAGCTGTGTACACATGAACACCGACACAGGCACAAAATGAACACAGAAAGCCAGTAATGGTGGCACATGTCTGTAATCTCAACATTCAAGAGGCAGAAAGATCAAGAGTTCAAGGCCAGGGGCTGGCGATGTGATGGATCAGGGGTTAAGAGCACTTGCTGCTTTTCCAGAGCATACAAGTTCAGTTCCCAGCACCAATGTGAAGTGGCTCCCAACTGCCTGTAACTCCAGCTCCAGGGAATCTGATGCCCTCTTCTGGCCTTCAGGGGTTCCCAACTCACATGCTCATGCATGTACACGTGAGTGTACACACACAGACACACACACATACGTAGACACACTTAATTTTTTAAATATTTTAAAGAGTCCAAGGTCAGTTCAGCTATAGAGTGAAAAAATGGAATAGAATAGATAAACTAGAATAGCAAACACAATGTCTGACTGAAACATGAAATGAACTAAGCAGAATTTACTTTCTGAGCCAGGTGTGGTAATCCCAGGGTATGATAAGCTGTAGCATGGGGATCAGGGGTTCAAGGCCAGCCTGGGATACATGATATATTCTCTCTCTCTCTCTCTCTCTCTCTCTCTCTCTCTCTCTCTCTCTCCATATATATGTGTGTATGTGGTGTGTGTGTTTGTGTGTCTGTGTGTTTACAAAATACAAGCAAAATACCCATAAACATAAAAAAAATATTTTTCTATATAGAGGGAATATATACAGAATATATAGAGAAACTATATATAGTCTCTGTATATATATGTGTGTATATAGTCTATATATGTGTATATAGAAAAATACTTGATCTCCCGTTTTTTTCTCAGTAAAGATGCTTAGCTTGCCTACAGCAAGATGAAAGGGACAGCAGAAATGATACCTCCATCACTACTGACAGCCTACTCCTTCCTATTCGCTGTCCATATCACACCGTGGCCAGTTTTAGAAAATGTCACATGTAAGTCCAAGCATGGTGGCACACACCTTTAATCTCAGCACTCATGAGACAGAGGCAGCGGACTTCTGTGAGTCTGAGGCCAGCCTGGTCTCCAAAAGAGTTCTAGGCCAGCCAGGGCTACATAGTGAGACCCTGTCTCAACCCAAACCAAACTTCTTTTTTTTCGTTTTTTTTTTTTCTCCCGAGACAGGGTTTCTTTGTGTAGCGCTGGCTGTCCTGGAACTCACTCTGTAGACCAGGCTAGTCCCGAACTCAGAAATCCACCTGCCTCCACCTCCCAAGTGCTGGGATGGATTAAAGGCGTGCGCCACCACTGCCCGGCACATTTTTAAAAATGAGAAAAGAAATGAGGAAAGAAAATATCACATGACTTATGAGAGCTACACTGAGAAGTGGTATGTAGGTCTGGAACACAAAACCAAAACTAAGCTTTTGAGCGGGCCTGGGCACGCGGCGTTCATCAAACAGGTCTTTTCTTTGGCACTGGAGTTGGAATGTACGGCTCCAAGGAAACAAATGCCTGTCAATCCCGACCTGGGACACCGATACTGGCAGCCAGCTCAGAGGCGTTCGTCGTGTGACTCACATGGTTCCAAAATGGCAGGAGAGCCGGCCCTGGGAGGCATGGGTACCTCACCCATGATGCACCCTCCAGGCCCCTTTCCCACAGGACTGGAAGTCTCTGACTCTCAGAAGAGAGCTGAGCAGCTAAAGGGGGAGTTGAACAGAGAAGCCGGACAGAACAGGCCAGCTCGATTTCCACAGGCTGGGTGTGATGGCGCTTGCCATAGCTCTAGAGGCTCAGGCAGAGAGGTTGTATGTTTCAGCCTGGGCTATAGAGCCAACCTTGTCTAAAAAAATTCAAACAAACAAACAAACAAAACCCAAGCAAACCAAAACAAAACAAAAAACAAATTATTGATTTCCACTTAATTATTCCTATAGTTTGCCCCCCTTAAAATCTAAATGTAAACCGGGCAGTGGTGGTGCAATCCTTTAATCCCAGCACTTGCAAAGTAGAGGCAGGCGAATCGCTGAGCTCAAGGCCAGCCTAATCTATAAAGCAAGTTCTGGGACAGCCAGGGCTACAAAGAGAAACCCTGTCTTGAAAAAACAAAATAAAACAAAACAAACAAAAAACCCAAAAACCAACCAACCAAATAACCCCAACCAACCAAACAGCAGCAGCAACAACCACAAAACAACAAAAAAACAAAACCAAAACAAAAAAACCTTACATCTAGAGCCAGTGACATGGCTTAGTGGGGAGAGGAACTTGCTGCCTAGTCCGAGGACCTGAGTCCTCAATCTAGTCTGAGTTCAATCCCTGGGTACAGTGGAAGAGAAAACTGACCTCCACAATGTGTACACACACACACACACACACACACACACACACACACACACACACACACACACACACAATATAGTGCTCTAGAGAACCCCAGCAACCTTTGCATTGGAATTTGGTTCTCATTTCCTCCCAAGTCCCCCTAAGAGGAACTGGAAGAGGTATTTAGGATTCTACACTAAATAAGTGAGTAACCGCCATTTTCGCCAGGGCGAGTGGGTTCTTGACTGAACAGGCTGTTAACTGAACAGAGAGTTAGAAAGCAGGTCAGTTCACGCTCCCCGTACCCACCTCCCCTCCCCCTTTCGTTCATGGCGCTGTGAACCACCAAGAGGCCCTCACCAGCAACTGGACAGATGCCATCTCTGCATGCTTGGACTTCCCAGAACCATGAGCTATATAAACTATTGTTCCTAAACTCCCTGGCCTCTGTTATTTTGGCATAGCATAGACTGACGTGGTTTTTCTTGGTGACTCAGGAGAGATTGGTGTTTAGACCTGAGGTTTGAAAATTGGCACAGTAGGAAGGCCTGCGACCGGGCCAGGCTGCCCTTCTGTTTTTCAGAGGCATCGTGGCCCCTCCTCTGAGGAGCACCTGGCCCTTCTGATGGACCCTCACTGGAGGGAACAGCGCTAACTCCAGTTATGAGTCAGCCCGCCAGTCCCAAAAGGCCTCCTCCTTCTCCTTTGCTTCCTATCTTTGACATCAGAAAAGGAAAGTCACATTAAGAAACTAATTGCCATAGTTTTTGGTGGTGTGTTCCTGGAATCCCAGCATTTGGGAGGCAGAGGCAGGAAGATTGGAAGGCAGAGGCCAGGCTAGGCTACAAAGTGCTTTGTCCCAGGTTACCCAGGGCCATACATATAGTAAGGCCCTGTCTCAATTTAAAAAAAGAGTCATCACAAAAAGACTAAGCGGCAGATAACTCTTTATTTCAGGATAAAGAATGTCATCAATATGAGCTGAGGAGTCCTTACTGGCTTGTCCCCCATGACTTGCTCAGCCTGCTTTCTTATAGAACCCAGGACCATCAGCCCAGGGTTGGCACCACCCACAGTGTGCTGAGCCCTCGAACATCAGTCATTCACCAGGAAAATGCTTGGTAGACTTGCCTACAGGCCAGTCTTATTGGAGGCATTGTCACAACTGAGAATCCCTCTTCCCAGACAACTCCAGCCAACACTGAGGGCTGGCTCCACTAGCACATAAGCCTGAGCTCATAGTCCTGGCCCGCATAAGATGCTGGGTGCAGCCAAGGGCTACACAGTGAGACCCTGTTTTTCAAAACAAAACAGCAAAGCAAAAAAAAAAGGAGCAAGAAAACAAAATTTCATAAACAACAAAAAGATACAATCAGGGCTCTACCTGAGAAGAGTCTAACAAACAGTCGGTTTGATCTCACACTTCACGAAACAGATGACAGTTACTTGATAGACAGTTAAGATGTGACACCTGGCTTTATGGACCAGCCTTCTCAGCATCCTCAGATCCTTTGCAGCCAGGACCCTGCATCCACTGATTTCCTGTCTACAGCTGTAGCTTGTGTGAAGGTTGTCTCATCCACCTAAGTCAGTGGCTGTGCTTGTGACTCGAGCAGTCACTATGACTATCACACACTGTGACATCCAAGTCTTGTAATTTTGGGTGTAGAAGATCTACCCTGTGTATCATGTAGCTCATGGCCCAGAGAGACTGATCCTTTAAAATGGCTAAATGATATACAAAATGGCTCCCCTGTGGGTCGGCAGTCATCTAAGCTTTGGCTCTAGGCCCCCAATTTGTGTGTGTGTGTGTGTGTGTGTGTGTGTGTGTGTGTGTGTGTGTGTGTTGTTAAAGACCATTCTTGGGCTAGAGAGATGGTTCATCGGTTAAGAGCACTGACTTTCTTCCAGAGGTCTTGAGTTCAATTCCCAGCAACCATTTGATGGCTCACAACCATCTGTAATAAGATCCAATGCCCTCTTCTGCTGTGTCTGAAGACAGCGACAGTGTACCCACATACATGAAATAAATAAATAAATAAATAAATAAATAAATAAATAAATAAATATTTTGAAGAAAGAGAGAGAGAGAGAGAGAGAGAGAGAGAGAGAAAGAGAGGAGAGAGAGAGAGAGACCATTCTCATTGTATTGTCCTGGCTAGCCTGGAACTCACTATGTAGACCAGGCTGGCCTCAGAATTAGAGAGAGCAGCCTGCTCTGCCTCTGCCTCCTGATCAAAGGATGGGATTAAAGGCATATGCTGTCATGCCTGGCCCAAGGCTGCAAAAGTTAGTTCGTTTTCATTATTATTATTTCCTAATTACAACTAAACTTGCCTTAAAAAAAAAAAACACATCCATAAAATATATGCACCTGAGATTTTAAAATACTCTTTTTCCTTTAACGGCACCATACCAAAAAAATATTTTTCTTTTGGTTGGTGAGTTACTTGATTGTTTTCTTGACATCTGGTTTTATTGTAGATAATTGGAATTTGAATTTTTTTTTGAATAGATTTACATTTCTCTTGCTGCCCAATGTGAAATCAGTTTCACTAAATGTTTCATGAATGTTGGAAAAGAATGTATATCCCTTGACAGAACATTGATGTATTTACCATCTAAATATAACTTATTTGTCTTAGTTGGGGTTTCTATCGCTGTGAAGAGACACTGTGACCACAGCAACTCCTTTATAAAGGGAAGAATTTAATTGGGGCTGGCTTACAGGTTCAGAGGTTTAGTCTGTTATCATCATGGTGGGAAGCATGGCAGCATCCAGGCAGACATGGTGCTGGAGGAGGAGCTGAGAGTGCTACATCCAGATTGGCAGGAAGAGAGTGTGAGCCACTAGGCCTGGCTTGAGCTTCTGAGACCTTGAAGCCCCTTCCCCCACCCCCCCATCCTGTGACACACCTCCTCCAACAAGGCCACACCTCCCAATAGTGCCAGTCCCTGAGAACCTATGGGGGCCAGTTTCATTCAAACCACCACATTTTAAAGTATTTACTATGCTAGTAGACATTCCTTAACTTCCTGTGTATGCTCATGCGTGTGCAGGTGCCCATGTGTGTGGAAGTCAGAGGACAATCTTGGGTCTCATCTCCAATTGTCGCTGCTGCACACCTTGTTTTTGTCTTTTAAGTTTGTGTATAGTTTATTTTAAAATTAAATTTTTATTTTATTTCTTTTTAAAAGTTTTATTTAGTTGCACTTTTGGTTTAGTTTACGCGTGTGTGCCTCTGCACATATATGTGCGTGTGTGCGTGAAGGTGCCCATGGAGTCCAGAAGGGGGCTCTGCATCCCCTGGATCTAGAGGTGGTTGTGAGTCACCTAATGTAAGTGCTGGGGACTGAATCAGGGTCCTGTACAGGAGCAGCAAGTAGTTAAGCGGTAGAGCATCTCTCCAGCCCCAGCTTAGTATTTAAGACAGGAGCCTGGAGCTCACCAAGCAGGTTAGGCTGGTGGCCAGCAAGCTCCACAGAGCTGCTGTCTCCACCTTCCCAGAACTGAGTTGAAGGAGCCCTTCCCTGGGCGTTTTTTTTTTTTTTTTATAAATAATTTATTTTATCAGCACTGATTGGTGTTTTGCCTGCATGTATGTCTGTGTGAGGGTGTTGGATCCCCTGGAGCTGAAATTACAGACATTGGTTAACTGTTGTGTAGGTACTGGGAATTGAACCTGGGTCCTCTGGAAGAACAATCAGTGCTCTTAACCATGAGTCCATCTCTCTGTCTCTCTCTGTCTCTGTCTGTCTGTCTCTGTAAACACACACACACACACACACACACACACACACGTCTTTTTGTGTAGACAACCAGGGTGGCCTGGATGGAATTTGAAATTCCCTGTGTGTGCTTCCAGAGTGCTAGGATCTTAAGTGTTAGCACTGTGGCCAGCTTGAATCTGGGAAATTTCAAACATTCTGATTCTTTTTAAAGATTCTTAAAAAAAAATACTTTTAATGTTCCTTTCTGTCCCCTCTCATTAGGTTCTTAATGCCTTTTAAAAATGCTTTGTGAGCATGGACCAGCATGGTGGTACACACCTTTAATCCCAGCACTACAGACACAGAGGCAGGTGGATCTCTGTGGACTATGGGCCAACCTGGTTACATAATGAGTTCCAGGCCAGCTAGGAAAGAAAAAAGACCAGTGCACACATGCTCCGTTTCCTGGCTGTCATGATGTGAGCTGTTCCTCTCTGCCCCGCCTCCCCTGCCATGATGGACTGGCACCTTTAAAACTGTGAGCTAAAATAAAAATGTCCCTTCTAAAATCGTTTTTTTGTCGTGTGTTTTGTCACAGAGACATGAAGTCTGACTAATGAACACAGGAGGCCATCTTGAATCCCAGAGAAGCTGTTTATAGAAGGACTAACTTTCCAAGCAGGGCAAGGCAAAGCCAGGCTGCTGAAGATGTCATGGTGGATCCTCCAGGGCCCCATTCAGGGTGGAGACATTCATTCATTCCCAGGGTCACATTGTCTTGTTTTTTGTTTGTTTGTTTGTTCTTGTTTTATCAACTTGACACAAGCTGGAGTTATCTGAGAAAAGGGAACCACAGTTGAAAAATACCTTCCTGGGACTGGCCTGTGAGCCTGTATGCATTTTCTTAATTAGTGATTGATTAGCAGGAGGGCCAAGCCCATTGTGGATGGTGCCACCCTTGGGCTGATGGTCCTGGGTCCTATAAGAAAGGCTGAGCAAGCCAGTAAGCAGAGTTCCTCCATGGCCTCTGCCTCAGTTCCTGCCTCCAGATTCCTGCCCTGACTTCCATGGATGACGGACTGTGATGTAGAGGTGTAAGTAAAAGAAACCTTTTCCTCCTCAAGCTGCTTTTGGCCATGGTGGTTCATCACAGCAATAGAAACCCTAGCTGGCAAATAACATATGTGCTCTACATGGGCACAGTGCAGAGGGGTGTCTTCCTCTTAGACGAGCACAGCAGACAATGCAGCATGGTGGTTGCATTGTGAGAGCCTGTCTCAAACAAAAGAAAAAGCAAAAACCAAGCATGGTGGGTGAAACCAAGTATATATTGATGTTGAATTCAGTGACACTTTGAGAAAAAACTCAGACCAGCAAGAGCTTCAATAGTTAGCAGATAGCAGGAGCTCAGACTTGGGCCAAGGACCAAGAAATAGGAAAAAGTTTGGACAGATGGGAACTGCGAAGGAACGGCACTCTAGCCTGTCCATTTAAATTCAGTAGATATTTCTATTTTTGTTATGGTTTATTGATTTTTATTTAACAGTTGTGGGTGTTTCCTGCATGCAGGCACATGTTCTACATATGTGCCTGGTAGTCATGGAGGCCAGAAGAGGGCCATCAGATCCCATGGAACTGGAGCTATAGATAGCTGTGACTGCCCCGTGGGTGTTTGCAACCATATCTGGCTCCCTGCAAGAGCAGCAGTTAAGTACTCTTAACCACAGAGCCATCTCTCCAGCCTGTTGGTAGACAGTTACAGCTTTTCTTTTTCCCAGCTGACCCCATTTCTTTCTGACCTAGACACAGCCCCATCTCAAAAACCATTCTGGCTACAGTCACTATCGCTTTCGTCCATTGTGAAGCCAAGAAATTAACTTCCATTCTGGCCCTCGTGTTGCTATGATGAACATTCAAAGAAACAACCTAAGGGAGGGGTGTTTGTTTGGGCTCACAGTTTCAGTTCACAGTCAGCTGGCTCCGTTACTATGGGCCTGTGAGGAAGCAGAGCATCACGGAGACAGGAGGCTGTCATAGAGCCAAGTTGCTTACCTCACAGTTAGCAAGAAAGTCAAGAAGGAGACAGGAAGGGGGCATAGAAAAAAATACCTTCCAAGGCATATTCCTGCCACTTGCATCCTTTTCTTTGCTAAAATCTCCTTTCTTCTTTCAGTATAGGTGTGTACTGAGGTTCAGGAGAGCCTTGAGCTGTAAGAGGGTAGGATGCTTCCTTCGGTGGAACTGCTATCGAGGTTATAGGTTACAGCTCTGGTCTTCCTTTGAGAGTACACTGCTGTCTTCAGGAACAGACATTGCTCTTGGCTCAGCACAGCCTTGCTGGTCTCTCTCTCCTTTGCTGCCCAGTGTGAGTCTATGAGTTTATGAGTCTATGAGTCAAGACCACAGAGCTGCCCAGCTACAGAGCAACTATAGCGAGCTATAGCGTCTGCTTCTCTACCTTGTGTGAGCTCAGAAGGTGAGGGACAGGAGGGCTAGGGAGCTGGGTGTGCAGTCAGGAGGGAGGCCCGTGGGGTCAGGTGGGACAGTGCCTCCTTGAGAGCACTGAGAAATGAGATGTCAGGTTCCTAAAGGAAATGACAACTTACATGGTGGGAAGGAAGAGACCTGGGGGTTGGGGATGGGAGATCCCGGAGGAGCCAGACAATCTGGTAGCACTGGGAAGTGAGACCCCAGAGGAAGAAGTGAGAAGGGAATGCCTTCCTAGTGGCTCACAGAACCCAGACTGAGATCACCAGAAGGACTGCCTGTGCAGTGGGGAGGGGCAGAACTTAGCTGAAGGATGGGTTGAGGAGGGAGGTCCCAGAAGAGGTGTGTGTTGGGCAAGGGTGGGCCTGTAATGGGGGTAGAGGAGCTAAAGACATGGCTTTATAGCCTACTTTCTCCGTGTCTCACTCCCGATGTCTCTACCACCTCCCACACTAGCACCGACAGCTAGGGACCATGTGAGCCTGTAGGAAACCTTTCATATTCAAACCATAACTGTGGGCCTGACTCTTCATTACCAGGACAGCTGGGTCTACCAGTCACAGGACAATGTTCCAGCATCCCACTATCGTTGAGTGTATCCTGGATGGTGCTTTATCTTAGTCTATTTCTGGGTTCTGACAAGGTACCAGTAGCATCTTTGGCTCTCCACATCTCTTGAGGACAGTACCCGTCAACCCCCTACTTAACTTCACAGAGCTGATAAGGGCTTCCTGGGTTTTACAAACACTGGGTCCTAAAGACATTAAAGGGACTCTGTATTCATCCTTCTTCCCATTGGATCACAAGGAGTCCATCATAAAGATGAGGAAAACGTCCTTCCCTATGACTGCAAGCAGCTCTTATCACCATCCCACCCCACAATTCCAGCCCCACTCAGATTTCTCCCAAAAGCACTTTTCCAAGAAAAAGAAAACATCAGTCCTCCCACCCCCACTATTGTAGCTTCCATCCCAACCAACAGCTACCCTAGTAAATACTCATGGCTCCACTCTCTGAGCCCAAGCACATCTAACTCTCAGTTCAGGCGCATGTAGGAACCCATGGTTACTAGAGAATCTCAAAAGAAAAAAAAAAAAAAAAAACAAAAAAAACCGAAAGGGGAAGAAACAATGACAAAAGCGTAGAAGGGAACACAAAGTCCTAGCTGGCCCCACGCCCAGGAATTCTGCCCCACAAGCCCATTCAACTTGGCAGCTTCCTCAGCCTTATTTATATGCGTTGAGTAACAGCCCCCCCACGTCACAGTCCCGACCTTATCCCTAATACAACTCTCAGCACTTGGAACAGTGTGGGGTGGGGTGGAAATTCAACAAACACCTATCGATTGAGACAGATTTAAATGATGATGGGGTGGGGGTGGCGGTGATGGGGCTAGGGCTGATGGCAGGGGCCGTGGTGGCTGCGGCGGCGGCGGCGGTGGTGTGAAATGAGTGACTGGACAGCTTGCACCCATCTTCCTCTGTCTAGGAAGTAGGACCCTTTTTCATCGACTGTGTCTCACCATATAGCCCAGGCTGGCCTCCCATTCAGTCTCAAAGCTTAAGATGAGGACCGGCTTCCCCAGTGTCCACAAAGATGGCTACCTGGGCTCCAGTGCATCCTGCGGCTCCACTGTGGCCTCATCCCACAGCTTCTTCAGCCTCTTCCTCCTCTCCACTTTCTTTTCCTCTTGTGCCTTTTCACTCTTCTGTTTTCTCTCCATTTTTTTGGAAGGATGTTGGTTTTCCTTGTCAACACAGCCATTACTAGTGGTTCACAATAGGACATGGGACTAAGTCTCACTGGCTGAATTCAGCTTTATTGGTGAACTTCTGGGCTTCAGGTCAGATCCATTAACTTTTGCACCAGATCTCCTAGAGCTGGAGATACAGGCTATTGTGAATCACGTGATATGGGTGCTGAGAACGGAACTCTAGTTGTCTGGAGGCACAGGAAGCTCTCTTAAACACTGAGTCATCTCTAGCCCTGAGACTCATGAATGCTTTTAAAAGTGGTTCAGTTAATGCTAAATTGCAATAGGGTGGGACATGGTTGTGTTCATGTATGTGGGTGAAGTGGGGTACAAGGGGTGAGGGGTGGGGTGGTGTATGTACATGACTGTTGTCCAGCACTGGGGTGGGCTGGGGGGAAGTCAGGGGGAGCTCAAGTTTGTGAAAAATGAAAAAATAAACAAACAACAGAACAGAACAAACAAAGCCACAGTATGTTCAAATAGTTTTTAAAAGCAAAACTTTAGAAACCTGAAGGGATGGTTCAGTGGTTAAGAGCACTTGCTCGGGCTGGAGAGATGGCTCAGTGGTTAAGAGCGCCGACTGCTCTTCTGAAGGTCATGAGTTCAAATCCCAGCAACCACATGATGGCTCACAACCATCTGTAATGAGATCTGACGCCCTCTTCTGGGGTGTCTGAAGACAGCTACAGCGAGCAGGGCCAGAGCAAGAAGAAAAAGTGTCTGAAGACAGCTACAGTGTACTTACATATAATAAATAAATTAATTAAAAAAAAAAAAAAAAAAAAAGAGCACTTGCTCTTTCAGAGGACCTAGTTCAAGTCCCAGTACCTACAAACACTGGTAACTCCAGTTTCAGAGGATGCTACACTCTCTTCTGGCCTTAGGGCACCAAGTACAGACCTGCTGCATATGCACACAAGCAGAGAAAATGCAAAATAAAGGAAAAATGAATAAATCTTAGACCACACCAAATGATTTTAGATTGACAGCTAGAGAAGATTATGCGCAGTTTACATTCACTCTTCGCCTAACTTAGTTCCATCAACCATCCACATTAGCACCAGACATTGGCTCCATGCAGTATAATTAACTGAAGTCCCTACTCTATTTGTACATTCACTCTTCGCCTAACTTAGTTCCATCAACCATCCACATTAGCACCAGACATTGGCTCCATGCAGTATAATTAACTGAAGTCCCTACTCTATTTGTACTTCCTGAATTTTTGCATGATATCCTTTGGTTTGCTTGCTTGTTTTCTGTTCCAGGTCCTATCTGAGGATGCCAGGAACTGGGACACTCCTGGCTCTCCCCATGGTGGTCTTGATGGTTGTGGGGGCTGCTTGGGAGCCTTGTGGAATGTCTCCTTCTGAAGTTCGTCAGCTTTTACTGTGGTTAGACTGAGGTTGTCAGGGCCTGGAAGACAAGGAAGCTGAGTGCCACGCTTATCAGAGCCTATCAAGTTCATGGGTGCCGTCATGACTTATGAGTTCTGCTGTTGACTGACGCCTTGGCTCCTGTGCTTGCTAGGCTTTGCCGCTGTAAGGCTACTTTTGTCCCATGCTTCTCCTAACATGCCAGGGTGTTCATTTTCTAAACTGTGTTCTTTCAAGGTGCAGGGTTTTTAATTTCAAAGAACAACTTTTTTTCTTTTTCTTTTTCTCTTTCTTCCTTCTCTCCTGGCCTCCCTCTTTTTTTTATCTTGTCTGTTTTGGGTTTTTTAAGACACAAACTCACTCCCTAGCTCTAGCTGGCTTAGCAACTGCAATGTTGACCAGGCTGACCTCAAACTTACACAGTTCTGCCTGCCTCTGCTCCCCAAGTGCTCCGATCAAAGCCGGTGTTACCACACTCAGCCGTCTGTCTTATTTTCTCTATTTATTTGAATTGGGGGCGAGGCTGGAGAGAGCTCACAGGATGTGAGTTCCTGCGGCCGAGACTGAGGACCTGACTGATCACCTGGGCCCACACTGAGGCAGGAAAGAGTGAACTCTCACAAGCTGTTGTCAGAGCCCCACGTATTTCACACACACCCACACTCCCATGCGCAGTCCCACACATGCATGCACAGAGGAGTTAGCCTGGCCCCTGAGGATCCAGAGGAAGCAGATGATAAGGAATTTCGAATAGCAGATTTAGTTCCTCTTTGCTATTTATACAATTGATTGCTAATCATATAGACTCATGGCTATCGGTTTCATACTCCAGTTTACAATCCAGTGCTGCCTTCTTTATTTTGCCTCTCAAGCCATCCCAGCTTTGGGGATAGAGAGCTTTTCCACTGGGTCCTGTGACTCTTTGACATACTGTGGTCCCTACCTGCATAGATGCTGACAACCTAACCTGCAATGTGCTGGTAACTAAGGAGGATCTGACAGGGCCATGAGGGTATGCCTTCCTGATAGCTTAGTGCCCCTATAAGAAGAGATATGGAAGAACTTGCCCTGCGGTGTCCTGTAACCTATCCACAACCTGTGTACAGAGGTCATGTGGGCTCACAAGGAGTTGATAGCCACTAAGAAACAAAGGGAAAATGTCTCAAAATGATGTCTAACGCAGGGTGTGGGATCATATGCCTGCCAACCCCAGAACTCTGAGGCTGAGGCATGGGAACCCCTGCCTTGGCTATTGGGAAAGGTAGTCTCAAAAACAAAAATGAAATAAACAAATCGGGGGCTGGAGAGTTGGTTCTTGCAAAGAACTTAGGTTTGGATCCTGGGTTCCACGAAGTAGCTCATAACCACCCCTAAGTCTAATTCCAGGGCATCTGACACCTACTGATCTCTATGAGAATTAGGCATGCATGTGGCACACATACATACATGCATGTAAAACACTCATACACATTAAAACAAGAAATCTGACTGGAGAGATGGCTCAGCTAGTAAAAGTGCTTGTCTCCAAGCCTGATGACCTGAGTTCAAATCCCCAGGAGCCCAGTGGTGCCAGGAGGAGAGTGGTTCCTGAAAGTTCTCTGACCTCCACAGCCAGGTCATGCCCATGGATGGCACCAGTGCATCCACACTCACGCGTATACACAAACAAATAACAAACCTAAAAGTAAAATGAACACGATAACAAAAAGCCCAACAACCTACAACATAATAAAGCCAAACAGCAAAAGATCAACACTTTAGTCCCAGAAGCCCCCAGCAAGCAGATATTGAGAAATTAACTTCTCTTACTTAAGCCAGCAGCTTGCATTATGCTGTTTTTGCACGCACACAGAGACATACCTCCTCGTTGATTTGTTTTTGAGCTCTTCCTGTCTGGCTCTACAAGCTACACATCTGTCTTTGCATCTTAACCTACTCGTAGCACCAGGAACTTCTCTGAGGAACATGGTTCCTTTTATTGGAGAATGGTAATTGGGGAGTGTCTAAATTAGGACTTTACTGCTGTGAACAGACACCATGACCAAGGCAAGTCTTATAAAGGATAACATTTAATTGGGGCTGGCTTACAGGTTCAGGTGTTCAGTCCATTATCATCAAAGTGGGAGCATGGCAGCATCTAGGCAGGCATGGTTCAGGAGCTGAGAATTCTACATCTTCATCTGAAGGCTGCTAGTGGATGACTGGCTTCCAGTTAGGGTGAGGGTCTTAAAGCCCATGCCAAGAGTGACACACTTATTCCAACAAGGCCACACCTCTGAATAGTGCCACTCCCTAGGTCAAGCATATATAAATCATCACGGGAACTGACTCTTAAGAGCAACGAGTTTTAGATAAGTAGTTATTCTGGGCCTTCTGTGGGCAGGCATTATTAATTCCTTCTCATGTCTTTTGTCCTAACCCTCAGGATGACTGTTACTCTACAGATAAGAAGAGAAGTTTGGATAGGTTAAATGATACCTAGCACTGCCCAGTTCTGTCTCCAAGCCCATTCACCTCTATGATAGACACTGGTATATCATGCACCACAGACACACAACATTCTGCTATCTTCAGTTTTATGTTAATACACATCACAGATGCTGCAGTAATTTATCTCATAACCATTATGGGACAGAAAATTGTGCTTATTCTGTGAGGAGAAGACACGAAATGAGAGCCTCTCAGAGCCATAAGAAATACATATTGAAGGCTTTTAAAATTTGAACTAAATGCATTTTTGCATTATGTATGACCATGAGGCTATGGAATGGACTATGGTGGTTTGCATGAGAAATGTCCCCATAGGCTTAGGTATTTGGACATTCTGCCTCCAGTTGGTGGCGCTATTTGGGAAGGTTATGGAATCTTTAGGAAGTATAGCTTTGCTGGAGGAAGTATGACATTGGGTTCCAGAAGGCTTTAAGGATTTAGAGCCTCACTTTACTTCCAGTTCCCTCTCTGATCCTTTCCTATGGGTGAAGATATGATCGTTCGGTTTTCTGCTCTGGCAGCCTGCTGCCATGTGCCCCCTCTTCCCCATCATGGGGGATACTCCATCTGGAATCATAAGCCAAAATAAACATTTTCTTCCACTTTGGTCATGGTATTTTAGAAGTTGGTATCAGGAGTGGGGTATTGGTCCTAATGGACAGAGATGTCATTACCTCTTCCCTTATGTGCACAGATGGCAAATATTTATCCTCATGTGCAAAGACAACAGGCTCAGATGTGCTCGCATGTCACACATCGGCCCTCTGTGCACAGATGACATCTTACTGCATAAGATAATGACATTTGGCATGTGGGAAAGTGATTTTTCATAAGTACTGATAATGCTTGCCAGTCACTGAAGCTTGCATTGCTGACTTTTTCTATGTTATGCATAGCATTCGTGGATGAAGTTGAGGCTGTCGTAAGACAATAATAGCTTTTAGAACTCTAGATAGAGGTTTTACCCCAGAGATAAAACCTCAAAGATGGTGTGGTGGTTTGAATAGGTTTGGCTCCCATAGACTCATGTGTTTGAATGCTTGACCCACGGGAAGTGGCCCTATTAGGATGTGTGGCCTTATTGCAGGGGGTGTGGCCTTGTTAGAGGAAGTGTTGTAGGAGGGCTTTGAGGTCTCCTAGTGCTCAAGCTCCACCCAGTGTGGAAGAGACCTCCCTCCTAGCTGCCTACAGAAGCCAGTCTCCTCTTGGCTGCCTTCAGATGGAGATGCAGAATTCTCGGCTTCTCCAAAACCGTGTCTGCCTTCATACTGCTTTGCTCCCCACTACAATGATAATGGACTCAACCTCTGAGACTGTAAGCCAGTATCCAATTAGATATTTTTCTTTATAAGAGTTGTCTTGGCCTGTTCACAGCAATAAAACAGTAACTTAAACAGATGGGAACTATGGATCAGGAGAAAGAACATACCTACCAGTCAGTCAGACTGACTAAAGCATCCAACCAAAAGGCCTGTCATTTCAAGTGGTATTTATGGGTTTGTTGGCTCAGTACCCCCTCATTACCACAGAGAACAGTTCCTCCATCCAGAGCTGCCATGTTAGTGCACTGTGCCCTGTTCCTGGCCATTTGATTATTAATGGAGCACTCAACCAATCTTAGAGACCTTGCCTAGACTCTTAGAACAAGAACTTTAAAATGTTTCTTTACTACTGAGGCTGTCAACATTGAAGCTGCCAGTAGCCAGCATAAGTGCAACAGCAAAATAAAAAAGGGAGGGGGGAGGGAGGAGGGAAAGGGAGAGGGAAGAGAGAGGAGAGAGGCGAGAGGAGAGAGGAGAGAGAGAGAGGGAGAGATTGGTTTTGGTCTGACATGATCTACCCTACAATCTTTGATTAACCGACCCCCATACACACACACTTAGGCAGGGTCTCATTCTGTAGCCTTACCTGACTTGAAACTCTCTGTGTACACCACTGGCTTCCAACCTACAAGGCCTACACCTGTCTTCTGAATGCTAAGATTATAGATGAGCAACGTCAAGCCCCACCTCATGTCGTCGTCTTCTTCTCCTTCTCCTTCTCCTTCTCCTTCTCCTTCTTCTTCTTCTTGACAAAGTTTGTCTGTGTAGCCCTGGCTGTCCTGGAACTCATTCTGTAGACCACCTGCCTCTGCTTCGCAAGTGTTAGGACTAAAGTCATGAGCCACGACTGCCAGACTTTTTTTTTTTTTAAAGACCAGGTTCTGGGCATGGTGGTACACGTCTATAATCCTAGTACTATGTAGGTAAATGTAGGTAATTGCAACTTTGATGTCACACAGACCTAATAGAAAGACTTATACAGTCCAGGCCCAGGCTGTATAATTAGACTCTAATTTTTAAAAAGCAAAACAAAACAAAATTTAAAACCCAAACAAAAGGCAAAATCCTTGAACAGAAAGCAAATTAAAAAAACCTCCAACTAACCAATTTATTTCTAATCAAAGTATCCCTATTCAATGCCAAATTAATATCTCAAATTGTAGTAATAAGGCACAGATAATATCTGCCAAGACTTGAACCTGTGACAGATGGCCCCTCAGTTCTCAGAGTGTGACAGACACAGTCCAGACCACCAGCGGAGGTGGTTTGTTGCATTAATTTCTAAGGCACTTTGGTGCAGTATTTCCTCACTATGGTATTTTGGATTGGTAATGTGTACCCTAGGATGTTGGAGGTATGCGATCTACCTTTTGCTTTTGATTTTATAGGGGATCATAGTTAAGAGAGTGGATGAATCTCGGAAGAGACTTTGAACTTCGGACTTTTAACGTTGTTAAGACTGTTATAGACTATGGGACTTTTGAAGTTGAACTAAATGTATTTTTCATTATGCTGTGGCTAGGTACGGCCTCTATAGACTCATATGTTTGAACAAGCCTATGGGGCCAGGGGAGTGGGTTGGAGTAGGTGTGGCCTTGTTAGAGGAAGTGTGTCACTGTGGGGATGAGCTTTAAAACCCTCATCTTAAACCCTGTCTCGAAAAACACCAAAAAAAAAAAAAAAAAAAAAAACCCCAAAAAAACCCCTCATCCTAGCTGCCTAGTAGCCAGTCTTCTCCTGTTTACCTTCAGAACAAGATGTAGAACTCTCAGCTCCTCCAGCACCATGCCTGCCTGGACACTGCCATGCTTCCCGCCATGATGATAACTGACTGAACCTCAGAACCTGTAAGCCAGCCCCAATTAAATGTTGTCCTTTTTAAGGGTTGCTTTGGTCATTGTGTCTCTTCACATAAATGGAAACCTTAAGACAGAAGTTTGTACCAGGAGAGGGGTTTCCAAGGCAACTTTAGCTTTACAGCGTCTTGTTCCAATGTCTGGACTCCACACATGATCTTCTGGGCTCCTCCCATGGGTTTGGGTCACATCTCCAGCTCTGCCCTCGGTAGCACTCTAGGCTCATTCCACTGCTGTAGCTGTCCTTGGTGGTCATCATCTGGATTTCAGAAAAGAGGTTTCAGCCAGGCAGTGGTGGCACACGCCTTTAATCCCAGCACTTGGGAGGCAGAGGCAGGTGGATTTCTGAGTTCGAGGCCAGCCTGGCCTACAGAGTGAGTTCCAGGACAGCCAGGGCTACACAGAGAAACTCTGTCTCAGAAAACAAAACAAAAAAAACAAAAACAAAAACAAAAAAATAAATAAAAAAGAAAAGAAAAGAAAAGAAAGGAGGTTTCAAGCAGGGTGTGGGGGTACATGTTTGTAAAGCCAGTGCTCGGGGAATGAAAGATGATTCTCATGAGTTCAAGGCCAGCTTGGAGTGCATAGTTCTAGACCAGCCTGAGCTATAATGCAAGACCATATCTAAAACAAAACAAAACAAAACAAAACAACAACAACAACAAATGGGCTGGAGAGATGTTTCAGTGACTCAGAGAACTCACTGCTTTGTCAGAAGACCAGGTTTCAGTTCTTAGCACCCACATGGCAGGTCACAGCTGTTATTCAAGTTTCAAGAGATCTGACGCCCTCTTCTGGCCCCTGCAGGCACTGCACAAACATGGTACACCTACATGCAGGCAAAGCACTCATACATGTGATAAATAAATTGATAGATAAAAGTGCAATTTAAAAAACAAACAGTGGCTGGCAAGATGGCTCAGTGGTTAAGAGTGCTTTCTGTGTTTGTAGGGGTCTGGGAGTTCGATTCCCAGCATCCAGGTTGTATGGATCACAGTTACTTGTAACTTCAGCTCCAGATGAATCTAACACTCTCTTCTGGATTCTCCATTCACTGCATTCTGTGCACAAACATGCAGATATAAACATATATCTAACTAAAAAATATATCTAAAAGCAAACTACATTATAAAATTCCCCCATTCTTATTTTATGGAAACAAATGAAGATATGATAATTAAACTTACTGTTAAAAAAATCTGATGGGGCACATTAGTATCAACATCTTCAATATCATGTGTATTTGAGTGATTGAGTCATTAGAGCCATGTAAACATGAGTCTGACTTTGCACTGTTGCAGTTCACTCTACTTCTATTAGTACACTTGCTCACTCACATATTCCCTAATGCTATCCAATGTATGACGCAGGGGCCCAACATATTCCTTCAGTCCTCACAGTAACACTCTTGTCCTCACCACTCCAGATGACACAGAGGTTAAGGGATTTGCATAAGGTCTCACTTCTATGTAAGATGGTGGTTCAATCTGGGGTTCCCCACCCCTTTGGGAGTTGAAGGATCCTTTCACTGGAGTGACCTAAGACCACTGGAAAACATAGATATTTACATTACAATTCACAACAGTAGCAAAATTACAGTTACAAAGTAGTAACAAAGTAATTTTATTGTCAGAGGTCACCACAACAGGAGGAACTGTTAAAGAGTCACAGTGAGGGAAGGTTGAGAAGCACTGAGGTAAGCATTGGAAGCTGGGAACGTTCTGACCCTGGACCACAGCACTTCGGCAGTCCCTGTGGTTAGTCACAGTAGTTGTCAAGTGGCTAGGTTATTCAGCCAACAGGGTCTCCTACTTCTAAAGTCCTTTGAAGGAGAGTTTATCTGCTGGATTACAACTTCTTTGGGTTTCTAGGATATATTTGGACATTAGCAGGGCACAGATATACACAGGACATTTACCTGGGATGGCTTAAATCTTTGTGACTTCCAAGAAAACAAACTAGATTTCTTCAACCTGGAGGCAGAGTCTTCCCTGGGGTTCTCATGTCCTTATGCTGAATGTTTCCAATTGCTGACAGTAAAAAAAAAAAAGGTCCTCCTGGGCTGGGTTTGGCTCAGTGGTAGAGTGTTATCCTATATGTGCACACGCCCTGTGTTCAATGCCCTGTCCCCCATCAAAATCATTGTTGGGCTCACTTGGTCCATACCCCGCTGGGGCTCCTTGCTTCAGCTATGGTGACCTTATGTTCCGACCATCATAGAGCCTCTAGGCAAAGCCAAGCCCTCCTCATTTTTAAGCCTTCTCTGACACATTAGGTCTGGCCTCCGTCTTACAATCTCTCCTAGCATCTTGGACTTCTTTCCTTAAGTGTCTATGAAAATGGGACTTGAATCATGTCTCTATGGTTCTCAGAGTAAGCTCCCTGTGGGCAGGGACAGCATGTTTGTCTTCTTCATTGCTGACTCTTAGCCCACACCTTAGCACGTAACTGTCCCATGTTTGTAAACAGGGAAAGAATTACAGGCTATCAGCTAAAGAAGAATCTCAGGACTCCTGGGCATTGACTGCTGGCTGTGGAAGGTTTGTCTAGACACAACACAGAATGCAGCTAGCAAGGTGGCTGGCAAAAAAGAGGCTAACTCAATATACATATGATATGCAAGGATATTTTTATTTTCTATAGTTTTTATATGATTAGAAAATATTAGGGATAAAATTGTGATTTTTGTGAGAAACAAAGCACAGTTCATCTTTGATAGTGCTAAAAGTCTTGAAGAAATTTGGCTCTTAATACAGAGATCCAAACCTAAAGAGACATACTGGTTTTGAGACATTAACTCCCCAAGTGTGTATGGGGTTATCAGGGGTCATTCTCTGTGGTTGCCTTTTTTAAATTTTTTTTTAGGTATTCTCACTCTCAGGGATTCCTCGAAGTCTTACAAGTCTTACGTGGAAAGCTGCTCTCCTGGCCTTGGTGATGAAGAAACATTTCCTTTTTGAAAGGCAGCAAGTTTTGAATGATAAGCATTGCTAAAAAGGAAGCAATCAAACCTATCTGGCAGGCTCTGACCTCCGCCCAACGTGCTGCTTCCTGTTTTTTTAAAAAACAAAACCAAACAAACAACAATAAAAACAAAAAATGCTTTTTGATCCTCTTGTGAACTGTTTGGGAGAACCAGGCTGGACTGCTTGTCACTTTTAAGAGAGCACCTTAGGTCCATCATCCGCTCTCACAGAGGCGAGTACACTTTGGAAATCGTGTTTTGTCCGGGAGCCACAGGCCTTTGTTCTCAAGAGTGTGACAAGTGCTAACCCAAGCATTGGACAGTTTTTCCTTAACATGCTTTTGTCAAAATAAAGTTTGCAGATGCATCAGGGCCGCGAGGCCTAAGCAAACAAACAAACCGAAATCAGTAACTCAAAAATTCACCTGAGGAAATGTCATTTCCCTAAGGCAGGTGAGTCTCTCATAACTTTGATAGAACTTTTCTCGCCACGGGCCACTCCCACGGCTCAGGGCCGCCGCCCGCCACCACGCGCAGCCTAAGGGGGAAACCGCGAAGCTCGCCTCCTGCCAGCGCCGGTGCTGCCTCTCCCACCACGCCTGCCCCACCGTGCGCCCGCCTCTCGCAGCTACACAGCCTGTGATTGGCTGGTGGCACTGCCCGTCTCGGGGGGCGAGCGCGTCGCTCTCCGAGCAGCGATTCTATTGGTCACGGCGGCAGCGGCATCGCGCGGACCCGAAGAGGAGGGGAAAGCCGGTGGCCGAGGTGGCGGAACGGGCGGAGGCTGCCGGTTTCGTAACCGTCGCTCCTCCTCGCGACTCGCGGGCTGCGAGGCCTGGGTCGGGTCGGGCCGCGCCGCGCGGGGCCGCTCGGAGTGGAGGCCGTCTGGGGGCGGGCGGGCCGGCCGGAGGCGCAGGTAAGGAGGCCGCGGGTTCTAGCTAGGAGGGGTTGGGGGAGGAGGCCGCAGCCGAGCCTGCCGCTCGCGTAGGCGCCGGCCCGGCCCGAGGAGACCCGGCCCTGCCTGATTCGGCAGGTTGGCCCGGAAGGCCCCTGGCGGCTTGGCGGCGCGGGCGGGGGCCCGGAGCGGCGTCTGATGCAACCTGCGGGCAACACCCGGCGGGGCTGAGCTCATCCCTGGCCGCGGCCCAACGCCACGGCGCATGGCGCCGACCCCCGCGCTTCCCCGGGCGCCCCCTCACCACAGTCGGGGAAGGGATGGAGTACCAGGGTGGCCCCTCCAGAACCTGATCCGCGGCGACGTGCAGCGTGACAAGCCTGGCGCGCATTGGCCCCTGGGGATGGAGGGTGTTCCTATAATAGAAGGGGACCAAATCTTACCGTGGAACCACTTAGAACTCTTCCTGTTGCTTCCCAAACGTCTCGGTCTGGGGGAAGAGGGCCCGGGTCCTGTTTGGAGTTAATAACCTAGTGGTCATCAAGGGAAGGCACTCGATTTTTTACACACGTAACGTTGCAAGAGGGAGACTTTGTTTTTTTGGACGCGATTGTGTGTCCTGCAGTTCACTGGGAGGGGGAGGACATCCTAGATGATCGCGCACCAGTTCACTAAACGCAGAAGGTCAAGCCATGAAGCCTTTCCTTAGCTCGCTTGGAGGGAACTCGGGAAAAGAGCCAGCGGAGGTATCCAGGTGGAGAAGTTGGGCATGCGTGTGTGGGGATTGTTTCTCTTTCCAAGTGTGTTTGTGTATTTCTGCTAAAAAGGTTGGCATGCTTAGTTTTGCTCTGCTCTTTCTTATCTTTTGCTTGTTTCTTTGTAAACTTCATCATAAGATGTATCGAGTTTAGAAAGGTTTTAACCTTTGTGGGTTGCACAACAGCTGGGGGTTGAGTTTCCACCCACTTGAATCCTTATTTGAATATATTATCGTTGAATGCAGACCTGTCTCACAGGGAGTTTTGAAATAAAGCACCATAAGATCTTTCTTTACTGAGAAATTCTACGTAGAGGAATTCAGAGTATGGTAGGCAAGCCCCTCTACCTCTGAGCCACATCCCTAGCCTTCAAAGCACTCTAAGGTCTGTTCAGCTGTTGCCACTTGAGTAGTAGTTATGATAAGCTGGCTATCCCTGGGGTTATTTCCCTGTTCCTGAAAAACTGTAAATAATGACAGGACGCTACTGAGCTGAAGAAAATCTTGAGCTTGTTTCCTGAGTCTGATGGGCATGCTTGGTTGACTCAGTTATTTTTATGACCTATCAGAAACAAATAGGTGGGAATAGACGTCACCCCTCCCCCAATATCCTTTAAATTCTCACCACACGTCATGATTGTCAGCCCAGCTCTATGATCTTGGAGAGGTGCTTTCATCCCTAGTGAATTCAGTGCTCCCTGGGAAAGTCCCTGGGAACATTCCCTCCTGAGATCATGGGAAAGAGACACAGGACCTGGTCAAAAGTTGCCTCAGTCACAATAATGAGCACTGTAGCAAATTTGAGGTTTCTCTCAGAGGAGTGGTTGCATAGGTTCTTACACTAGCAAGTTTATTGGTCCTCTCCCTATCCCGTTGCCCTGCCCTGCCCATTACAGAGGGAGAAAAAACCTGAACAGGAACTCCTAATACATGTATATTTATAAACAATATATTTGTTTTGACTGTGCTAAATAGTACTCTAAATAGGTTTAAAGGATAACATTCAAACAAGTGTATGTTTTCTTCACAACTCCAGTGGACCACTTACACTGAACTCCTTGAAGAAGTCTCCTCTCTTTCCTGGGCTCTGCCTCCAACAGTCTCCAGGGAGCTGGAGTTGCCAAAGAAACTGGGGAAGCAGATTGGATAAAAAGCACAAAGAAAAGAGAAAACAGAGACCATTTAGAATGTATTAGGTAGTGGTCTTGAGTTGAGCATAAGGGAGCAGAACTTGTAGAGAGGGTTAGGACCTTAGGTTTGTAGTCCGGAGTCACAGGCATTTATTTTTAGTAGGAAGATGTGACATAGTTAGGTTTGAATAATGGAAGACTGCTCGACCTGCAGGTAGCAGCCTCTTTGGGGGTCAAATGACTGACCATTTTACAGGGGTCACCTAAGACCATCTGAAAATACAGATATTTATATTACGATTCATAACCATAGTAAAATTACAGTTATGAAGTAGCAATGACAATAACTTTATGCCTGGGGGTTACCACAGCATGGGGAACCTGTATTAAAGGGTCGCATATCAAGAAGGTTGAGAACTCTTGCTCTATATAGTCTATAGTAGTGGTTGGAGGGGGCTCAGGCTGCTACACCTGAGACTAGGGCCCCTGGGAGATGATGTCAGCCTGAGGTAATTTCTGTGGCATTAGGAAGGACAATAGATGGGTATTTTTGTTTGTAAATCTGAAGACAACCTTCATTAAGCAAATTGAAGATTTTATTGGAGAGGCTAATGGAGAGATACATGGGTCTGTCTAGGTTTATGAAGAAAAGTAACAAGCTGGGAAGGTTCTATACAGGGTTATTGTTCTAAGCTGAAAATTTAGAAAAATTCTATTTTATTTTACTATTCTAATATTCCAGAGTTTCATTGTTTTATTCTTTTGAATGAACATTATTACTTTAGTTAAGAAATTTGCATTTGGAAAAAGTCTGTTACTCATTTCATTTAGTCTCACATTCATAAAAGCCATTGTTTATATGCAGCCATGGTTCTCCATTGTGTCGTCTTTTGGGGGCTCCCGTAGAACAAGACTGAAAGCCCACATCCAAAACTTGTTCCTCAGATTGGCAGCCTGAGAGCAGGACTTGTAAATATTGCTGGTGTTGGTCCAGGGACCACTTTGAGGACAGCTGCCCCTCAGCTTTCCTCTTGCTTCTTGGGTGTTTGACAAGCAGAAGGAAAAGGCACCACCCTGTGCTTCCTGTAGACTGAACTTTGGAGTAGATTAGTCCATCCAGGAACTAGACTTTGATTTAGAGTTAAATATCCAGATATTAAATGGCAGATTGCTTTGTTGTAGAACTCAGCAAATGTTTGTGGGAAGGAACAAGAGCATAAATTGACAAGTGTCTTTGTTCAGTGCAAAGCCAAAATTGTTCTGTTTGAAGCCTGTTAACTCCTTGATCCTCCCTCTCCTTTGTCTCTTGATCTTTCTTTTTTAGACAGGGTCTCTCTACATAGCCCTGGTTATCTTGGAACTTGATATATAGACCAGGCTAGCCTCAAGCTCACAGAGATCCACCTGACTCTACCTCCCAAGGCTATTATTTTCTACTTTCCTTTTTTTCTTGCAAGTTTATAGGCTCAGTAAACAATACTCTTGTTTTTGTAGCCAAAAGGCTCACCCAAAACGTATCCTTTGTTCTGGTTATTGACTTAGCAAAATTAGTTAGAACTTTACCCCATTCCTGTATCTTTGAGTTCAGAAACAAGCAGAACATCGTGAATTTGGAGCCTATTGTAAGTTGTTAGTGACTAGAGTTCATGATAGTTTGTTACTTGGGGCATCATATCATTTCCACATCCCTCCTGTACAGATGGAGTTGAAGCTCACAGGAGGGAAGGGATATGTCTAGGTTTTGTAAAACTGAGGGAGCCAGTGCCAAGGAAAAATTTGATCTTGCTTCTAGTCTGTATTTCTTTGGATCATTGCTATCTTTGAGCTTGGCTAAGTTGACTGTAGAGATTAGTTTTGAAGAATAAGAATACAAGAAAATAGGCATCTACGATGCCCATGATTTTTGAGGCCATCCCAGGAGAGGTATTGAATTATACAAGTCCTTAAAATTGGGTTACACACAGTGTACCATCTTGATAAGCTCCAGTGTTAAATGGCAGTCCGGGTGGCTTAAATTAATATTGAATAGCCAGCTCTTATTTTTTAATTAATTTGTTTACTTTCTTTTATTTTGAACAACCACCTTTTAAGTGGGAGAAAAATTAGGCCACATAATCATTTTCAAGGGAAGTTGTGAAATATCCATTGTGAGTGTAACTCAGAGTCCATATCCATCATGGCTAGGGAGGAAGCTGTCTGTCTTCCCTTAGTGCTGGAGCAAGAACAGATGACCCACTAGCTCAGGGCTGGCTGAGTGGCTTTTAAAAGTAATGATATATGGATATTTAAAAGCAAAGATTAATAGTAATAAATAATAAAAAAGCCAACTTAATAAGCATGCTTGAAGAAAGGCTTGGCCAAAGTTTGGGTTGGCCAAAGCTGTTGATGTTTACTGACTGAACTTCTCTTAATAACCATGGGTGTGCTTATTGGGGGCATTTTCCTAACTCTAGCTAACTTCCCTAACTGTCCACTGAGGTCATTTTAGCAGTTCTGGGAAAAGAGAACAGGATAGTTTTATGGTTTGTAACAAAATACTTTGTACATTTCTAAGGGTGTTGCATCTCCTAGGTAGACACAGTTGATTCAGCTTTAGTTTTTAGTTTAGTTTGTAGTAGGTTACTAAAATGTAAAAATGCAAATCAACTAATCAACTCAAAATAACCCCCAAGCGAGGTGGTGGTGGCCCACACCTTAATCCCAGCATTCAGGAAGGGTGTCTCTATGAGTTGGAGGCCAGCTTGCTCTACAGAGTGAGTTACAGGACAGGCAGAGTTAAACAGAGAAGTCATGTCTTTAAAAAAACAAAAGCAAAAAACCATAATAGGTGAAGGCATTGCTAATTCATCCTGGGAATATTGAATAAGGAACTTGCCAGGATCTTAGCTGCATCCAGACCCTCATGGGTTCTGCAGACGGAGTGTTCTGACCAGCATTCTAACCTGACTTGAAACGCACCCCCCACACCCCCAATGCATTATTCTATTGCATTATTCTACAGTATTTGAACTTGTTTTCCATGGTTAGCCTAAACAGCTCAGATTTCTCCCTGGCAGATTGTCCATCGATATTAGCTCTCATATGCTACCTAGTATTTCCGCTGTGCTTTTGGTTTTTCCACCCCTTTTTGATAGTTACAGGTGGACTGGTCTTCAGCTTATGCTGCTTCTGAACCAACTTACCTTTCAGTTTGCGGTTGCTCCTGTCAGCAAAACCAATAGGTTGCCTACTGTGTTAAGTCCATGCAAGTTTAATCTGACTTGATCCTGTCATTTCAAATATTTTAATGCAACTTATTTTCTAACTAGGTACATGTGAAGATTTTTTGGCAGTTGAGTGTGGCCTCCTTGGATCACATTGCTCTGATTTCTACCAGTTCTGTGTTGGCAAAGGAACGTGCCCAAATGAGCAAGCTGTCGCAGCCAGCCACTACTCCAGGAGTGAACGGAATAAGTGTCATTCATACTCAGGCACATGCCAGCGGCTTACAGCAGGTTCCTCAGCTGGTGCCCGCTGGGCCTGGGGGAGGAGGCAAAGCTGTGCCTCCAAGCAAGCAAAGCAAAAAGAGCTCACCCATGGATCGAAATAGTGACGAGTACCGCCAGCGCAGAGAGCGGAACAATATGGCCGTGAAAAAGAGCCGGTTAAAAAGCAAGCAGAAAGCTCAAGACACACTGCAAAGAGTAAACCAGCTCAAAGAAGAAAATGAACGGTTGGAAGCCAAAATTAAGTTGCTGACAAAGGAATTAAGTGTACTGAAAGATTTGTTTCTTGAGCATGCACACAACCTCGCAGACAACGTGCAGCCCATCAGCACTGAAACTACGACGACAAATTCTGATAACACAGGGCAGTAGATCTCCTTCAGGCTCCACGGCTTTGTGACTTGAACATGAGAGGTGTGACCACCCTGCACCCCTTGGTTCAGTGGCTGAACTCGGTCTTGCTCCATTGGAGGTTATTTTCTAGGCTCAGCATTGAACAGCTGATTAGCCATGTAATTTATCTGGTCTTAAATAATGGATTTTTGAAGCACTAAAAGAAAACGTAGGGTTTATGGTTAAAACAAAATTGCTGGACTTTAATATTCTTAATAAATCCTCACTTCCCCAGAAATGCTTCTTTTGTAGGAATGGGAAAATGGAAGGTCATCCAGAAGGTACTGGGCTCTAATGAGACAATACCTTGGGTTAAGAAAAGCTAATTCCATTTGTGTTCCTCAATTTGTGATTTTATTCTAAATTGTGTATGGTAAATTCTAGGGCTACAGAAACCAATCCTAATAATTTGGCCCCATTTTATAGATGTATAAACCTGTGTTAGCATAGTCAGCATTGTTTTTTCCAACACATACACATTTTTAAAAATGACTTTAGGTGAAGTAAAGAAATCCAATCAGGTCATGTCGAAGAGGTGGTTAAAAATACAAATTGCGTTTAGGAAGGAAAGAAGTGGTTTTGTGCTTTTTCCCCCTTGTTTGTTTTAAAGGGCATAGAGTTTGATTGAACTTTGTGGGGGGGTCTTATTGGATGAGCATTATCTGTGTGTACTGACATTTTAGTTTCTGTGGACGAAAGTAAAGGCGGCATTTGGTTTGGGGGAGAAACCATTTTTTTGTCAGCCAAGTTAGTAAATAAACTGCCTTGGCTTGATGATACAGACCATGATTTACAGTACTACTAATTCATGTGGTTTCTCCTGTGATTGTTCAGAATAACTGCCAATGGGGCCATGGTTTTAAAGGTTTTGTGTGTGTGTGTGTGTGTGTGTGTGTGTGTGTGTGTGTGTGTGTGTGTGTGTAAGAGGCACCTTTTGGTGTTTGATCTCACCTAAATGATTATTAGAAAAATGAACCAACTTCATGCCATCTCTCAAAAGACTAGTCAAACAAAACTTGAAAGTATGAGCTTTGAATCTTTAATTTATTTCCTAAATCTTTTTATTTTTATTTCTTTGAGGATTTTTTTTTTCTTTCTTTCTCTCTCTCTTTTTTTTTTTTTCAGTTTAGTGGGCTGTTCTTCCGGACTTCATGTGTTATTGCTTCCATTCGTATACTTTTATGTTCTGTATAAATTATTTTAGAGAGAAAATGCTGATAAAACTCAGGATACTGATTCTTTCGTTGTGAAACCGAAAAGCTGGGTGTCAGTAGGGTCTGCTCTTATCAATGTTGTGTTTAGATTGTCCTCTTGCTAACTCACAGCTTGTGCACAATTCCAGCGCCAGCTTGTTGGTTCCTGAGATGTAAGTAAACACAGGTCTCGTGTGATCAGAGTTTGGGTTGCTGGGAATCTTGAACGTGGTCATTTCTGGCCCCGTGTCCTGCTAGGACTTGGTAACCCCAGTGTCTCTCAGGTTGTTCCCTAGCATGGCAGGATGTTGCTGACTGTTCCAGGCAGAAGCTGTCAGGGGCCTGGAGCTCAGCAGAGCTGAAGACAGGAGCCAGCACTGTTCTTAGGGAACCAAGAAATGAGTGGGGTTTTAAAAATGAGGGCCCAGCACCAGTTTACTGTGGTTGGAATAGCCGTCTGCTGGTAAAGATTGAGAGATGGTTTGGATAACTAAGAAGGACACACCCATATAATCCTAATCTTCACCAGCTGATTGATAATTATGTAATGAACTTAACTGGTGATGCAGTTAGGTCCCACTTGAACATGTATGTCCTGAGGCTAGGCCGTCTTGGGGCCTCCTGCTCCTGAACACCAGCTTTCACAGTGGGTGTTCTCGTGGTTCCAGTGCTAGGACTTTAAAAAGCTGTAGGGCAGTCAGTGCTCAGCGCTTCAGATCAGAACATACAAACGAGTCCCAGCTTTGCTCCTACCTTTGTAAACAAGAGTGTTAGCACAAGCAAGTAGTTCCACACTGGACACAGATGTTAGTGGTGTTTGGACTTTCTTGCTCAAGTGGGAATGGTGTTTAGCTTGATAGATTTCTCTGTAAAGCTGGGGGAACTAGGTTTGGGGAATGGATAAACTTAAGGCTTTGGAAACTGTAGAGTGACTTTTGAAAGTCTTATTACCAGGGAACCTTTAGAATTTGATCTGCCTTGTGGACAGGTTGGTGGCTTAGGAGTCAAACTGTAGTGTGGATTAGCCATGTCTGTCTCCTGGGATGGCTGCCCTTTGACTAGTTCTGGGCATAGAGGAGGGATCAGAGCTACCCTCTGTATCTGGCCCTTTGGGTCACAGGTGACTTTGGGATCTCAGTAAGGATTTTCCTAAAATATGACTGGGTGTTTGAAATCCAGGTCATGAGGCCATTCAGTTTTTACAGTTCCCAATTTATGGAAGTAGAAACATGTACATTTGATAGAAAGGAATGCAGCTGCTTTCCGTGTTTCATAGCCCCTCCCACCCCTTTCCAGGGAAGCTTCGTGCCTGGACAACCCATGGAGCCCGTAGACAGAGTGCTCCTGATGCCTTAGTAATAGGAAAAGACACCTGTGTGTGTGACAGGCTGGGGAAGATTCCATTCCACAGCTAATCAGACCTGCCTCAGGAAAAATACTAACTTGTTCTATTTGTTCCTGGTCTTCAGTTTGTGAGATTACTCTATTTTTTTAAAATATAATTTTATTTCTTTCAACGAATTTAAAAATAAAAAACACCTTTGGAACAACGACTTTTTCTTTGTGAGTTTCTTTATCTTGGACATGAACAAGAAGTTCACTTGTGGTTGGCCCCAAAGAGCCTGCAAGGTGCCTTTTGCTGCTGTCCTGGGCTGGAGTGCATGGACAGCCGGGCGCTCTGTGTAAGTTTGGATTTCTCTGAGTGGACAGGGAAGTAGTTGTCTATAAACTTGGAATGCAGCTTCAGTTGATTGTAGTTGTTTGGTCTAACTTAAAACTGCATCCCAGTGTAGGAGGCAGGATGGAAGGGGCTGCCTGCGTCCTGACGGTTCCTAGCCGATGGTTTCCATTTGAGGCGTAGCCCTAACAGTACATTTTAGAGTATGAATACCATCCTGACTTACATAGGGCATATGCCTGGGCATAGAAGTGGCTGATTTCAGAAATATCGAGAGTCCAAGAAACAGTCTGAACTGTGTGTTTCAGGGGGGAAAGGCCATTTGGATGCTGTTCTCTGGTCCTTTTAGTTTCTTTGTGTTTGGGGAAATAAGTTTCTAATTGTTACGTGGTTGTGAAAATTGTGTGGCTGAGTATGATGGTGCACACCTGTAACCCCAGCAGAACGGAGATGAAGTTTGAGTTTGAGGCCAGCTTGAGTGCCATTGAGACCCCGTCTTGAAAATGGAAAAAAAAAAAAAATTAATTTCTATGGGTGTTTTGTCCCACTTCCTTTGAATTAGTTGTAATTTTTTTTTTTTTTTTTTTTTTTTTTTCAGTTTTAGTGAGATGGTCTTGTAGCCAGTGCTGGCCTTCAGCTTGATATGCAGCCAAGTGTGACCTTGAACTTCTGGCCTTCCTGCATCCACCTCTCCAGTGCTAGGGTTACAGGTCTGTACCACTACATCTGCTTTTATATGACACTGGGGCTTGAGCCTGGGCTTTGGGTGTGCTAGGTGAGCACTCTTATCAACAGAGCTATATCTCCCGTTCTAGTTAGTTTATTCCTAATAACTTGTATTAGAAAATTTTATACTTTGTGACAAAATTAGGTCTTAATAATAAAAAATACTTTTAGAATGACCAGTTGTTTTTTTTTTTTTTTTTTTTTCAAGACAGGGTTTCTCTGTGTAGCCCTGGCTGTCCTGGAACTCACTCTGTAGACCAGGCTGGCCTCGAACTCAGAAATCCACCTGCCTCTGCCTCCCAAGTGCTGGGATTAAAGGCGTGCGCCACCACTGCCTGGTGAATGACCAGTTCTTTAAGTTCTTGCACATGTCTGAAGAGTTTGTAACTGTATTTGTGCATTAAAGCAAAAGTCCCACCCCTGGACTGTCTGTTGCCCCAGTCAGTCCCTTGTAGCCCCTCCCTCTGAAGCAGCTGTCAGGTGCTTTTCTATAGCACCAAGTTCAAGTTTCACCTCAGTGTACCTGCTTGCTTCAGACCACCCAATCCTGCCTTCCTCAGAGCCACTTTCCTCTCCTGCATGGACTTGGTGCTTTGTGGTTCTTCCTGTGTGTCAGTGTATCACATGCTCTTGAGAAGCTCCTGCCCCCCAGTGCTCTCCAGTGATGTGTGATACTATCCCCCCATTCTCCCTGCTGCCTTGTGTAGCTCTTTCTCTTTGGAGTGCAGTGTCTCATGCTTTTCACTTCAGACCTTTCTGGGTTTAGTCTTCGCCTAAACAAGTCTAGTACAAGGCCATTCCTGTCAGATTGTGCTCCTATCTCATGGAGTAGATTAATTAATATTGGGCCCTTCCAGAGTGTGAGGAAGGCTTTGGCACTGTAGAACTTTTGGAAGAGTCTCTAATCCATTTTCGAAGCTATACAGATTTCTGTGGAGGTTGGAGGAAATGGGTACAGCCTCAGGAGCACAGGCTAGAGTGAGCCTGTGCTTACTCAGACTGCTGTGTCTTTGCTGGGGAGCCGAGGGGGTGGGCCCATCTGTACCAGCCAGAACCCTAAGAGTGGGGGTGTAAACCTAAGAAGTAAATGAGATAAATGGTGCTTTGGGACTTAGATTGGCATTTGGTTTTCGGTGGCTTTTATTTTAATGTGGCCACATCATAAGCACTTTTTTGTCCTTGCCATAGCATAGGAAGAAGCCAACTTGTAGTAAATAAACCTTCAGTGGTTGCTTGAAGTCTCTAGCTTGGACCAGTTTTTTTTTTTTTTTCTCCATTACAGTTCCATCTTATTTCTGAATTCACTCATTCATTCATTCATTCATTCATTCATTCGTTTGTTGAGTCAACAGTCTCTCTAGGTAGTCTTAGCTGGCCTGGAACTTGCTGTGTAGTCTAGACTGCCTTTATTTTGAGATGGGATCTCATGTCCCAGGCTGGTAAACTCACTGTATAGCCAAGGATGATCTTGGATTCCTGATCTTCCAGCCTCCCAAGTCCTGGGATAGCAGGCATGTCAGTGCTAGGGAGGGAACCCTACTGAGCCCCATGCTGGTGGAACCTTTCTCACTTGCTCTTCATTTCCCTAATAAGAGAAACCTGGAACTGGAACAGAATTCTAGAAGCCAGCTCTGGGGCTAGGCAGGTTTCTAGGGCCATCAGACACACTGTTAAGCAGAGAGGAGGACAGGTGGTCCACATGGGCATAGCTAATGGAATTGGGGCAGTAGACTTCAGGGGGTGGGGGGAGAATGTGGGGCAGACAGACAGATTGGGTAGTAGGCACTCCTTTGCCACGCTGCTGCCTTAGGCAGTGCTACTGACATGTGCTAGCTATCTTTGCTAGTATAAAAAAGAAATCAAGGTCCCAGAACCTCTTAGCAAATGCTTCAGTGGTTCTGGTGCCTGTCTGCATGGAGTCTGTCCGCATGGAGTCCTGACAGCAGGTGACAGTAGTCACTAACTTTGGCAGAATTCCAGGAGCTCAGTGAACGGCTGTGGTAGAGGACTCCCTGGTTCTCCCAGGCCAGTCTAAGGCCGAAGCAGAAGTCACAGGGCCTGGGAACAGACTCAAGGCTGACACTTGGTGAGCCATCATCTTGGGCCACAGCTCTGTGCTCTCTTCTGTGAAGGAGTAAAGAGGAAGCTGGTCACAAAGGGCCATTTTTAGAAAAGCTTTTATTGCAAATTCCATTCTGCATGTTGATTTGTTTTTGAAGAAGACACAAGTGCAATCTTCCCTGAGCGAAAGAATTGAGTTACGACTTAAGAACAGGTTCTTTAATCAGCACTCTTAAGTCCCTGTCATTTAATCAAAGTCAAGGTTAGGGATGTGATCTTGCAGGTGAATAAAATGCTTTCTTCTCTCAGAAGCAGTAGCAGTGGTTTTGGGAAGATCACACATGAGCTTCAGGATCTTGCTGTTGGGGTGCCATGGGCAGGCTGAGATCACAGAAAGCTCAACAAGGCCAGGGCCCAGTCTCACTGAGTGTCTCAGCTGGCTCTACTTTGGGCCAGGGAAGGGTGCAGTGGCCTTGTCGCAGCCTGCCATGCATGCTTCAATCTCCTCCACGGTCCGGGGTACACATGTCAGCAGCTCCATGCCATTGCCAGTCACCACAACATCTTCCTCAATGCGGACCTGGGCCATACAGACAGGGTACCATTGTGACTACACTGCCTTAATTTGCCACATTAGTGATGCCAACCTGCTCCAGCCTGACCATGCCACCTGGGAGAAGCTTTCCGAGGGCTAGGACTAGTCTTTGTGACAAGACAGACTGTTCTCAAAGCCTCTGGGGAAGACAAGGCCTGTTGCTTGTATTACAAGCTTACATGGAGCCTCTGGGACTGGTGGACATTTTGAAGAATCTATTGACAGGTGAGCACCTGTTTGGTGACAGCCCACATACAGGGGCTGGCCAGGCCTTAAGCACACACCTCTTCCTGTGGCAAAGGTGACAAGCAGTGGGATGGTGGACATTCTGGGAATAAGAACGTGGGGCTCCCAGGTACTCACCCCACCAAAGTTTCGAAAGCGCTGCAGGACCTCTTGGTTAAAGAAGCAGGCTTGGGCCGGGTCTGCCAGGGCCTGGTCCAAGAGGTGGTCAATGAAGTAGATGCCTGGCTCCACAGTCAGCACCATGCCTGGCTCCAGGTGCCTTGCTGTACGCAGGCTTCGCAAGCCAGGTTCATCGATGCGCTCTACACCCTGTGGAGAGAGGAAAGGTAGGAGAACCCAACTGATAGTCCCAGGGCTGGCTACCAGGGTCACTGCCTCATTGAGAGGCAGCCAGACAGGACTAGCTCCAGCACAGTCTAACCCTGTTGGTCTGGGCCACCCAAACCTGCCCTCTGCACATACCTCTGTATTCGGCATTTTGACCCTGACTACCCTTAGATCTGCCTAAGGACATTGATAATGCACACATGCAGGGGCAAGCTGCCCAGGTAGGCCTGAGACTGGCTGAGTGGCTGCTTGGGCCCTTCTGCAGGTCAGAAGCCAAACCACAGAAGCCAGAAAAGCTCTTAGGAGATTGCACGGCCTGCAGGGCCTTCCTTATTTTTTCTTCTAGGCAACTGAAGTGGGAATGGCTGGTCCTGGCTAAGTCAACCTTTTCAATAGAGGAAGGGACAGGTGCTGACATCCAGGTGGGGGCCTGTAAGTACCTGCTTGTGTCTAGCCTATACCCTGGGCCTTGGGAAATAGCCTTATGGCCATTGAAGGAACTAGTTTTCATTGCTTTCTGCTGAGGTTCTGCTCCTCCTCCAGCTCCCCAGGGCAGCCATTGGCCTCTGGACAGGGCCTCTGAGCAAGTGGGCAGCAAGTAAGCTTTCTGGTTAGGATCTGAGTTTGCCCTGCCCTACTTGTGGCTCCTCCAAGGACGCCCAGCTGCTGGAGACAGAGCTGTCATTTCTGACTGTTTGAGGGCCAAGAACATCAGACTTCAATTAGTGGTTCACGTAAGGTAACTAGAAACAGGCTGGCTCAGCCTCCAAGGCTGGGCACAGAAAGGAGGGCTGTGGCTGGGATTTCCTGACGGGCACTATGACCTGGTGTGAGCAGGCCAGGATGGAGGTGGTGATAGAACACAACGCACCATGCTTCTTGTGGGTCATGCTCTGGGAAGAGCCCTGGCTGCTGCCGTCATCAGCCTTACAACCCTTGCCTCTGACCAGCAGGCTTGAAGGCTCTGGGGGAGAGTGCAGGCCTCTGCTCAGGTGTGCACAGATGAGAGGAGCTCCTGTCAAGGGCAGGAACCTGCTTCCCGGCTGCGTGCTGTACTAGGCTTTTGCTCCAGAATGTTCCAGCTGCCCCTGAGAGCCTGTACCTTCTCTGGCATCTCATTCCTATCCCTTTTGTAATGCTACATCCTAAGTGTTTGTCCCTTCTCTGTAAGCTGCGGCTCTGCAAGCCTGACCCAGGTTATGGTTGGTTAGGTTTTTAGTTTGTTTTGCTTTGGCATTGGAACTCAGGTTTTGAGCATGCTAGGCAAGTGTTTTGTCACGGAGCTTAAACCTAGTGGGCCCATTCCATCCTGTTCCGTGGGTGTGTAGGGGCACAGCTTCCTGCCACCTAGGAAAGTTTAGGACATTACTCTAGCTGGGGTCAGGGGATACTATAAAGAGTCTGCAGTGAGGGCTAAAGGGTACCGTCTGAGCCAACACTCCTTCAGAGCTGTTGCCCCTAGGCTCTGCTAGGTAGGGGATTACAGGGCTAGCCTCCAACAGACAAGAGCAGAAGAGGATGGTGAGCCAGTTCAAGTGAGTACATGCCCAGGACGAGGACAGTATGGGGTCCCTCCTCTTGGTTAGAGATGCCAGCTATGCTAGGGATGACCATGCCTGCTTCTCTGCCTGGGCAGAGGGCTCATTGAGGCCTCAACTTGTACTGGACTCTGAGAAGAGACCCAGATGTGTCTGTCTGTAGGCCTGAAACAAATGACTTTTATAGGAAAAGCCATATTTTTTCCACTGTGTTTATCTGTCAGAAGAATAGACCGAGCACAAAGGGCTGCTTACTGGAAAAGATGAAAACAGTTTGCTGCCAATTTTCTTTGGTGGAAAAAAAGGACTTTGGCGACTAATGAATAAGGAACCTCAACTAACAATGTCTGGAAGGGCCTGCTCTTGGCTCCCTGCACACAATAGGATGGACAGAAATTAGGAAATTAAAACTGATTTTGTTTCTCCAAATTTAACTGTTTACACTTGAGAAAAATAATTGAATAATAATGCTTCTCTTGAGCAATCTCCCCCTCCCCCCAAATCATTCTTAGTGCTTTCAAAATACCCCACAGCCAAGAGGCTGGGTCTAGTCTTGGCTAACTGGCTGGTGGGCCCCAGGGTGTGCACCAATTGCACAATCAGCCCCTGCACGGTAGGCACCAGGCCAGGCTGGGCAGCAGGGACAGGCCCTGAGGGGCTATAGCCACCTGCCCAGTAGGGCTTCTCAGGAGCCCTCAGGCACCTACTGGGTGGTCCTTTGAGAGTTGGTGGTAAGAGGGGGAGGGGAAACTGTCTGAAGAAGCCTTCCTCTCCTTTCAGTGGCCCTGGAGGGAGGGCATGAGCCAGCTAGGGAGTAGGAAAGGGGTCTGCTACTGAGCTTCTGAAGGACATGTGGGGTTTGGTATAGCTGCCCGTGAGACCTGGCTTCAGGTCCAAATCTTTTGGGGACCCTGTGCACAGATACTACCACAAAGCATATGTCTTGGGGCCTTGTAGGGAGAGGCACCCACCTCTAAGCCTGAGGCCTATGCAGCTACTGGGCAACCCTAGAATGCCAGTTCTGTGTATCATAGGGAAGTAATATCTCCAGCAATCCCCCCAGCTCAACCCCCCCCAAACAAACCCCCACTTTACTCCAGTTAGGGCCAGGCTTAGTGAGGCCACTGT
Organism: Uromys caudimaculatus; assembly: GCA_028551405.1. Classification (NCBI taxonomy): domain Eukaryota; kingdom Metazoa; phylum Chordata; class Mammalia; order Rodentia; family Muridae; genus Uromys; species Uromys caudimaculatus. Next base: position 58,131,023 of record CM052717.1, on the reverse strand, counting down.
GCACACTTACCTCAGGGTAGCCTCCTACATCATGCACATCTAGGCCCAGAAAGTGGCCAAGTCCATGTGGCATGAATACTGCTCCCAGGTGGACCTGGAGCATGGCATCCACACTGCCACTCAGGAGGCCAATGCGTGCCAGCTCCTCCAGGTGGATGCGATCAGCCAGCCGGTGCATATCAGGCCACCAGACACCTGTGGTTTAAGGAGGCTGTGGTAAGCCAGGGCTCCAGAGACAAAGCAGTGAGTGTGATATAGCCCAGGCTGCCTTTGAAGCTCAGGGCCCTGGGACTGCATCATCACACTGTGGCTCAGGCTCAAAGGAGGCTTCAGAGATTCATCTTAGGCTTTGCTGTTGGAGGTGGGGCAGGAAGGGGCTGGGGTCTGGAAGAAAGCATCCCTGCACACCCGAGAATGGCTGACTCAGTCTGGAAGCTGCTGTGGGCACAAAGGTTTCTGGGTGAAGGTACATCTGGCATGGCCTCACCCTCTGGTGGGCCTGGATGTCTAAGCCCAGGCTACTAATCAAATTCATCCCTATCCCATGTTTCTGGGGCAAAGGTCACTGTGGAGAGCCTCCTATGCTGGCTAGTTTTATGCCAACTTAGCACAGGCTACATTTACCTCAATCAAGAAACTGCCTCCATAAGATCAGGCTGTAGGCATGCCAGTAGGACACTTAATGAGTGATTGATGGGGGAGGGCCCACTCCATTGTGGGTGGGGCCACCTCTGGGCTGATAGTTCTGGGTTCCATAAAAAAGCAAGCCATAAAAGCCAGTAAGCAGCACTCCTGCATGGGTTCCTGCCTTGGCTTCCCTCAGCCAGTTGTTATATATAAGCCGAAGAAACCCTTTCTCCCCAAGGTGGCCACTGAGCTTTATCCCAGCCACAGAAACCCTAACAAAGACACCTCCAGGCACAGAGCTTCTGCGGCCAGATGGGCTCTGTGGCTCTAAAGCTTAAGAACAGAAATCATCACTGCTTGGCCTAAGGGAGGCCCTTGTAGGGCCTTAGGCAGTATCAGGGGCTGCCCTGCCTGCTGTGGAGATCCCTTTCAGCTACTCTCCTCTAGGGAGACCACTAGACAAAGACCCTAGGCCTGAAGTCTTCAGCTCTGACCCAAAGGCTGAGCTTAGGTCGCAGCAGTACACTGTCCAGAGGGTAGACGGCATAGCCCTTACAGCACCCCCAGTCAAGTTCAGCCCTGTATTTAGAACTTCAACTCCCAAAGGCCTCCCTGCCATGCCCTGCTCTGGCTGAGAACCAGCCGTGCCCTCAACTACCTCAACTACCTATGTAGTTGAAGGCTCTATAGCAGGGGGGTTCTCAATCTGTGGGTCTCAATGGTTGAGAGTCACATGACCCTTTCACAGGGGTTGCTTAAGACCACCCTGCATATCAGATATTTACAACTCATAATAGTAAAATTAGTTATGAAGTAGCAATGAAAATAATTTTATGGCTGGGGTCACTGCAACATGAGGAACTGTATTAAAGGATTGCCGCATTAGGAAGGTTAAGAACCACTGTTCTATGGAATCCTGAACAGGAAAGGGCCAGGCTTGGAAACTCAGATTGCTGAGCCTCCATGGCTGATAGAAGCCTGGCGAGGGGCCCATTTCCTTGCCAGAGATGGTCCCCAGCAAGGCTGGCAGTATGGGGTCTTGAGCAGTGCTGAGGCTGCAGGGCTAGTTCATGGGGTGCTATGTGACACATGGCCCAAGTTGTACATGTTGAGAGATGGGAGATGTTTGTCTGTCTCTGAAGCTGGACCAGCCTTCCTAGGGTCTAGAATCTGCTACCAGGCAGCCCTTGGGTGTTTCTGGTTACTGCTGCTTCACATCCAGGAGCCTCCTGGACATACATAGCCCCTTGGCTGACTCAGTCTCTGCCCTTGTGCATGAGGCCTTTCTCCAGTGGTTGGCAGCTCAGAAATGGAGGTTAGATGACTGGAATCCCAGCTGTGATTTGCGCTGTGACCTAGGCGAGCTTTCCTGATTCCCTGAGCCACAGGTGATGCCTCCATCCAAGAGCCACAAAGCTGGCCCCAGAGAGCCAGCTCCAGTCTTGTGTTTCCTGGGCACTCGCCCGCCACTAATGATCTGTCACTTACGACCAGCCAGAGCCTGGTTTCAGCACTCTGGCCATCATACCCTAGAAATGTGAGTCCTGTCTGTGCCACCTCTGGCTGCTGCTCTTTCCTAGGACCCAAGTGGCCAGGCCTGGATAGTTGTGCCCTCCCCACTGGCCTCACTCCTGGAGGACATGTTACATTGGCCTTGGTTAAGCTACCCTTGTAGGGTGGTGGTGTCCCTCTCTGAAGGCATCCCTCTCCCCAGTGTTGCTGTATACTACCTGGTAACATCTGCTTAGCTGCTTCTCATGTATCCTCGCCAGAATGGTAGTGTCCCCTGGGATACCTACCCCAGGACTTGGCTTGGCAGAGCATGTGCTCCTCAGGTCCATATGCTCTGAGTTCAGGTCCTACTAGTGTCTAAAGAGCTGTGCTCACTCAGCTCCAAGTCAGCCCAGCACCGGGAGCCTAGAAAACGGTTTCCCTGAGTGGGGGCCTTCCTTAGTCACCAAAGGAGAGCCCCAGGAAATAGTCTGCCTCCCAGCCTGGCTGAGCTTCAACTGAGAAGGGGCATCAGGTAGACCCCATGCTTCATGGTGGCTTCTAGGGGAGGGGGGATTGTTGGCACTTGCCCAGACATAGGGCCTGGGCCCCTAGGCCTCCATCTTCCTTGCTTGTACATCCTCAGATGCAAAGCACAGCTCTCTTGGCTGCAAGTGGGGGCTTTCTTTGTGCCTGTGTGTGGTTAGGTTGTGACAGTGATTAAACCTCCAGTGACTTGGCCTCAGCATTTGGCACCGGTGGGAGTTATGACACCCGTGGCTGGGGCGAGGCCCCTGAAGTGTGTGAAGGTTGCCTTCCTCAGGCAAGACTGCGGCTGGGCAAAACCCACTCCTGGGCTCCTTCCACCTTTGTACCCTATAGGCACCTGGAAGACCTGGGTGCTGAGCTGGGGGGCATCCCTGGATTCCAGCAGGCCACTCTAGACATTATAGTACCCTTTATGGATGGGGGAATGCTGCTTTGCTCTCTTACCTCATCCCATTAGTGCCGCTAAATCTCACCCTGGCTTTCTAGAAACAGCAGTATCCCTGGGTACTGCTCAGAGGCATGGGGGGACTGGTGGGCCATGGTAGCAGCTCAGACAAACTTGTATCCTTATTTTGTGTGTGCTTCCCACCTGCAGGCCCAGTGGCTGAGATGCCTCTTCAAGCTCCTATTCCTCATCTTGGGCCTCTGGTTGAGAGACTTTCTCCAGGAAGTCCTCTCTGATTGTCCCTTCCTGGCCTACCAAAACCAATCCTTGAAAACCCAGCAGGGCAGCAAAGCCTGGTCCTGAGCAGGTGTGGTTCTAGTCATGCTCTGTGCCTGGTACTTGCTAAGTATGAACAGTAAGCAAAACACTAGCCTTCCCCATGGCTTTTCACCGACTGGAAATACATAGTCCTGAATTCCTAAGTGACCTGCACCCCACTCTTGAGATCAGAGCACAGAGTGGGAAGAGTGTCCTAGAGGTTAACACCACGCCACCTAATAATGACAGAGCTCAGAGAGGTGATGGTTCCCGTGCCCAGGCTCCAGGATGTGTCTCTGCTGGCCCCCTGCTCCACCTGGCTTCCCTTACTAGCACTCCAATGGGTCTGGAGCCTGCTGCTGCTGGAGCCAGGGAGCCTCTAAGAGCTTTAGCAGCATCCATCACAGCCCCAGGCTTCCTGCCCAGAGTGTGACAGCCCTGGGGGGTGACCGAGCCAAGCCAGGAAGGCAGCAGAACCCCCTCGCCTGCCCCCAGGCTACTTGGTCAGACAAAGAGCTCACTTCATATGTGGACAATGGTCCTCACGGGACTGTTGAAGTGGGGGCCAGGCCTGTGGGGTGTGGGAGCAAAGGCATAAAGCCCAGGTCTCAGGGCAGGCCCTGGGAGCTACAGTGAGCTAGCTGCATGGCAGGCCAAGCTGGCATCGGGCCCAGGGCCTCTAGCCCAGCCCACCCTGCAGTGTCTACTTCAGGACCTTGGGGACTCATTCACCCTTTAGAGGGGCAAGAAGCAGCATGTATCCAGGCTGCAGGCGCCTTGATGCTGCTGATGAAGCAGAAGCATACTTCCTGAAGCTCTGGCCTCTATAGTCTGAGAGCACATATGCAAGTGCTTGGAGCTAGGCAAAGAGAGCAGGGAGCTGCCCTCCAGCCTGCAACCAGTGTGCGTGGTGGACAGTGGACTCCAGGTGGCCCTTCTAGGTCTGACTTCTGCAAAGAGCACCATAGGGTAACATGAGTTCCCTGTACCACTAATGGCACAACCTCCATATTCTTCACCATCTCTAAGGACAAGGGACAAGAGGAAATCTAGCCACTTCATCTTGCCCTACCTGCCTGTCCAGGTAGGAGGGAGCCAGCTCTCTCCCCATACACCAGTCAACAGAAGACATATGAGTCAGCTGTTGTGGATACTGCCCTGTGCTCCTCTCTACTCCACCTGCTCATCACCTACATTCCTCTCAGCCTCATGCTATCCTACACACACACACACACACACACACACACACACACACACACACACACACACACACACACACGGCTCACACATTTAGGACCACAGCAGCTTTCACTGACAGCATCTCAAGCGGGGTGATGTGTGGGGCAGCTTATGGCTGCACAAGATAGGAAGAAATGGTGGGTCCTGGGAAGTGCCTGCCCAATGCTTGATAGGAGGATTGAAACTTCAAGACCCAGCTGGGTATGGTGGCTCACACCTTAATCTCAAAGTGGGCATCTGCACTGCAACAGCGTGGGCTGCTGGCCCTCCAGACACCAGAGTCACTTGGAACTTGGACTCCACCCAGGCAGGATGAACAGTGTTCTCCCAGGTGCTGGAGTAGCCTGCCCACACTCCAGCAGACTCTCTAGTGACCTCCTGGCGAAGCTCACCCCACCCTTATGCTCTGAGTGACAGAGCCTGCTCCTCCTTCTAGCTCAGGACAAGGAGCCAAGGCCTGCATTCTTCAATCCCCCGGGGCTGCAGCTGCTGGTCCATGTGTGTTCTGATCATTCTCGTTCCTGCCTTTCCCCTGGGCGTCGTTGTGTGATTTCCTGCCTGTCTTTATTTATTCTTCCTTGGAAGGTCTCTGGAAGCAGCCAGGCAGTCTCAGCAGGGCGTTTGTCTTGGCTCAGGAGCTGAACCCACAAACCAGGGACAATTCCACTGAGATGGGTAGGGGGCTAACTTAGCCACTGCCAATTCACCACTATGGTAAGGCGATCTGTCCCCATCTGCTGAGCAGCTTTCTGTGAACACAGGACATTGAGCCCTGTGTAGGCCAGGCCTATGCTGTGTGACCAGACAAAAGTCTAGCTTTGCCCTTGTAGATCCTCGGAGTGTCATAATCTATGGGAACAGCTGGGGGCTCTGTTCTACCTTCCCACAAGGAATCTTCAAGCCACCAGCATGAGCTCTCCTTGGCCAGGTCTGTGTCTACAATAGCCCAGCACTGACAGGAGTGGGTCTTTAGGGCAGCTCTGTCTCGTGTGGTCTCTACAGCAGCTGGATCTGGATGATCTAGCCTAGTGACTGCCCCAAGTAGTCTGCATAGTGAGGAAAGGTGACCAAGTGGGTGTAGGAATCCAGCCAAAGGTTTCTCTGAGTGCAAGTGGGGCCTGGTTTTGTGAGCCTGGCCACTTTCTGGACAACTGAAGTAGGCTGAGCTGGCCAAGCTACTAACTGGTGGTTAGCCAGTGCCAGCAGGCTTTGCAGTGACCAAGACTCAGCAGCTTGGAGGGATGGAAACTTGGTGCTCCTGGATGAACAGACGGAGACACACTGCCGTGCGGACAAGCAGGACTCCTCTCTCCAATGTGCCCCCCTTGCGTCCACACTCTTGAGGCCTAGCCCCTCCTCCAGCCTCCACTGTGGCATATGGCAGACAATTCTGTGCCCTTCCTTCCTGTGCGGAGGTGGGGTCTGAAGGGCCGGCTCCATTCTCTCATGATGACCACTGCTTCATCATCATGACACAAGGGTGGCTGGGCTCAGGTTTGCCTTGGGGCTGTTAAACAGCAGGCTCTGCTCTGACTAGTGGGAACAGCCTTCTTTGGCCCAACACCTGCAGAGAAGGCCAACACCCGCATTTCGCGTAGCGACATAGTTGTCTGCAGAGAGTAGCTTGAGGTTAGTGTCACAGACACTGGATGACAGAGACCCCGGGGCTCATCCCAGGGACTGTGTCCAGTGGAGGGTCCTCAGTGGGGAGATGGCCCAGTCCTTGGTGTGGCAGTCGTTACACATCATGGGGGACAACATTCCACCTCATCTTCCCAACCAAAATTATACCCTCTGAAATACTGATAACTTAGTGAGCAAAACGGGCAAACACGCTTGCTGTGGTATAAAGACAGGAGGCTCCATGCCCCTTAGGTAGCCATCCCGACTTCAGGGTTTAAAGGGATGTAGGAAAAGAAGTCTCCAGCTCCAGGTCTCTGTCATAGACCTTACCACAAATGAGAACCCAGGTTCTTGATGAGGGCCACACTTCTGTGCCCCAGCTCTGCTCTATCTAATCCTGAGAGACATGGTTGCTTTTTTGAGCTGCCATGCCCTGCAGCAGCCCAGGAAAGCCAGTCAGTACTGCTGTCCCTCGTAAGACTCTGTTTCAGATTTTCCTTGTCTTCCTTTTAGGGCATATTGACTTTCTGTCCTGGACTTGTCCATCTGTCAAGCTCTGGTTCTGTATGCCGAGTGAGGGTGTGGGGCTATAGGGTTGGCTCCTAGCTCCAGTGTCCTCCTGCCACCATAGATCCCTGCAACTCCTAGCCTCTGATGGGAGCTCTGAAGGCTAGTCCACACTGAAGGGCTGTTCTCAACATGGCTTCTCTGAAAATGACTGATATTGAGGTCCCTCCACTACTGAAAGGGACCCTGAGATCACAATGTAAATCATTCCAACGATGGGAAATGGGGCCACAGGGGACTACTTAGCCAAATGCTGAACCACCAAGTTCAGGGGCTACAGCACGCCACACCCTGGGGCTTTTACAGTCCTGGGGAGCAAGATCATCTTTTTTTACTTTTCTTCTTTTTTTTTTTTTTTTTTTTTTTTTAAAGTCAGGACAACATGGAGATGTGTAAATCTGGCCACCAGAATCCTTAGAGATACTATGAAAATCCAGCTTTCAGGCCTCCCGTGGCCCCCACAGACATGATGCTTTTACTCACTACCTCCAGATCACAGAAGAGTCGGATGGCTGCAGCCAGCTCCCTGGCCCTTCAGAAGAGTGTGGATGCTTGGGACCAGAGCTGGTAGAGCTAGTAGGACAGGGAGCTACCCTGCTGGTTAGGGTACAAGGAAACCACAGGGCTAAAGCCCAGCTTGCAACCAGCATGCCACTGGGCTGGGGCCGGGGTTTGCATTCTGGGTGCCTTGGGCCCCAAAGTATTGGGAAGATGTCTGGGTTCCCCCTACCCAGGGAGGTCTGGGAGGTCATAGGGCTAGCTGCTTCTCCGAGATGAGGTGTAGGCAGTTTTGCACTTTCAGCCCTCATGGGGGCCTCATGAAGAAGGAAGTTGGGGTCTGGATGGCCAGGGCAGGCCATTCTACCTTTTTGGGCCTGTGACCACCCAATGACCTAACCCTGCTGCTTATGGGCAAAGATTGCAGGGGCCAATGCTTCAGTGGAACACCTATGCCTGGGGTGGGAGACAGATGGGGCAAACCGCCCCATGGCCAGATGGAACCTGGCTGCAGCAAACAGGCTTAGGTAGTGACAGTAGCCATGTGTCCCTGGAGGGCATGGCCGGGGGGTGACTGGCACCTGAAAGCTGTATTTAGGATATACATAGGGTGGGCTCAAAATGAGAATCCAGTAGAGCCACACATAGCCCTAACTGCTCCCCTTCAGTCTGAGGTACTTATGCAAGGCAGACTCCCTGATGCTACTAGGTGAGGCAGGCAGAAACAGCCAATGCCAGAGTTGTAGCTCAGTGCTGTGGGTGCCTGATCCCATGTCTCAACACTATGGGCTGGGGAGGAAGGTAGACTCGTCGGGCAGCATGACCCGAAGGTCCCAGAAGGAAGGCTATAAAGGTGCTGTCACTGTTTCCCCTACAGAGAACTGTCATGCAGGGAGATGCCATAGGGTAGAGTTTCTGGGGACTCTATAGGTTGTATGAAGGTACACGGGAAAGACCATACAATGGCGCCCATACAATGAAGTGGGGAGAAGCTGGTTGGATGAAGAGAGGACACCAGGCCCAATACCACCACTGGCACATGGACAGTGACCATAACCGATGGCTAACTCAGCTTGGTGCTCTCAGGTACTTCCTGCCATTCAGATCTTATGGAGTGCTGTCTCCCCACATACAGGCAAAAACCAATCCCAAGGAGTTGCTTCATGACTCAAGGTCATGGCCTCTGAGTAAAGTTAGAGCTTCCTCTGGAGTTCAACCAGATGCCAGTACCCAAAGCTGGCCTGGATTTTCCTCAGGTGGACTCTGTTTTGGGATAAGGCAGGGGACATGTTGATGTTCCAGTGACCAGTGTGGGTGGAGGGATGTGTACGGAGATGTGACTGGATCGGACGTGGGGCCACCAGGGGTTGAACTTCCAGCTCTCTGCCAGGCTAGTGGTCAACCCTGTGTCCTTACGGTGCTCTGGGGACATCACACCACCTGGAATCTAACTGGCCAAGGGTCTTCTTCCTTCGGGTGTCTGTCAGTCAGGGTATATGTCCCGTCCTCCCCCATCTACCAGTCAGAGCCTGAGCTGGCTCTCCTGCCCCTCACCTGGCTTCATAGTGCTCATGACAGTTCTGCAGCTCCTGAGCACTGCTTCGTAGATGGCCTTCTGGTCCTCTGTGAACTTGCCATTGGCAGGGAAGGAGCAGGTGATGTCAGAAGCAAAGCAGTAGTACTCTCCACCCATGTCGAACAGGCTGTGGGGACGGGGCATTGTGAGACAGATGGGCAGATGTCCAGAGGTGCCAGCCCCCACACCCCCTTCACTCTTTCTGCTGGGGCCTGGCTGCAGCAGGGAGCTGAGGTCACCTCATCAGATGTGACTGATGGTAGTACATGACTTTAATCCCAGCACCCAGGAGGCAGAAGCAGGCAGATCCCTGAGTTCATGGCCAGCCTGGTCTACAGAGCATATTCTAGGCAGGGGGTGGAGGAAACAACTTCAGGATCTGCTTGGGCTACAGAGTACGTTTGAAGCCAGTCTGTGGGACCCCCATCTCAGAAGAAAGTAGGAAAAGCATGGGGGAGGTTGCTTAGTAGACTGTGATAGCCTAGCACATATGAGATCCTGGCTCAGCCTCCAGAGCCACAGAAGGAAAGAAAGATGGGAGAGGAAAGTAAGGGAAAGAGCAAGGGAGGGCTGGCTCAGCCTGTCCAGGGAAAGCTAAGGATGAAACATGGCCTGGTCAGCCTTAGCTGTGAGGACCCATCTAGACTAGCGGGAGGACTCACAGAGGATGGCTAGGTCTCCAGATTCCCACATGCCAACCGCCTTCCGTATGAGCTTGTCTAGAGACTCTCGCAAGGTGGGGACCTTGCTTGTGCCCAGGATACATTGCCATATTTGTTAGTAGGTTGAGTGGCTCCAGGTCTTTCTGTTAGGCCCACAAAACTTGGGAGGAACCAGCAAGTGGCTGGTGCCTCTGGCTCTGCTCTACTGCCTGGTATCATCTTCCTCCTGCTCAGGTAGGACACGTCTCACCAGCGCCTGAGAGAGGGGCACAGAGGAAGTCTCAGAGTAGCCCCCTAGTTCTCAGTGCTTTTCTGGGGCCTGGATAGAAGGTGCTGCCACATGATCCCCAGGTGGGTGGCTGTGCCGGCTGAAATGGCAAAGAGGAAGGAAAGCAGAGGCCCAGGGACCCTGAGCCAGTGGAGGCTGGACAATGGTGGAAAACAGCCACGCCTGCTGGGTCAGGAGAATGGAGATAGCACTCTGGATACCATGTGACGGCTCCTGGTACAGCAGAGCCCACCTAACAGGCCATGGGGCTCAACACTGTGGACAGGCAATCTTGCTCTGTACAGCATCTGGGATGGAGCAAAAGGCGGCTGTGGGTCCGGGCTTGGCTTTCAGGTCATGGATCAGTCTCCCATGTCGAGAGTCACCTCAGAATGCCAGAGTGACTAAGGCAAAAGGATGTGCACATACGGCACCCTTCCCAACTCATTCCCCTTTAGCACCTGCAGGAGGGTCATAGCATTAATCCAAATGAAACTGACTAGGGACCATGGCTCAGTCTTCCTGCATCAATGGAGGCCAGCTCTGCTCAGTGTGGTGCTGGTGCTGGTGCTGGTGCTGGTGCTGGTGCTGGTGCTGGTGCTGGTGCTGGTGCTGGTGCTGGTGCTGGTGCTGGTGGTGGAGTGGTGGCCATATCCTTGTGCAGCCATGCTGGCCAGTCTGAGCCCAGGGCATATCTAGCTTCCTTTATGAGAGCCTCTCACCCAAATTCCACTCAAATGGTAACCACAAACATTCCAGAAGCAAGGGAGCAGGGTGGGCCCCTTGCCCTGCATGTAGATCATGGATTCCAGCCACATGGCTTGCCAGACGGCACCGGCCATTGCACGGCAACTGATTTTAAAGGAAAAAAAAAAAAAAAAAAAAAAAAAACCACCACCAATGCTCAATATGCTCGGACACCGTACTGGAATCCAAAGTCCTCAGTGAGGCGCTTTTTAATCTCCCGACTCTTCTGGTTGCGAAACACCATAAACGGGGTCAACAGTACGGAAGGCAAAGCATAGATACTATCTCAGGTGACTCCTGGGGAACTGCTCTCCACACCCCAGCATGACTGGGAACTTTGGCTTGGTCGTGTAGATTCAAGGGACCTGGGCCTCATTCAGGAGGACCCACCCAACTCAGTTACAAGAGGGCCATGAAACATGAGGTGCTGGAGGCACACCCAGGCATCTGTCCCCTGGGGTTCACTGTGGCCCTTAGGGCCAGAAACTGCCTGTAGGTTTACTCCTGTGCAGGGTGTGCTCATTCTCAGACTGGGCACAGTGAAGCCTCAGATGGAGGTCTGTGAACACAGACCTAGCAAAGCCCTCAGTTGAGGAAGGTAAACATCTCGGTTACCTTGTGTTGACTCAGCCAGTCAACCTTTGGGACCTCATTTTCCCATCTTTGACATGGGAATGTGTCCCTGGCAAGCTCTAGGGAACGTAAGGGTCTTGAGGCAGAGCAGACTGCAGTGAGATGCATGGGGTCCCAGTCTCGTGTTGTTGGAGGAAACACATTCATGTGGGCTTTCTGGAGTCAGTAAGGGAGATAGTGCTTCATGATTTGATGGATTCAGAGCATCTGAGAATAAACAGCCTGGGCAGACAGGACAGGGCCAGTCATGTGGGGACACTAATTCCTGGGAGGTGCCACATAAAGGGTGACCTGCAATCGCCCCTGGGGAAGAAGAGTCTACTGGTGCTGGTCTAAAGGAAAAACAGAAATGAGCTATTTTTAAAAACCAGGAAGCTCACAAGATGACATGAAATGCTAGAGTCATCTAGAATGGGACAAACACTCTTCTCTGGGGCACGGCAGACTGAACCGAGCTCTCTCACCCTCCCCTAGAAGAGAGGTAAGATGGCGGGTGCCTGATGTCTTCAGCCAGCCCGGCTCTCTTCTCCAGCTTCTAAAGACTGCAACTCTATTTTTTATTTATTTTTTGTTAAATTCGTCCACTTTCTGGAGAAGGAAGTGCACACCCAGCCAGGCAGCTCCATCCTGCCCTGCGACGCTTGGGCACGGGCTTGAGTCTATTTTTATGTTCTCAGTTCCTCATATTTTCTGCCTTTTTTCTGTTGTTTATTGTTTTTAAATCCTCCCTCAGTGCTTTTCCATGCATAAGTGATTCCAATTCAAGCCATTTGGAATCCAGGGAAGAAAGCCATCACTTTTATAAATCACCTCCTCCAGTGTTCTGTCTGTTGTGCCTGCCCTTTCCATGCAGAACTGTGATAGAGAATTCGGTCACTCTTGGCTCCATTAAGAATGCGAGATCTCCCCTTCCTGGCTGTGTAGGGACACCCACCAGGGACACCTCCATCACTAGCTGAGTGGGTCTGTGTGATAATCTGAGACATCTGGGAGATGACATGTCTTCAAGCAATGTGCTGGCGTCTCTTCCCCACATGTGTTCCTATGGCTGTGGTTCTGGCTGGGGTGAACAGTTCTGTCTTCCGCTGGCTCTTCATGGGGCAGCTCCAGGCCTGGGCTACCTGCCACCACTGGCCCGCCCAGACCCCGTCCAGGTCCTGCTTAACTCCCTTAGGCCCTGTGCAGGGACCAGCCAACCCACAGGCAGAAGGGCTCCAAGGGAAAATCGGCAATGTTTATACAAGGTCCACTTTGTACTCAGCTTGTCGCCTCATTTTAATCTTAGTATGCAGCACACACTCAGCTGCTTCTCACCCAAGACTGACATCTTACATGCACGTGTGTTAAGCACGCTTGCTTTGTGCAGATTCCCCAGTCTGCATCCCAGTCTGGAGGGAGAGAGGTGGCATTCTGAACAGCAGAAAATGCTCGTCTACCCAGTCCTCAGCAGGGGATAGAAAGGAAGGCAGCTGGTCACTTTGTCTCTGTAGCAGTGTGTGCACCCCAGGTTGGCCACAGTGGGCACTTGCCTTTCACAGCTCACAGGTCAGCTGCCCACCCCAAGCTCCCCTCCAGGCCTCTGTGCATGCCAGCCCTCAGGGATGGCCAGCAGCAGCAGCAGCAGCAGCAGCAGCAGCGCTATCCCTCAGGTGCTCCCCTTGGTTACAGATAGACCCATGGAGGGAACCTCTTCCTACAGAGCCCCTGGGCCAGGTGCTCCTCAGGGACTACGTAGGCAGGGATGGTCCTCCATGCCAGCAGCATACCCTATCTCCAAGTCCCCAATGTGGACTCTAATGAGAACAGTCCCATACTGAGGTCCTCCTATGTCTGCAGAGAACTGGCACTGCCCTCTAAGAGATGTCACAGAGATGCAGAGTACTGTTGCCAGGCTAAGCTCCAAGGAGAGCACCACACTGTGGTCTGGCCCAGAGGCAGGCACTCAGTTGCTGCCTGCCTCAGTCCTGTGGGCCCCAGGGTTGGGCACCAGGGCAGTAGCTGTAGTGGCTGGGGGGGGGGGGGGGGGGGCCGGGAAAGAGGAGGCTAGCAGTCATCATCATGCAGATAGCACATGCTTCATTTCACTTTTTGGGTGACCAGTGTCTTGTGATGTCTGTGAGCACTGTCTAGACAGTGCTTTTTAAACCATGGGTTGTGACGTCAATGGAGTGGGTGAGGCCACAAAACAGTGACAAATGAAACAGACGGGAAAGAAAGCAGGTGGGAAGGGCCTCTGCTATGACCAGGAGGCATATCTACAAATATGAGCCCTGGTTTGAAGGCTATGGGACACTGAAGGCCTTGGCCAATTTATCCAGACAGATAGGGCCTTGTGTTTGCAGAACTCTCTCACCCAAAGGCTGGCTTATCATCCCCCTAGGAAAAGATCCGGGAGGGGCCCCCTAGTGGTCACCAAGCATCTCTTTGGAAATAACGGGGAGGGGATAGGAGTTGAGTCTGGCAGCAGGCAGCTAGCCCTGGATGACATTCTCTGAAGTCTACTGGAATACTAGGCACAGAGAAGATGAACCTTGGATTCCCCACCACCACCACCACCACGACCCTTTATTCCAGACCTTCTGCAGCAGGGGAAGAGCCCCGGGCACAGATTCATTGTGCCTGGGGCCACAGTTGGCAGCCCGACACACAACTGGAACAGGTACACTCATCTCATCCAATGCAAGGCTGAGGAGATGCAGGGTCTTGCTATAGCCCTTGGTATCTGCAGCCCAGGACTGAGAATTGGCTCACCTATGATGGCAACAGCTCTGCAAGACATCCTGGACGACACCCTGCTCCAGCTGTGACCCAGACGGAGTGACAGCTGCACAGTTCTGGGGGCCCTTAAGTACTAACTGTCCTGGGATGAAACTACCTTCATTCCTCTGGGTTTTGGTGACCTCGGGACATGGCCATTACCAGAGCAGGGAGACAGATGAGGCTGGAGGCCACAGCAGGGATGGATAGGGAGGGGGCACTGGCAAGCTGATAAGTGCAGGGCTAGGACAGGCCTGTCCCTAGGTGGACTGCAGGCCCACCTCCCACACCCCAGGTCAGCACAACAAACCACAAGCCAGAAGACCTGGCTGACTCCTGAGGCTACACTGCCCTCTTCTGGCCAGTCCTGGAAAGCCCTGCGCACTATCAGTCAGACCTGGAGCACATGTGTTCCAATAGGTTTGGAGACAGGGCATGGCACCTCTTATTCTTATAGGGTGGCGGGCAGCTGAGGAGACATGTCCCACCTGCTTCCCAAATCAGAGCCCCCACTGAGGAGAGACATCGTCTGCCGTTTGGGATGAGCTGGCATAGAAGTCAGGAGAAGCAGGTGGGGAGGGTCTTGCACAAAAGTGACTCAACCTGGGATGCCCTGCTTCCTGGTGGGTTTAGGCACAGATGATACTTTTCCTGTTGGCCAAGGTGCAGCCTTTGTCTGGGGTCTTAGATGCCCACAGTCTAAGCTGGCTGTGTGAGGGCTCAGAGGGTTATCTGAGGACCACTCCTTACCCAGAGCCAGTGGGCCATGGCTCCTTCTCTGCTTCTCTAAGGCCAGATGTGTTCGCACCCACTTGCCTGGAGCTAGATGCAGTGTGGGGCATCTTCTGTGGCCTCAGGAAGGGCGTTCTGTGATCTTGTCAACACCATCCTTTATATGAACAAGCTGGAAGCACTAACCAACAAGACCGCCACACTTGGCAAGCCGAGTCATCAAAGCCCTGCCTGCCTGCCTTGAAAAAGAAAACAAAATGCAGCCGATGCTTCCTGCAGGACAGTGACCTGACCAGTGGGTTCAGGGGGAACTCCAGGGACACAGCTGGAAGGCGCTCTGGGGGCCAACAGGAAAGCCCTGAGAGGCTTAACAGCAGCCACAGGCCATGTACAGGCCTCACGGCATTGAACCGAGCTGATGAGGGGCCCAGCTCTGAAGCCACACATACTCCTATGCCTTCCCTGGGATCCACACAGAGCAGCTGGGTATGAGATCTGGCCCAGAGAATCAGGAAGGGACCTGGAAGCTACTGGCTGGGATGTGGGATGGCTTGAAGCTCTTGGCTGACAAACTTGATCTGCAGCACAGACCAGCCTGGGCAGCCTCTAGACCTCACGTGTGATGACTGTGGCCCACAGCTAAGTGGCCTTAGCTGACTCTCAGCTCCACCTAAGGTTTACATGAGCGGGCACAGTGGTGCATGCCTGTAATCTGAGCACTTGGGAGGCCATGGTGGGGCGGAGGGGGTGGGGCTGCTTAAATTAAGGCCAGCCTGTGCTATAGCCTGAGACCCTAGTTAAACTGTTAAAAAAATTTGTCCAAATAAAGTAGGCCTGACTTGTGTTCTGCCCTGGCCCAGGGCTGGAAAATGCACTTCAGAGACACAGAAAGCAGGAGAAGCCCAGCCTGTCTGGCCTTGCAGTTCTGCCTTAGCTTTCATGACTTTGACCCCTTAGAGCCAGGTGCTCTAGGACCCCCATAGACAGATAGAAAACCTGAGGTGGGAGGGAGGAGCTTCTAGGCTCCTGGTATTCTTCTGTGGGTGTATCCTGAGAAGTGTGAGTGCACTCACTCCTGGACTGAAAGAGACTGAAGAAGCTGTCACTCAGCACCCCCCCCCCCCCCGGCTCTGAACCTGCTCTGACCTCCAAAGAGCTCCATTACTGTTAACATACCTTTCTTGTCAAAAGCCAGGTAGAACCCAGAGCCCATCTCTGTGCTTGGTGCCTGGAACACATGCCCCGTCCCAGGGGGCACTCAGCTTTGGGACAGCCTCCAGTTTATACACTTATTCTGGTCCCCTACCTTATGATGAAGTATCGTGGCTTTATGTTAGGATAACAGTGTGATTTATTATTTACCAAATGTGCTAGGTGCTTGGCAGATCAATTTCAATAAAACAATGGATTATAAATGCCGCCAGCAATCTGGCAGTAGCAGTAATCAACAAAACATGTTCTAAATGCTGCATAATAAATTGACTATAATAAACTCATAATGATTCCACTGGCTACATTTCAAAGTTAGCACTAGAAAAACAAAATCACCAATTTGAGTTTGGCATGAATGTCCCTGGGTTTCCTCAGATTACTCCTGTCCACAGCTGTATCAGGAGATGCAGGTGCCACACGCTGCCCATGAGGG
This sequence comes from Uromys caudimaculatus, assembly GCA_028551405.1. Taxonomy (NCBI): domain Eukaryota; kingdom Metazoa; phylum Chordata; class Mammalia; order Rodentia; family Muridae; genus Uromys; species Uromys caudimaculatus. Next base: position 58,114,706 of record CM052717.1, on the reverse strand, counting down.
CTGAGGTCATGGCAGCCAGGCCATGTGGAGGCCCAAGGTATATAGGCCCTGGCTGGCCCCTGCCCATCTCTGGGGTTCCCAGAAATGCAGGTAGGGCTGGCCTTCTTACAGGGCAAGAACCCCCTTTTGGACGATAAAGTAGAAAGTGAAGTAGCTGCTTCCTCTGGGGTGTGCTGAACCCAGGAAATGTCAAATTCATAGCCAAGGTGGGCTCTAACCAGAGCTCCCCAGGATGGCAGGGACCCCAGCCTCTGCCCCAGGACTAGGTTCTAGTACCCTGTCCTCTGGTCCTAGCCAGCATAGGCCAGAGCCAGAGAGCATCAGAAAAGCTCTAGGAAAAGCAGCGGGAATTTGCGGTACAGGCCAAAGTGTCAGCTCCTTGGAGGCTGAGGCAGGAGGATTGAAACTTAAAGTCCTGCCTGGAAGACTTAGTGAGACTATCCCAAAATAGCAAGTGAGAAGAGGGCAGGCAGTAGGTACGGCTCAATGCTCCAGTATTTGCCAAACATGCTTAAGACCCCAGGTACTAGGGAGTGCCATGTGGCCTGGATGAAG
>CM052717.1:58011039-58114051 GCA_028551405.1 Uromys caudimaculatus | reverse complement strand
TTCTTTCTTTCTTTCTTTCTTTCTTTCTTTCTTTCTTTCTTTCTTTCTTTCTTTCTTTCTTTCTTGTCAACGCGGAGCCAAATCTGAGGCAGTCAACTCTATCCCCAATCCCTATGACCATGCATGCGCCCAGCACTCTGCTGTATCTCAGCCTTTCCAGCCCTAGCCAGCACCCAACTGAGCCTGCCTCCTAGGCAGCTCTCAGAGCTCTCTGGTCCCCACACAGGCCCACCATTCCGAGGGTCTGTGCAGACATCTGTTTTGTGGACTTGTGCTGCTAGGCAAGCTAGGGAGATTCACACTGAGGTCCTGTTGTAGTCATGGAGGGGATGGGGTGGCAATGACTGGCAGTCCTAAAAGCTGGTGGTGTCCAGGGTTCCTCTGGTCTCCTCTCTTCCTGGCTCCCACTTGGCTTAGGAGCCAGGAAGAGGTCTTTATCAGCCACCCCTGCTCCTCATATACCCTTTCTGCCATTATCATGGAGAGTCTTGACATGTGTGTTATCTCTACTCACAGATAGGTAAACTGAGAGATGTTTTCATTACAGGAAGCTGAGCGGCTTGAACTAGATGTCTTACTTAGTTGCTGAGCCTTGTGGCAGACTGACCAGTCATATACCAGCATGGACCCCAGGATTGAGTGCTTGTCTCATATTTGGTAATCACTACACAAAGCATGGAGTCTTTCTCTGCAGCTTGTTATCTGTCTGTCCATGCATTGTGTTCCTTATAGGTAGACATGGCCTCCCATGACCTGCAGCAGGGCTAAAGCCACACAGTGAGCAGCTATCCCAGAGGCCCAGGGCTGGGGGATGAGTGTAGCAAGTGGCTGGAGGAAAACTGATGGTCTGGCCAGGCACCCCCAGCCAACCTAAGAGCAGGCTGTGCCACTGCCAGGGAGCCCAAACACTGTCTAAGAACCAGCCCGGCAGGGTGGTTTATGCCTGTAATCCCAGCACCTGGGAGGCAGAGGCAGGAGGATTGCTAAGTTCTTGGCCAGCTCTAGCTAGACCTTCTATCAAAACAAAGCAAAACAAAACAAAACACAAACAGACATTTAAGAACCAGGCAGGACAGGAGCCCTTCCGGTCAGTTGATGCTCACATCACATCTGATGGCTAAGGCAAGATGGCGGTGTGGCTTGTGAACAAGCTCCAGACTTCAAGGTGGCCCTTAGCAGGTGTGGCTTGGGCCAACCCTGGGCAATGTCTGGTGGGGCTCATGGCGTGACCGTTAGGGACAGCTGTATCAGTGAGTACAGATCCCCCCAAGCCCAAGGATGGCAGTCCAGTAGCTCTGCCCACATCGGCCCTAGGTGGCCTTTGGAGGGACTGAGGGTATGGCAGAGCCGAAGCAATGGCTTCATGTGGTGAGGGGCCCAGTGATCAAGGATGATAGGTTTTAGGGTGGGGAGCACCAAACAGAGGGAACTTAACAGTTGGAAAAGACAGCCCAGAAGAAGCTGGGGGATAGTTAAAAAAAAAAAAAAAAAAAAAAAAAAAAAAGCCCCTCACCCCCTTCACAACTCCACAGGAAACTGCTTGAAATCTTGTTGGCAGTCTCCCTCATGATGTTTGTTTACAGGGTGCAGGTCTTAGGCCTGGAGAAGTTAGCATTCAGGCTGACAGCTACAGCAGAGACGTCTGGGCTGAACACAGGCCCAAGGCTTTGCTGTAGCTAACCCTCCTGGGACAGGCCCAGAGGCCTCTAGTTGACCCAGATGTGGAATATCTACCTCTGTCCTGGCTATTCACATGCACAGTGGGGTGATGGCAGCTCAGCCTCACTTACCAAATATCTCCATCCTTGATCGTCCGGTCATTGGGGGCCCCAGCATGGCCATAGTGCAGCACAGCCGCGTTCTCACCACTGTAAAGAGCCACAGAGGGTGGTTAAGGGCTCCCTGTCACCCTGGAGGCTGGACCAGGCCCACAACCAGAAGTAGAGGAACACGGTGTCCCTGCCTGACAGAGAGCTGGGAGCAGCTCCTTGGGTCTGACAGCTGCCTTCTGGGCAGAGGATGTAGGCAGCACATGCAAAGATCAGAGGCTCACGGCCTGAAGAAGGCAGGGAGGTTTCACAGGAAGGGTGCTGGCAGTCTCTGGAACATCCTGGTCCTATCCAGGGCCAATGGCTCCTTGTTCCCTGGTCCATGCAGCTGCCCTAATGAGCTACCCTTTAGGAAGAACTTAAAGTCTGTCCAAAGGGAGGGGCACCTGGGTGTAATATTTATGGCTCCATTTGGGAGTCTTGGGATCATAAAAGTAGAAATAATGATTATTCTCTCTACCCACCAGAGAAGCACATTTCCAAGGACTGGGATGCTCAGATGTATTATTCACATGCAAGGGTGCTCACTCGCATCAACAAGAGTGCCTGTCTGTCCAGGCTGTCCAGGGACCAGGCTGGAAGGACAGAGCTTGGGAGGCTAGCTTGGGTCAGCCCAGACACAAGAGGCCACCTACACCTATGATGAGAGATGGCTCAGACTGACAAGCAAGCTCTGTTTTTACAGACAGTCACACCTGTGACCAGCCACTCACACAGCTATGCATGCCCTGAGAGCACAGCAATGCAGTCAAAGCCAATGGCTATCCCTATGGCCATGGTTAGTTCTACAGCGTATATACGCTAAATCACATCCAGTCATGTGCAGATGACACAGCCTCAGTGTGCCACAGAGACACCCACACAGAGCCCAACATCTGCCTTCTACCATGTACACACTCCCATAAAAGGGCTCAATACTACTGTCCCTCTACTGACACATCTCCATCCATGTTTTACCCCTACTCCACACAGCAATCCAACCATTTGCTACATGCTATGGAGGCTACCCTGTATGTCTTATGCTACTGTGCACATATGTGATGGGGCATGGAGTGCCAGGAGTGAAGGGCAAGATGACTTCTAGGCACTTGTTGGGGCACAGGAGTTAGCAAGTGCCCCTGAGCTAGGGGTTAGGAGGATGGAGTGCTCTCCACTGCATGCCCTCCCATGAGGCCTGGGTCCAAGACTTACCTGCAGCAGATACAGGTGTAAGAGGTGTGGCGCATGCCACCCCTGGAGTAACAATAGTGCTGGAACAGGCTGTGGAGAGAGAGAGACACACACACATGGCGGGGATGTTACTGGAGTCTATATAGCCTTGCCCTCTGAATGCAGATCCCCTACATGGTCCTGCTTCTGCCACATCCAGAGCAGGCTGGAGTTCCCCAGTGAGTGTGAGCACAGGGCCAGCCCTGGGGCACAGACCCTTGCTGGGGGAACTTGCCAGATACCCTGTCAGGACTCCCAGGCAAGCAGAACATTGCAGACAAGCTGGGATGAGGGACACACGTCTGTAGTGGGGGAGGAGTCTCCCTGTGACTCTGTGACTGGATCACGGCTGAGGAACAGCATGACCCGGCGTTATCCTGGGCTGCCAAGGGAGAGTTGTGTAGATAGAATGGCAGGGCTGGTGCAAGTGGGCAAGGCAGGGCGATCTCCAGGGAGGTGAGGAGTCTTGGGGGTAGGTTCCTGCTTGAGAAAGCAGTACGCCAGCTGGGCTTCGGGAAACACTCACACCTTAAACACGTAGGCCCGACAGCAAGAGCTGAAAGGACGGATGGGCCTGACCCCAGTGCCAAGTTTTGCCTCTGGGAGAGTGGGCTATCATTATAGTGTGCATAGTGACATGGAGGGCAGGAAGTGGTCCAGCCTTCTAGAAGGCTCAGAGTGAGAACACGTGTGTTGGGGGAGGCAGAAGTGGTGAGCTGCTGCCTCACACTGAGACCCCCTGGGCAGCCTCAGGAGGCTATCCAGATGAGGATGGACCAGACCTGACATATCAGAAGACTGAACTCTCAGTGGGCACGGTGACATACAACTGTAATCCCAGCCCCTGGGACACTGAGGCAGGAGGACTGCTATGAGTTCAAAATAAGCTTGGGATGCATGTCAAAATCCTGTCTTCAAAAATCCAAAACCAACCAGACAAGAACAAACACAAGAAAGCTAGGGCTGGAGAGAAGGCTGACTGAGCAGCAAGCTCTGTTTTTACGGTGTAATTCCCACATCCACATTAGAAGGCTCAAAACTGTCCAAAACTTCAGCTTCAGGAGACAGACACCTTCACCTGAACTCCATGAGCACCAGGCACGCACGTGGTACACATACATGCATGCATGCAGGCAAAACACTCATATACATACATAAAAATAAAAATCACCCTCCACTACCCCCTTGACAATTCCTCACTATGAAGTCTTGACTGGTCTGGACCTCTTAGACCAGGCTGGCCCTGAACTCACAGAGATCTCCCTGCCTCTATCTCCTCAGTGTTGAGACTTTTAAAGGCAAGCTCCACCAGCCTGACTTTTTTTTTTAAATAAAGAAAGCTGAATCCTAGGGAGGCTGCACTGCCCAGTGCTTTAGACTACCCCACCCTCAGGCCCTACCCCTCCCATATGCCTTGGACCTCAGCATTAGGACACATGTCCAGTCTCTGCAGAACCTGCTGCTAAGGGGATGACAGTGAAGAGCTGCCTTCACTCCAGCCCAGCGGCTCCAGCATATTCTCCCTGCTGGTCCCCGACTCAACCCTGCCCCAACAAGCAAGCTTAGGTGGTCTTATCCTGCCTACTGTCACCTGCAGAGTGTCAAAGGCAGCCCATGGGCATGCTGAGAGGCAGCCCTGCCTGCCCTGCACATTCTAGGCCTGTTTTGGAAAGTGTCTGTGTGGAGGAGTTTAATCTTCTAGGCACCGTAAACACAAATTATGTATAATTGTTATGATTGGGTATTAAGTAGTTGTTATGCAGAAACGGTTCCACTGGATTCGATCAGCTTTCAGACTTGCCTTGAAAAACTTCCCAGGATAATTGGGTGTCTTACAAGTGAAATGTTTCCTCAACACAAAGGATTTGAGGAGCTGTGGGAAGGTGGGGAGACACTCACTCCTTCCCTTAGCTGGTCCTATAGTCACAATGGGAGCATATAGGCCATGAGCAGTCAGACCTTGGCCAGAGAGCTCATCCCTAGGACGCTACCTGCCCTGGGCAGTCAGCTTCCAGCTATAAATCCCTGACTGGCAGCCTCAGAGATAGCTCCCTCTCGGTGTGGCACACCTCTAGGGGACCCATGGAGCTCCAGTGCTCCTCAGCTTTCAGAGGCTTGGTCCTTTCGCAAACATCAGGGGGCCACATGGCCATGTCACAGGTGTGGAGACAGGTGACCAATACATGACCACAGGTGCTACTGGGATTGTCTGGCTTTAGAAAGGATAGGCAGAGGGACAGCCATGCCCCTGGCATACATGTCTAGGGGGCAGACATATTTCACCAGATGGAGCCTGGGGCCTAATCTCAGCAGAGACAACCAGCCTTCCTTGTATCCTTGGCTTCTGTGGAAGACAAAAAGCAATGCCCAATTCGAGGCATGGTTTATAGTAGTATCTAACAGAAAGGTAAGGAAGACCCAGTTTTCAACAGTAAGCCTCAGCCCAACACTGGCCACCTTCCAGTCACACGTACGACTCCACAGTTCCACAAGATGGAGTTCCAGGAGGAGAATCACCCCCATGCAGAACGTCCACCCTAAAGTGAGTCTGCTGTTCTTCACACTGGACATCAATATGTTTTGTTCTAAATGACTGTCTGGACACCTGGTGGCTCTGGTCTCTTGGGAGGCCATGGAGCCTTTGAAACATGGGGTCTGCTGATGGACACAGGCTAACTGGGAATGGGCCTGAGGTAACCCAGCCCACTCGGAGTCCAGTTCTCCACTTGCTGATCTTCCAAGATGAGAGGGATGCCATCTAGCCCTCCCGAGGCCACAGCCAGAGCTGTTCTTGTTGCAAGCCACAATGGACTGATAATCCCTGCCCTGTAAGCCAAAACCAAGCCTTCCTCCCTTACGCTGCTTCAGTCAACTATATTATCACAGGAAAAGTAGCCAATGAAAGATCCAGCCTGTGCACATGTGAGGCCAGAGTTTCACTACTTGGTGTTTGGATTTTTTTTCTGATAGAAGAACAAGGACGAATGGATGGACGAAGGCTTCTAGCCTGGGCTGTGATGTGTAAAGGTGCCCAAGTTCTAAGGAAAGTGAGGGTGAGGCAGGGGCCTGGTGAGGTAATGTTGTGCTTATGATCTGTAAGGGATAAGTACAGAAGAGCAAGTGCTTTGAACTGAGCCACAGTTGACACATGGGGAATGCAAGGCTCCGTGCAGATTGGTCTGAGCTCAGCAGGCAGAGCTGGGATGAGCAAACATGGGTCAGGGAGCAGAACAACCTGACCCCCACATCATATGCCAGGACACTTCAAAAGGGTCTCTCTGCAGCTTCATGGAAAATAGGTCAACGGGAAGGCAGAGAGGGTCTGGTTAACTTAGCAATGGAAAGGCCGACTGCTGAGTGGCCCAAGTCCATGGTCGCAATTTGCCATATGCTGCCAGCTGCCCCTGTGGAACTGGAGTGTGAACTGATGGAGAGTTGCCACCAGGAACCTTCCAGCCTCCCACACAGAGGTGCGGCATGAAACACAACACGTGGGGCAGAAAGCAAGGCAAGCAGGCCAGTCAGCCAGCCTGGGGACCCAGAAGCTGCAGCTGAAGTGCCACAGTTGGCCTGGGGACCCGGAAGCCGCAGCTGAAGTGCTACGTGGGCACATGAGAAGCAGAGTCTTAGATCTGAGAGGTTGTCCACACATCGAGCTGGGCCTGCATGGTTACACACACACAAAGGCAGGACATGAAGCGACCAGGTAACAGAGCGAGCAGCCGGATTGCCTGCTGGTTATGCAAGGCACACGTATCTCAGGATTCTAACACAGGCTCATCCGCCCCTGTTTCCCTGCTCAAATGGGAATGATCTTTGGGGCTCAGAAACCCCCAAGCAGGATATAAACAAAATACTCAAGCCTCTGATGGTGATACTGGAGTTGTCAGCAGGAGGGCACACGAATCCAATCTGCATAGCCTCAAGAGGGCCAGCCAACGACTACAGATACAGCCACAGCACAGGTCTTATTTACATATCTGTCACCCTCAGGCTCCTGGCACATCTCACTCACATACCACATACACATGCACAGCACACGTGGGCTTTTATACACATCACATACATGCCACACACAGCATCCACACATATCACATACGCCATGACAAACCACAGTTCAGTTCCCACATATGCACAATACACACAGATCACATGTATACAGTTACTCGCTCAAGACACACACATACCCACCACACATGCTACACACGTCATACACCGGATACCATGAGAGTACGTGGCACAGGCCATGTACACACCTGTGATGCTCACACACAACAAATACATATTAAACCCCACAGACCTATCATGCCCTACCATTATGGACTCAGCACACACACATCATGCCCCCCCCATTAGACTCACACTGCCATCACGTCACACCCCCACGACCATGAACTCACACACCCATCATACATCCCTACAACCACTGTGGATTAACACACCCTCCACGCCCTATACCCACTATGAACTCACACGCCCAAAATGACCAATGCATACAAAAATTTCACATATAACAAATAGCAGGTTGAGACCTTCCCCGACCCAAGGATTTCTAAAAACAATGCTTGAGACTTTAAACACATAGGGTATAAGTAATACCTAAAAGGACAGCATGGAGTGGGGCAGTGGTGGCAGCACTTGGGAGGCAGAGGCAGGTGGATTTCTGAGTTTGAGGCCAGCCTGGTCTACCAAGCAAACTCTAGGACTGTTACACAGAGAAACTCTGGAAAAAAGCCCAAATGGACAAAATGGAAAGAACTGGAAATGACCAGTCTCCCTACTAGAGGATGACAGACAGCAAGACAGTTCTGAGAAAACCTGGATTTGTTTTGTTTTTTTGTTTGTTTTCTGTAAATCTGTGATTTGTACACAGTACAGGGATGGTGCTAGATTCCACTGCTAATCCTGTTTCCTCTGGCTCTCCTGGAAGCATGGAGAATGGGGCACCATGGGGGTTTGAATGAGAATGTCCCTCAGAGGCTCCTATATTTGAATGCTTCGTTATCAGGGAGTGACACTGTTTGAGAAGGATTAGGCGTGGCCTTGTTGGAGGAAGTGTGTCACTGGTGGTGGTGGTGGGAGAGGCTTTGAGGTTCCAAAAGCACACAGCAGGCCCAGGCTCTCACTCTGCCTCCAGATCAGGATGTAGCTCTCAGCTACTGCTCCAGGGCCTGCCTTCATACCACCATGCTTCCCATGGTAATAGACTAAATCTCTGAAACAGAAAGCAAGCCCCAATTAAATGCTTTCTCTTATGAGAGTTGCCTTCACTGTGGTGTCTCTTCACAGCAGTAGGACAGTGACTAAGACAGGCACACTGACTAAGCACTAGGGTGCCGACCAAGGGGCTTTCTGAAGGCAAAGGGGCTGCCAATGTCCCAGCTATCCACCTGTCCACACACCCCTCCTGCCTCGGCTCCTGAGGCTCTTTCTGCTTGGCCATTCCTCTAATGCCCTTGCCAAAATTTTTCCCAAGGCAGCCTCAGGGAAGAGTTGCATTGTATCCAGGCATAAATGAAAACCTAAGGTGATCTGGGAGAATCTGCACAGTGGATAACAAGGTGGACGGAGTCACTGCAGTGACAGAATGGATTCAAGGCCATTTGTCAGTGTCTGGAGATGACTAATGGGGCAAAAACCATCAAATGCCCAGGCCCACGTCTGTATAGACCATGTCCCCAGGGACAGCATTCTGGGCCTGCCTCTCTTGGGAGTGTGCCTGGGCACGTGGCCCTGCTCTAGTTCTTGAATAGGATGAGCAGTTCTATAAAATGCACCAATTGATTAAAACAGCAGAAGACTTGCCCTAGTAGCAAAAGTCGGCTGAGCATTTTTTTTTTTTTTTAAACCAAGACTGGTTGCTGTTGAGGCTGGGGCCTTGGAGGTCAGCAGAGGCAGCTTAAGGAGGTATCTCTGGTTACACCATCCCCCCAGGCTGGTCTTTGATGGACATCAAGACATGGAGAAGGGCATGAGCAGGCACATGGGAGGGAAGATAGCAAGGGAGATGCAGGCCACAAGGCTACGCAGAAGGGCTAGGAGGTGAAGCAGGGGCGCTGGCTGTGAAGCAGGATAGAGGAAAACTGTAACCCGAGGAGACCCCCACCCCCACCCCAAGTCCCTTGTCCTCAGTCTTTGATGAAAACCACACACACACTGCCTCCTAGAGCTCTCCTCAGTCCTGACTCAGATACTAATCTGCCCCGTATCTGCCACTTGTCAGCTATGTGTGCCTGATGGGCCTCAGTCTCATTTGTGAAAAATGGGATAGTGGTACCCTGCTTCCTCGCAGTTCTCAGCCTCATCAGCAGAGTTCGTGGACTGGTGATTGACACACAGTGATCGCCATGTACACAACATGCCTACCTGTTCTGAGGTGTGAAGGGGAGCGCACAGGGTAGAACCCTCTCCTGTAAGAAATAGAAAGTCTGTGGGCATATAGCACTGGGCTTTGAGAAACAGACCTGGGCACATGCACACACAGTCTCGCTATATAACCCTGACTGTCCTGGAACTTGCTATGTAGATCAGACTGGCCTTGAACTCACAGAGTTCTGGAGAGCAGGGATTAAAGATGTGCACCACCAGGCTGGCCCTTGCTATTTCTTGAGAACCAATGCAAACCTGCACAGACCCACCCCCACCCCGTGTCAGGGCTGCCACCCCACCCCCTGTGCAGGCCAACATACACAGAGGAGGCAGATGTGTGGCTTCACACAGCCCCAGGATGTATGCTTCCTGGTCTTTCAGGATGACCTCAGTCAGGGCTGATCCAGGAGTCTCAGGGAGGAGACGGAGTGGGAGGTATCATGCTTTACTTTGCTCTGTGTGTGTGTGTGTGTGTGTGTGTGTGTGTGTGTGTGTGTGTGAGAAACAACAGTGTTGTATCTAACTGTCTCAGGACCAAGTTACTTAACATCTTAAAAAATTTATTCACTTTGTGTGTGGACAGCTTGCAGGAGTCACTTCTCTTCTGTGGGTCCCAGGAATGGTCGTCAGGCCACGTCTGTAACACTTTACCTTTATTATTGTGTACATGATGGGGAGTGCTCTAGCGTGTGTATGTGGAGGTCAGGACAACTTTTCGGGCTTGGTTCTCTTCCCACCTTTAAACGGATTTCAGGGATCAAACTTAGGTCATCAGGTTTGAATGGCAATCACTTTGCCCTAAGCCAGCTCCACAGCCTGAGTTTCTTACTTTTAATTCATATTTATATTATATATTGGCTACGATGTATTCTAAATAAGAAAGGCTTTATATACAAATGTGTTATACCAAATGAAGCTCTTTTCATGTATGAAGAGGAGTCCTTTTCAGAGTATGAGACTCACAGTCAGTCCATCACAGAACAAAGAGCCTTAAGATGCATCTCAAAAGACACAGGAGTGTTTCCTGTCCTCACATATAGTAGCAGTGTGGAGGACTGGGAGCTGAGATGTGTGTGGTCAATCTTCACAGTCAGTTAACTGCATTCAGGGTCATTTAGGAAATTAGTTGGTGTGTGCCAGAGAGGGTCTGCCGTGGGAAAAGTGGCCCTCCCTGGCTGGCTGGGCCTATCCCAGGGGTGGACCCAGGCATCAGAAAGAGGGGAAAGGAAGAGGCGACGGAGTGCTGCTGGCATCCCTTGGCTTTCTGTCAGCTCGGGGTTGAGGTTTGCTCTGTTGTTATGTCTGTAATGTTAAATTTTGTACGGGGGAAGGTCTAGGCCTAGGAGTGAATTTTTACATTTACAAGCTTTTGTTGTGTAAACCTTGTTTTTTGATTTAAAACTATTGGTCAAATAAAATTGACTATAGCCAATTATTTGAGAGATTGGAGGTAGGTGGGTTTTGAGTTATCTGATTGGGGTGGAAAAGAGAAAAGTAAGAGGAGAAATGAGGTGAGGAAGGAGGAAGAACAGGAAGAAAGGAAGAAGCCGCCAAGAGGGGAGATGGACCATGAGCACAAGACGTCTGGGGTACACCACTGGAGAGTAGATTAGGGGTTACCCCCCAAGAGTTGTCAAAGCCAAATAAAATAACCATAGTCTGAGTCTCATTTGTTTGTAAGCTAGTCGGGATTAAGCTTAAACTGGTTCGACTACAGCTCAGAATTGAAGAACAAACGCAACCACATGCCGCCGCCATCATGAACTCAACTGAGAATCCAAGCACATCATTCCTTCTGAAGTTGTTTATATGGGACATTTGGTCACAGTATGCCAGCAGAAGGGACAGAGTAGAAGCAGCCCTGCACTCCTCTCTTCTGAGGTGACCAAGGGTCATCGGAAAGGTCTACCTCCTTGTGGCCATTGCCTGCAGGTTCCAGCTCTTTCAGCATGTATTTTCTGTGGGTCTTTTGTAGGACAGACACTGTGACAAGTGAACTGGGGTACTGCCCTGGGGCTCCTCTGCCCCAGACCCCAGGTGAGGGCAGACCCAGAGAAGGCTAGGGATAGACATGCCACTGCCAAGGCTCTGTGTGTGTTTTAAATGATCAAGTGGATTTCACAGTATGTTGCTGGGAAGGGTCTGGTGTAAAGTTGCAGGTTAAAGCCAGCAATGCATTATTAGTGAAACCAGCACTAGCAGAAGGCCTGACACATCACAGCACAGCCTGCACCAATGTGGCATCATTAGCTACAAGGCGGGCTGCAATAAGGTGCTGGCATCTTTGCCTTTAGCAGCATCTCCTGCATCCTGGTGCTCCCCAAGGCTCCATAATCCTCCTCCCACCAACCACACCCTAGTACTAGTCAAGAGGACTTGATTAGGGAAATGTCTTCCTAGTTCAACTTCACAAAGGTCCTGCCAGTCTTACCACAGGGTATGTCTTGGGCCTGCATAGACCATCCTCAGCCATTTGTCCTAACTTCTGTGCTCCTGATGGGTAGGGTAGCTCTGTGCACTGGCTACCTCTCTTGCTACTGTGACCATACACCCAATAAGAGACAGCAACAGGAAGGAAGGGCTTGTTTTGCCTCAGATGTGAGGGTGCAGATCATCATGATGGCGGCAGGGCTGTGAGCTAGCTCATTCACAAATGGGCCAATCTTAGCACTGAGCTGGTTCTTTTCTTTTTTTCCAGAACTCTAGCCCTCAGGACAATGCTGTCCACATTCAGGATGGGTTCTTCTCTTGAATAACTCTTTCTGGAGAAACCCTCACAGACACACCCTAGGTGACCCTAACTCCAGTCAGGATGTTAGTGAAGATTAACCCTGACACTTGCAATCTAAGGTCCTATCCTGGAAGGACAGGGGCCAGCGGGGTCGGGCTTGGTGTCTGCAGAGTTTCAGGTTTGAATGCTTCCAAAGCTTTGGACCTGTCAGATGTGTGCACTGGGGTGGCACCTTTTGCAGATCATTCCTGGGAAGACGGAATGAGATCGTGAAGGAAGGGCTTTGTGTTGCATAGATCCTGGTGGCAGAGGGTGCTATGATAGCACCCTCTACATCTGTGCACAGGGTTGGCGAGGACTTATGGCTCGGCCCAGTCTCAGGGGAAGAGGCACCAGGTGGCTGGTGCAAAGTAGCAGCTGGTACTCGGAGAAAGGATGCTGGGATGTAGGAACCCCAGAGGACCAGACTCACTAACCAGAGGCAAGGGCAGCAGCGGCGTCTGCAGTGGTCAAGGCGGAAGGCAGGAAGGTGAGCAGGGACTGTGCAGCAGCTCCCCTCCATTGCAAAGGCCTTATCAAGGTACGAGATAATTAGCATTTTAATTGGATAATTGGGAATTCTAAATTGCCTATCTTCTATTAAGCATAACCGAGGACATAACATGACATTCAATTAACAAATCGTCCCCTTTATTCTTGACATGCTTGATTAAGCTGAGTTTCTGACTTTGTCTGTATCAGTTATTGGAAGAAGAAAAAAATATGCCAAACAACGAGTTGCCTTAATTTGTCAAAGCCCTGGCTGCACTAAAATTCTCAATTCTCTCTCTCTCTCTCTCTCTCTCTCTCTCTCTCTCTCTCTCTCTCTCTCTCTCTCTCTCTCTCTCACACACACACACACACACACACACACACACAAAATCTTAGAAATTCTTAAGACACTCTTAACTTTTAGACAAATTATGCACAGTGGGTGCTGAAGAGATGGCTCAATGGTTAGAAGTACTTGCTCTTCCAGAGAATGTGGGTTCAGTTCCCAGCACCCATGTGTCAGCTCACATCTGTGACTCCAGTTCTGGGGTATCTGAAGCCCTCTTCTGGCTTGCATGTGGTCTACTTGCAATACATGCAGTTAAAACACCCATACCCATAGACTAAAAATAAACCTTGTTAAAAATTTTACACATTGTTTGGCATGGCAGCACACTGCTTTACTCCCAGCAGGCTGAGGCAGGCAGAGCTCTGTGAGTTTAAGGCCAGCCTGGCTACCCAAGAGCTCAGGCTGACAAAAGCTTCACAGTGAGACTCTGTCAACACACACACACACACACACACACACACACACACACACACACACACACACAATCTTATCAGCCAGTGATAACCTCTATTAAATATTTTGAACATCCTTCTAGGCATTTTTAAGATGCATAAACACAGGTTAAAAAATATAATTAGCTGTCAAGTGTTTTACTGAACTATGACATTCATGCAGGCAGGATTCAGGTCCTAAGGAGGTAGTATAATGAACTGGCACCACATAAGTTCCCCTTCCCCTCGTCAGCCTCTCCTGCCCACGCGTGGCCTGACTCCTCACACTGCAGATTGGGTTTGCCAGTTTTTGAGCTTGCCGTAAGCAGGCTCAGGCAGCATGTTCTCCTTAGTGTCTGGCGTCTCTCGCCACCCGGTCCTGAGTGTGAGGAGTGTGGGAGGCAGGTGCTCTTGTCTGTCTGTCCCGTCACTCCTGCATTTTACTGTTGCTTCGGAATCACTGGAGCGTAGCCACGTAACAAAAGCACGGTAAGTCCAGAAGGCTGGATTTTGGTTGCTTGGTCCCATGACTCGGGCAGATCATGGTGGAGGTTGGCAGGTAGGGCTCAGGAGCTTTTTCATTGTGGACAGGAAAGAGAAGGAGTACACAGCAAGAGGCCAGGGCAAGATTCTGTCCCAAGCAGACCCCTAGTGACCTAGCCCCAGTGAGAACTTCCTCCAAGTCGGCCCATCTCCCATCTCTCACTGCTTCCCAGCAAAGTGGCACATTATGGTCAAGAGACTGGAGCACGGGTTAGGCTGGGCCTGGTGATCTGACTGTTTCCAGTCATGCCATCACAGGCATACCAAGAGGTGGGCTTCACCAATCTGCAGCTTTCTTAATTCAACCAAGCTGTCTAGAATAACCACTCGAGACACAGCTCAGCAGGTGAAACTCCTTGCCATCCATAGGCGAAGACCTGGGTTAGAATCCCCAGAACCCACATAAAAGCCAGAAGTGTGCACAATCCCTGTACTCCTGCAGGGACAGGGTGTGGAGAAAGAACCCCTGGAAAGCCAAGGGCCAGAGAGCCTAGTGTGTACATCCAAAAGCAACAAAGAGACACTAGCAACACAGCTAGAACTGACATCCAAGGTTGTCCTTTGACCTATACACCTGAGCCACTGCACGTGTATAGCTGCATTCACACATAGGCATACATGCTATTACATATTACATGAACACACACGCACGCACACAACACACACTTAAAAAAAAATCACTGGGGTCAGACACAGAGATGGCTCAGTGGTTAAGAGCACTGACTGCTCTTGCATAGGATCTGGTTTTAGTTCCTAGCACATACATACACAGTAGCAAACAACCATCCATAATTCCAGTTTCGAGGGATCTTCCAGCCTCCGTGGTCACCAGGCACACATGTGGTACACATACATACATGCAGGCAAAACGCTCAAACACATAAGGTAAAAATAAATACACTTTTAAAAACAACCATCATAAAAAAATAAAAAACAAACAAACAAACCAAAAAACCAAAAACCCCAAAACAACCATCATGGTCAGGTCTCACTGGCTGAGTAGAGTCCAGTGTATTTTCCACTCTAGCAGTGGGCCTTCAGCTGCTCCCACATCACAGCCACTGTGAATGCTGCTACTGTAGAAGCCATCTGGTCTTTTGGGACCCTTGTACATGCTTCTCTGTTAAGCTGACATCTTGTAGTAAAGGTATGATGTCACAGGGTCCTGTGTGGGTTCAGCTTTAATAGTGTAAGAGGTTTTCCAGGTGGCCACATGCGTGGAGCCTCTGTTTTTTCTTCCCATTCTGAATGCTGTGTGCCTGGGACTGACTGTTTCTCCACACTGCCACTGCCCTCCCCCACCCCATCCCCTGCACAGGTACCCTCCCCTCTTGCCTGGTCACTGGTGACCTTCCTGGTCACCTTCCTGCTCATCTCCGTGAGGATATCACAGGATTCTCTGCTTAAACCCAACATCTACAGCCCACTTTGATGCCCTAGTTTCTTTCATTTTCTTAGTTTTCCTCCTTGTTCCTGATACTGCCAGGCGACCTCATGCCTCTGGGCCACTGAGTATACCCCATTGTCTCTGCAGAGAGCCCATCTCACTCAGAAATCCACGGTGTGGATTCTTGCTTTCTCTAGGAGTCATTTCTAATGACTCATTCCAAGGCAGGCCAGTCCTGAGTCTGGGTAAAGGGTATCTTGTTTCTGCGTTAATTTTCACATACATACATCCACTTAACCATTTGTCTGACCATCCATCCATCCATCCATCCATCCATCCATCCATCCATCCACCCATCCATCCATCTATCCATCCACCCATCCATCCATCTTCCCTCCCTCCCTCATCTGCTATGGGCTGGGGTTTATGTTTTGTTCACTCTAGTTTGACCCCATATAATGCTTGGCACACACGATGTTTGGGCTACATTTCTGAAGAGTGACTGAATAACTAATTTTGAGTAAGTAGAGCTGGCAGTATGCAGCTTACGATTTATGCAGCCAGACGCATGCTGTGAGATAGCTAGCTTACTCCCACCTGGGTTATGATGGACGCTCCTGGCCATGCGCCTCTTCACTGGCATGGTCTCCATTCCTAGCCATGGAATTACTGAACACATGCATGGCGTTTAGTCTCAGGCAGTGTTCTGTGAACAGTTCCCTGGACACTCAGAGAAGACTCTGAAGGTCCTGAGCAGCAGCACACCTTGGGGCCTGTCTGCACACAGGACTGGGCATCAGGCAGGCAAAACATCAGGAACTTTACTAATAAACCGTGAATGTGAAATGCTTAGTCCTCATATTTCTTCCAATCTGAATGGTTTGTTCCTTTTTGAAAAATGCGGACGTTCATCTTCTTATTGATCCTTGCGGGATTTATATATGGAGGGCTCTAGGCAGTGGGGTAGCCTCTCACCCATGTAACACTCTCTCCTCTGCTCTTCAATCTTCTTTATGGTATTTCTGGACAGATCATTTACATTTTTATTGGTCTGGGGTTGACTTTTTTCTTTATGGCCTTTTCCTTTGGCATCATATTTAAGATTTCTCTTTCTTATCCCTGAGATTATATAAACTATCTTTGTGTGTGTGTGTGTGTGTGTGTGTGTGTGTGTGTGTGTCTTCTGTTTCCCTACTTATTTCCTAGCCAGCCCTGCGTTTACTGGACTAAGGTTCTGTGGACGGGCTCAGCTAGTCATCTTAGTGTTGCTGTGTCCACACACCTGACAAAATGGCTGAGGGAGGTGGGCTAATCTGGACCACGCCCTGAGAGCTTTGGCCTGTTGTGGAGAGAAGGAGGTGGTGTGGCATGGTGGCGGGGGTGTGAGGTCAAGGCTCGTTCACATGGCTGTGGACCAGGAAGCAGACCAAGCAGGCAGCGTCAGATAGACTCTTCCGAGGATGCCCCCGCTGATCTAGGGTCCCCATGGCAGCACATCTAAAACATGAAGTTTCAGATTCAAACCATAATTGTTCCCATTTGTTTTCTCTCACAAATTGGCCTCACACAGTGACCCAGATCATCATCTTGTTAAAAGATGAATTCTTTACACACATGCAAGCACATACACACTCAGCCCCTCCATCATTTGTCTGTGCTAAAGTGAAAGGACTGTCTCCTGCCCTCACTGGGACTTGCAGGATAAGAACCACCCTCTCCCCAAGCAGCTGGCACAGCACACACTGACTTTCTCCAGTATTCTTTTTGGTGGTTTTCAGAGTGACAGGACCAGGTGACAATGCACAGGAGGCAGAAGCTCCAAGACCATAAGTACGTGGCTCAGGTGGGAAATTCCAGGTCTGAGCATCCACCTGGGGACAGGCTCCCTGAGCAGGAGAGCCTCAGCTTTGGACGGCCCCACAGGAAGATGGGAGTGCAGCTTGCTGATGGTTTTCTACCTGATTCTGGCTGGAGTCAACATCTGCTCACAAGTGAACAGACCCCACTAGTCGTCTCTCAAAGTGCCTCCCTTCTCTCACCCCACTCACGCCAGCCCCGGAACAGGAACCACCCAGGGAAACCCAGGTCACGTGATGTCTGGGAAACAGAAAGCCTGTGTCTGATGTGGTCTGATCAATCTGGAGGCCATTTTCTTCCCAAGAGACATTTACTCTATAAATGTACTCTTTTAAGTTGTTACTTGCCAAATTGGAAAACTATACTTAAGATAGAGGTAAAGGTTTTCTTTTAGCTGGGCAGTGGTGGCGCACACCTTTAATCCCAGCACTCAGGAGGCAGAGGCATGCAGATCTCTGAGTTCGAGGCCAGCCTGGTCTACAGAGTGAGTTCTGGGACAGCTAGAGCTACATAGAGAAGCCCTGTCCTGGAAAACAAACATAAACAAAAACAATATTAAAAATAAAAGTTTTAAACTATTTACATGGAACTGGAGAGAGGTCTGGCTCAGGGGTTAAGAGCACTATTCTTGCGGAGGCCTACATTGAGTTCCTAACACTCATATTGAGGCTCACAGCTGCCTGTAAGTCTAGGTCCAGGGATCTGCTGCCCTCTTCTGGCTTCCAGGAGCAGCTGCATACATGTGGTGCACAAAACTGTGCTGGCACACACATGTATAAACAAAACTGGATCTTTAAAGAGCATACTTGCAGGGAAAAAACTCAACTTAAAGAAAACCAGGAAGTGGCAAATAGTGGATGTGGGATGTGAAGTTGGCTGAGGTGGAGAAAACATCAAGCACCTGGCCGGGGCTGCCCTGCTTGGAGGTGCCTTGGGAGAAAAGCCTGGTTTCACTTTACAGGAGAGGGGTTTGAGTCTGGACCCTTTTCCAGTGCTCTCAAGTTTCTACTTGGCAGGTGTTGGATGAACTCCACCAGACTCCAAGTTCACCTCAGTGTCTGAGCTCATGGGACATGAGCTGGCATGGGACAGCAGGCCAGAGAGGACCCCATGGACCAAGGCCAAACAGGCCTCTTGATCATTGGGCCTGGGGTGCTGAGGGATGTCAGGGATTGAAGTCATTTGCAAGCAAATCTGGAGGCTGAGAGCACTGTCTAAGCAGGTGCCAAATCCTTATGAGGATGACCTGCTCTGCTAACGAGACTTGGCTTGGGTGCCTCCCTCAGCCCAGAGTGCTGGCAGGAGTCATGCTGGCATGCTGCATCTGCTTTATCCAACACTATGAGACTGGGTTACTAGACACAGCCTGGGCAAAGCATCAATCATCAGGTTCATCAAACTGTGGGTCCAAGGCTATAAAGCGCCACTAATGCCCAGTGGCTGTTTACTCTACTGGGGGAATCCTTCAAGGCTCCCCAACTCTGTGTTCTTCCTTTGGGAATGAAACCTGAGATCTTCTGGCAGACAGATGTTCTCTAAATACTGGACCACTAAATTCCAGCTGGGACGGGTGGGACAGCAGATCCAAATCACCCGTTAGGGAAGAAAGTGTTTGCCTTGTGAACCCCTCCAGGGTGTTCGTTTCATTTTAAAGATTCCAGTGGCCAGTGGCCGGGCAGTGGTGGCGCACGCCTTTAATCTCAGCACTTGGGAGGCAGAGGCAGGAGGATTTCTGAGTTCAAGGCCAGCCTGGTCTACAGAGTGAGTTCCAGGACAGCGAGGCTACACAGAGAAACCCTGTCTCGAAAAAACCAAAAAAAAAAAAAAAAAAAAAAGATTCCAGTGACACTTTATTTCTAGATATTCAATTTCTTCCTCAGCCTTATTATCTAGAATATTTTTATAAATGTGAAAACCTGTGAGTTATTTCTCTGAGGAAATGTCATTTTGGATGAATGCCTTCCTAAGGCACGGTCTTGCATGTCACTCCAAGCTCTTGGTCTTGGGTAGCCCTCTGCGGCCCCCTCATACTCTGATCTACTTTCTGGGTTCTATGCCCACCCTTCTCTGCAGATAGTACTGAAGGGGTCACAGGGGGAAGTAGCCACAGTTACCCTGCAGGCAGGCAGAGATACAAGTCACCAGAGACACTATTAGGTACAGGACTGAAAATAAGAATCTAGACACCCAGGAGCTAGTGGGAGCCCAGTGGTCAGTGGGGTATCAGGACCTGGAAGAAGCAGGTCAAGTCCCCTGCCACCTTCAGGAAATAAGAGCCAGGGCCAAGAAGGCCAGCTTCCAGACACCTATGAAAGTATCTGTTTCCTCCTTGAAAAATTTCTTAAAGCACTCAGGAACTACAAAGCCCAAGACAGACCCAGAACCTCAGAGAAAGGAGGCTGAGGCCAGCCAGACCCTGGAGAGTCCTGGGAGGGGCCTCTTTCCACCCTACATGGGGCTGTGTGGTAGCAATGTGCTGGCGTGCTGAGTGTGGACATGCAAGAGCTGTTCTGAGCCTTCCTGTGTCACCCCTGCTCATGGCTCTGAGAGACTTCTGAGCATTAGTTTAGCCACAGAAGGCCAAGGGAGCAACACAAATAGTATTTATCATCCTGTAAGTCTTTATCCACTTAGGATGATGGGTGGGGGCTGCACTCACCCTGCCCCCCCAGAAAGAGGGGATGGTACGGCCGTGGTTCAGTGGGGCTCAGGACCTGCAGGGGTAGTGTTTTCTAGCACATTCTGCCCCTGTCAGAGGGGCTGCAGGCAAGGTTCATGTGGGAGGGATACATCTAGTGGGCAGATGCCACCTACCAGGACCTTGGCACCAATTCATGGTGACCAGAGGCAGAAGGTAGGGACGGTGGGACTGCCACATGGCGTTCCCCATCCCCGCCTAGGGATGTCCACTGGGGTCCACAAAGGTTAGGAAGGGAGAGTTAGAACCATGTGACCCAGACCTTCCTCCTGCTGACATCCAAATGACACAGAGCAGATCTGAAAAAAATTCTTCCAAGAGAGGGGTGGCAGAGACAACCCTCAAGAATTTAAATTTCTGGTAACTTAGGCCTGCATATCAATAGCTAATTAATAAGGCCTACATCCTTTGATGACAGGATGATTAAACTGTTTTTGAAATAATCCATTTTTAATTAAAATGCTACCTTCTCTTGTTTCTGGATGTATTCAAAAGAAAGCGTTTGCAGATGTCTTGTTTTTAAATACACATTATACAAAGCCAATAATTAGAAAATTTCATGCTTTTAATTACATTTTAATTATTCTTTGCCTATCGATGCGAAGTTAAACATTCTTTCTTTATGTTAATAACACTGCTCACTGAAGCCAGTAGACACTGGAAGGATCTCTTCCATGCATAAAAGCCCATCTCAGTGGCCTGTAGAGTGATAGGGGGTGCCCAAGGGTACCCCTTCCTTGCAGACAGGGGCTGAAGTCAGCTCTCCTGCTGCCTATGGAGCTGCTCTCTAAGGCAGGAGCAGCAATGACGTCCCTCCCTTGAGCCACAGAGCGGGATATCCCTGGGATTTGCTGCTGCTTGGCCTATAAGCCCTCACCAGAACAAGATATCAAAACTGAGAAGGTTTGTAGAGAGTAAGGGAGGCCTTGGAGGGTGTGGGGGTCACACTGTGGAAGGCCCGCTTTCCCATCTGCTGTGCTCAGTCAGGGTGGGAAGCACACATATCCACATACCTGTCCCACATACCTGTCCAGCATGCTGGAGCTCTTCCTCAGTAAACAACCCAAACCCACCTGCTGCCAGTACCCCATCGTGGTAATGTCCCAATCTTAACTATCTCCCTTCTGGCCCACTGCACCTAGGAGGTGGTGGGTGGAGGTCTCAGTGGCTTCTCAGCACTAGCTACTTGTGAGTTCTTTGGGAGCTGAGCACCTTTACCTCTTATTCGTCACCAAGATCACCTGCCTTGCGCACCTCCATATACCAGACCCGACTACCCTCTCTAGGAACGTCCCTGGGTTTCCTCACATGGCCTCTGTCCTCTCAGATCCCCCTTCCCTCCTGTACACCGAAAGCCCTGCATGACTGAGCTCAGCCCCACTTCTACTCCATGGAGCTCTCACCCTGGCATGAAGCTGACCACAGTCCTGGCATCTTTCCATATTGGTTCCTAAATGCAGGGTCACACCACCTGTACCCAGGACTGGGCACAAGGATGAGCAAACAAAAGGTCCTCAGAAAGCATGTGATGACAGGGCCACAGAGAGCAGTAAGCACAATGGCCAGCACAGAACCTTTGCATACAATCCTGTGTGCTCACCCCTGTATCCTAAGTTCCACCTGGCCAGTGATGGGCCATCTAACTCCCTTTCCCTTTCTGAGCTCAGTTCTGAGCCTCTCTGCTGTTAAGTGGAGATCATGTGATTGTTTCTTCCCAACAGGAATATGAAGAGAAATTCCAGCACATGTGGTTTTTAAGAGCAGGGGTATGTTTGCCATGTTCTCCCTTCTGCTGCTCAGAGCAGGCACAGGTAGGAAATGGAGGCAGCCTGGAATCACTGCTGGGAACAGTCACATGCCAGCTGCAGGCTGCAACAGGAGCAAGGCATAAGCTTGGCTATGCTAAGCCATATGAAATCTGGTTTTTGTTGTTACTTCAGCAAAAGCTGTTCTCTGCTGACTAATGGATGCACATTTAGAATAGGTAGAGTTTTAAACCAACTGGGCAGAGACATTATCCAAAAGACAGTGGGCCAGTTTGTCATTTTCTTAAGGCAAAAAAGCCAGGTCCTTGTTTACACATTATTTGTGTGTAGCTGAGCTCGCACACACATGTGCATGCATGCATGCATGCATGCGTGCATGTGCATGTGAAAACCAGAGGCTGACCTCAAGTGTAATTCCTCAGAAGCTGTCCTTATTTTTGTGTCTGTGGGTATGCATGCCACATTGTGACATACGTGCAGGTGTCAAAGCGGCCAGAAGAGGGCGCTGGAGCTCTTGTAACAAGAGTCATAGGCGGTTCTGAGCTGTTTGATGTGGGTGCTGGGAACCAAACTCTGAAGCTCTGGGACAAAATGTTTTAACCACTGAGCCATTTCTCCAGCCCCAACTCCCTTGTTTTGAGACAGGGTCACTCACTGGCCCGGTGCTCACCAGGCTGGATGCCTAGTTAGCCCAGGAATCCACACCTCTTCCCCCCCCCCCCACACCCCAGTGCTAGGATTACAACGATGACCATACAGCTTCTGTATGTGGGCTGTGAGAACCAAACTCATGTTCTTATGTATTGCTCAGTGAGCCATCTCCCCAGCCCTGTAATTACGTGAGATTTAGATGAAGAGCTCAATATTAAAATGTAAAACTGCTGGGCATGGTAGTGCACACCTGGAACCCCAGTGCTTGGGATGCTGAGGAAGGATGATTAAAAATCCCAGGCCAGGGGCAGTGGTGGCACACGCCTTTAATCCCAGCACTTGGGAGGCAGAGGCAGGTGGATTACTGAGTTCGAGGCCAGCCTGGTCTACACAAAGAAACCCTGTCTCAAAAAAAAAAAAAAAAAATCTGGATTAAAGGTGTGTCTTTAAAAAAAAAAAAAAAAATTCCCAGGCCAGAGGCTGGAGAGATGGCCGGTGACTAAAAGTACTTGCTGCTCTTTCAGAGGTTATATGTTCAGTTCCTGGCACCTACATGGCAGCTTATAACCATCCATAATTCTAGTTCTAGAGTACTAAACCTCTCCTCTGACCTCCACAAGTACCTGGTACAAATGAGGTACATATACATATACACAAGCAAAATACTCAAAAACACTCATACACATCAAGTAAATAAATCTACAAAGTTAAAATTAAAAAAAAAAAAAAAGACCAGCCTATGCTATATAGCAAGACCTCGCCTTAAACAACAAAAGCAAATCCATGTGCTACAGTATACGAGGTAGTATTTGAATATGGTTTCATATGTAAATAACAAATAAATTCAAATCTTTAAATAAACTGTCAGGACAGGAACACACACACACACACACACACACACACACACACACACACACACACGTTGTATTGCAGTAGTGCAAACAGCAGCAGTGCAGATGTGACTAAGCAGAGGTGTGAATTACACAGGAGAGGATCTGTCTGAAAGTTGACACGTAAAATTTCTTGATATCACACGGTGAAACATACTTTCAAAATATAGGCAAAACATGAGGCACCCACCCTACTATACAGTGTACTTACAGATCAGTCTGTCTACTCCACAGTCCCCTAAGCAAACAGGGCAAAGAGCAGACAAGATTAGGAGAAAACCACTAAGGGACAAAGATGAACTTCCCTAGCAGTTCAGGGAGCATCCACAAAGATGGCAGGAGATACTTCTCATTAGTCAGGGGAAGAAAAATCGGCATAGAGACAGCATCCTAACTCCTGAGTCCAGTGGGCACATGGCCACACCTAGAATGGCCAGCACGGTGGTGGGGATGGTGGCCTCTGGAGGAGGCTCACTTGGCTCCTCCTGGGTTGTGTCTTATTAGGCAGAGTGGCTGCTGCTCACCCCTCCCTGGATTAGCTGAAAATCCCAGTAAGTGCCCAGCAGATGCCCACCCAACACTGCCACCAGCCGCCGCTGTGAGTTGGGCAGCTTTCCTGAGAGGCAGGTGTTCTTTGTGCTTTGAAATATTCCCAGAAATTTCATTATAGGAATCTACCCCAAAACAACGATCAATTAGATTCCCTCATGAAATAGTAGAAGCTCAAGATGTTACAGTTTTAGTCCCACTGGCAAGTACATAGCTGTCTGGGTGAAGGACTGGGCAGGTAGGTTACAGATTCCTTTAGAGGGCCGAGGTCTGTAAAGCAGGAAGCCTATTTCCACCCACTGCGATCCTTCTACACATCAGTCTGTTCATTTGGGACCCAGAGAGACCCTGGGTGGGTGAGCTTCAGGGCAACAGCTTCTCCTGCAGTCTAGTTTACAGGGTTCTGTGCTGACAGGCAGGCAGAGGTTCTGCCTTTCTATCAGAGTAAAGTTATTTTCACTGCTGACCACTTTCAGAGAGTGATGAAAACTGGCCATCAAAGAGCCATCCCAGAGCCAGGATGACTATTCTAGGCTGCCACAAGGGGTCGCTTGTACACACCATCAGCCTCCAGCTGGGAGCACCTTGAAATACCTGAGGGCTGACAGTGAGGACGTCTGCTTTCCAGAGTGACTACCTTTACAGACAAATTAAAAATTATGCAACCAAGGCCTACATCTGGCCTGACTCCAGATCAAGAAACCTGGAGATGCTGAAGGTCCCTGGAGGCTAGGACTGAGGTCCCAGGCTCATCATCCCAGGAGCCACACAGGGACTTTTCTCAGAGGGGACTCGACTCTTCAGAATGCATATTCTCAATGCCTCTTTCATTTTGACCATGTTTTGACTCCTGGGCACAGAACTTTCCCAGGAGGGACAGCATCCTCAAAGACTCTCCTATCACACATACTTGGTAGCAGTTCTGCCCAAAGGCACCCTTTCTCTAGGGATGACACTGCTCTTTGGCTTTCTGGTGAGTACATTCGAAGTGGCCACCAGCTAGGGAACCACAGAAGCCTGTTGAAGGTAGGGGCCAAGAAGAAACCTTACCAGGACAGGGTGTGCTCTTAGAAGACAGTGCACTCAATCTCCTATACACTGTGTCAAAAGGTACAGAAACAAACAGTTCTGGTGTGTGATTCAGGGAACTCATCACACGAACATCTGCTCAGTTCTGCCTTTAAAGTCTTTCTCTAAAATTGGAGCTCCCAAAAACCTTCTGCACAGAGAGGTATCCACAGTCTCCACACAATGAGCAAGGAGGTGAGCCCAGGCGGAAACAACCTCACTGGCTTCCTCTCATCCTCCATCCCGTGCACAGTGCATTCTGTCTGTCGGCGACAGGAGGGGGCACCCATGTAAGCCAACACAACCTCCCACCTGAAAAGAGCCTGAGTCAGGGCACCAGGCTAACCTGCAGCTTTTAAAACAGCCAAGGTGCCTCTGGTGCTGTCCCTGAGCAAATCCCAGTTATCCATCTCCCTGGCCCAGGAGCAACTGGAAGCTTTTCCACGTAGGAGGACCAGGCCCCTCTGTGGACTCCAGCTTGCTACCAAGACAGATTCAACAGCCTAGGCAAATCACCTCAACTGTATAGAGTATCACATGGTTAAATCCTCTGGGACAGAAAACTGAGATTCAGCAAACAGCCTGAATCTGGAAGGATTTTCAGTCACAACCTCTAAATCCCCAAACTGAATGCATGGTTGCAGAGCAAAGGTTGGGAGGTCCAGAATCCTGGGCCCTCAGGCATATGGCCCTCAGGCAGTGGGCAGCATATGACCTAAGCCTCACCTACAGATTCTTTTTGTTTTGGTTTGTCTTGTCTTGGTTTTTGTTCTGAGACAGCAGTTATTTCAGCTATGGCAGGCAGCTTGTAGGCGTGCCGGCTTAAGATGGCAGGCTTCCCTTCCCATACTGCCTGTGACTTGGGGCATCCTTTGGGGAAATTATTTCTTCCTTACCAGGGTTGAGAGAAGTCAATGAGTCCCCAAGACCCTAAGAGTTACACAAATATACTCTGGCCATGTCCAACCTTTGCCTGCAGCATAGAATCTGCTGCATGATAGCCAGATGACTTGCTTCCCTAGAAACCTCACTAACCAAGGAAGAGCTTCTGTTAGGAAGTGCCTACATCCCAGCTGCTGGTTCCATAGTGGGAGCAAGTATTTCAGCCTTAGACCACAGTGCCCAGCCTGCCCCACCCTGCACAGGAAGAATTTCCACTCTGCAAACACAGGGCACAGTGAAGCCCTTGAGATGGTCCTAGAATAATGATGGCTACTTTGTCCCTCTAGGGGCCTTAACTAATTTATAAGGCAATTTTAATAATAACTATATATTAATTTTACATCCCCCCTTTTACCTATTCCGGTGGCTATGAGCTGTAAGGAGTTAGGTAATATATTACATTGGGCTTCTGGGGTCTTTTTATTAACTAATGCCCCATATTTAAAAACAGCTTCGTGTCAAATGAGAAACATTAAGCAATGCCGTCCCTTTCATAATTGCTTCTAATAGACTCAGTCCAGGCCCTGGCCTTAGCAGACAGCAGGGCAGTCCTTCCCTTGATTGCATTTAACTCTATGTCTTCTGTGTCGGTCAGGAGACTAATTCAGACAGCGGTCAAGCGGTCATTCCAGAGGACACCTGTGAGTCTGGACGTTATGAGGACCACTACAGATGCTACAACTTTTCAGCCTGTGAGTCAGCCAGTGGCCCTGCTGTGTAGTTCAGTTGTTGAAATGCTAACTCCTTCAATGTGCAGGCATCTCAGGTGTCCAGACAGAAAGTTCTATAAGCCTTTCTCTGAGCCCGACACCCAGGGCATTTCTGGTCTCCTGGGGGGGCCCTGCTGTCCCCTTCCCTATGCTGCCTGCTCCTCATTCACCATGAGACCTGTTCTGAGTCCAGCCTTCTGTCACTTGACACTCCGCTCCTGAGAGTCATCTATCTATCTTCTTGTGAACAGCAGCAATCTGCTCGCTCTCCAGGCCTGGGTCCCCATTGTGTGACTGCAGCATGTTTGCTTCACCCATCAACAACGGCCTAAGCATTGCCCACTTTCAGACCTATCCTGGTCTGTGCAGCCAGTGTGCTTACACATTTCTTCTAGGTGCTGTCTGCTTGGTGGGGGGGTGGGAGGGTGGGGTGTTTCAGACATGGCATGCACAGTTTTAAAAGCTGCTGACAGTTTTTTTTTCAGCAAAAGTTCCAGAACCTCTATTTTCTGTTTGCCTTCTCCCTTGACGGGAACTAAACCTTCACGTCCATCACTGCATGAACCTGGGCCTGAACTTGAACGCAAGGTGTCAGTGGGGTTCTCCATGCTTGGGGGCTACTCATTTCCACAGACTCTTACTGATGTCTTCCTCACACCAGGCAGAAATGGGATGGTGGAGCCGACTTTCTCTTGGCAGAGATTTTTCTACAAGTAGAGGTTTCATAGAAAAGGAAACTTGGGAGACGGGGCAGGGGAAGAGCACACACGTATGCTAGGACCATTTGCAAGGGACCCCTAAGGCCAGGCCTATTGACCATTAGAGAAGGAGGGGGGCTGGGTCACTAGCCTCTCATCTGGAACCCCAGCTGATTCTGAGTCATGTGTATGCGGTTCTGCTGTGACTGCAGGATTGTCTCACTGGCCTTGCAGACCTGTGAGGCCCTAGAGGACAGAAGCCAGAGAAGGTTAAGAGAAAAACTCCATTATTCACCCTGGGGAAGATGTTGCTTGAAGCACTTCTGGAGGTTCCTCACTCTCCCGTATGTGGTTCCTCCCATCTGTGGTCCCTCTGTGCTCAGAGTGTCCCTCAATGGGACCTCTTTGTATTGTCTTGGGGCCTGGCAAAGAGGTGGTAGATGTTTACATTTCTCTGGGGTTGAGCAGATTCTCACAAGATCAATAGGAAGCCAAAGCTGCCAGCTGGGGACATTCCTATGTGGGGGTTAGGTCATGCCCAGTGAGTAGTCCGCAGACCTTGGGAACAGGGTTAGAAACAAGTCAGAAGGAGCTACAGAAAGCCCAGCAAATCATATGTGAGGCCTGCCCACCGAGGCCTGAGCCCCTCTGCTTTGAGAGCAAAAAGCTATACAGCATCCAAGGACATCCATGGGATGGGACAGTTATAGACATCTGAGGACAGCCTGGAGAGAAGGATGTTAAGTGGATGCTAGCTTGCACAGAGAGCTCTAGAGACTGGGTCCAGGCCCAAAGCCTCAGAAGATCAAAGTCACAAAAGGTGCAGTGCTGGGCAACGGAGAGCTTGCCAAGTGCACAAGGCCCTGGGTTCCAACGCTGCTCCGCACCTTATAAAAACCAAAATTTAGGAAAACAGATTGGGAAGATGATCAAAGGCACAACTGGAGTATGATGAGGCTGGGGGGGGGGGGATGAGGCTGGGTGAGAGTGGGTGGGGATGAGGCTGGGTGAGAGTGGGGGGGTGAGGCTGGGTGAGAGAGGGGGGGATGAGGCTGGGTGAGAGTGGGGGGGGATGAGGCTGGGTGAGAGAGAGTGGGTGGGGGATGAGGCTGGGTGAGAGAGTGGATGAGAGTGGGTGGGGGTTAAGGCTGGGTGAGAGTGGGGGGGGGTGGCCTCCTCGCCCAGCCAGCATTTCCAGGCACCCTCTGCAGTGGCTGCAGAAGCCAGCCGCTAAGAGGGGTCCTTCTTTGTTTGCATTTCCAAACTCCAAGGCCCCCTTGGTTATGCAAATGTCTGATCCTGACCCAAAACCATGAGAGACCCTTGGCAGGCTGACACAGAGGAGCCTGAGCTGTGACAGCCTGGGGCCTTGGGAAACTGGGGCCCCAGAAGCCAGTTTCAGCAGTTTATGAATAAATGTAATTAGTGTAATGGAAAACAGAATTTTGGAGCCAAGCGGAAGCCCCAGGACAAGTGAGCTGGTGGGTGAGCTCCTGTCCCTCCCACCACTGGATAGGGGTCAGCAGGAGACAAGCCCTGCTCTAAACTGTAGCCGAGAACAAGAGTCTTGGGGGATCTGGTTTGTCCGGGTCTTGGGATTACTTCCCAGGAACCCACTCCTTCCTTGGTTTTGGAAATGGCTGCTCTGGTGGTGGGGCCCTAGATCTTCCAGCATGTCCTAGTGACTTCAGCAACAAGCTGCCTTGTTGTCTATGACTAGTTGTCATTATGGGCTGTGTGTCCCCAGGCTGTTCACTTGGCTGGCCCTGAAGTCTCACAGGATCCTGGGTGCAGGCACACTGCGCCCCAGCTCCGTGGGCTGCTCATGACGGCCTCCGGCTGCTTGGCATGTGGGTGTTCCCTCCAGGCCCTGAGCACCTCTCTTCTACTAGGTAGAATGGCCAGAAGAGAGTGGCCAAAAGGTTGAGAGGGAGGTGCAGGCTGGGAAAGGCTCAGCTAAAGTCAGCCCTGGTTCCCTCTGACCTCTGTCTCACTTCACATACACACATGCGTGTGCACACACAGACACAGACACACACACACACACACACACAGACATACACACAGACACACACACAGACACACACACACAGCCTGGAAAACAGGCTTCCAGGCTGACTTGACCCACAGAAGGGCATCATCACCTGGGCCTGGCTCAGAACCATGAACAGTCTTGTCTCACGACTGTCAACTTTTTCTTTTCAAGATTCTTTTAAATGATGGCTTGTTTAACTGCCAACATCAATTGGCTGGCAATTTCATGAACAAATGGTTTTCTGCCTGTCTCTGAGTCCGGCCACTTTTATTTGTCCCTGAGTATTTGGCAGGAACTGGTGACATCAATAAGAAGATGTCAAGTTTTAACAGCCACGTGACATGTAAAACCTCAGATGGATTTTCTGTCGGCAAACAGGGCGCCTGGAGGAGCGGTTATTATCAGCCCTGGGAGACACATGGGCAAGCCCAGGAGACAGCACTCTGGCTGTAGACTGGATTAAGGAGACGCTGTAGGCACCAGACCTCCAAGCATTGTAAATAAGGCTGAGATTTTAGACTGTGGTTGAACCCTCTGCTGCCATAATCGTTTAGGTCATGGCAGGTTTGATGTTTTACAGCAAAACGAGAAGTATCTTTCTTAACTGTTGAGTGAGGAGCCCATTGGCATAAACCCAGCCGAGCTGCCCACTGCAGGTAAGTGGGAGGCTTCTCAGGCGGGAGGTGGCCTCGCATGGCACATGGGTTCTGGGGTCTGTTTTCTTACTGACTGTCACCACTTTTTATTATGTGGCCTTCCTTCCACACCACTGGTGAAGCATGAGATCTGATTCCCACCCTGTTCCCAGAAATGGCCAAGGCCCAGCAGAGCCAAGGAGAGGGCAGAAAAAGAAATGGCAGGAGAACAGTGTGGCGAAGTACGAGAGGGTGGATAAAGGAGGAGGCCTGGAAGCAGTGGGTGACTCCTCGACAGCTGGAGGTGACTCCCAAGTCCCTGTGGCTGACCCAGTGCCCAGACACAAGCCTAAAGGATGTCACCAAGGTACACAGACAAGACTTGCGGAGTGTCAAGAACTAGGGAGGACTCTTGGAGGATGTGCCCACTGTGTTGGGCATGAATCCACATGCTCTGCCCTCTGTGGGCCAACTCTCACAGGGGTCACATTGTACCCATTCAGCAGAAGAAAGCTCACGCGTCTACAATCCTACTCAGCCACAAGCCAACACAGTGAATGGGCTGCTTCCTTTCCTAGGCCCGTGTCCTGACTTTGTGGCTGTTAAAAAAAATGGTTTGTGGGACACCAGGTCAAAGGGTCCTCCCTTGCCTGATGCCCCAGTATGGGCCTTCTCTGATGACCAGTATTCTTTGAGACCAGGTCTGAATACACTTCCCAGGCTCATCTTGAACTCTCAATCCTCCTGCCTGCATCTCCAAGTGCTGAGATAACAGAAATGCACCACTATGCCCAGCCCTGTCTTAGCTTGTTGGGAAGGAAATCTCTTCAGTAAGAAGGACCAAGCCAAAAGCCCACCACAGGGCCAGGAGAGATGGCTCCTGTACGGTGTGTGTATAACTCTTCTCCTTCCAATACACACAACTAAGAAAAACTCTAGAAAAACCAAAGTCCACCACAGACAGTTCCTCAAGTGACCACAGATCTGTCCTTGCCAGGCTATCCCTACCTTGTGAAGGGTCTTGTGATTAAGTCAAATTATAACCTTGGAGGTGCTGCTACCTGTTAGCCTCTCATAAACCCCATGATTTGAATGGCAAACATTAGTTCCAAGAAATGCCTTTTTAAAAGAATTATAATTTTATTTATTTTGAGTGTGTGTGTGTGTGTACCCACTATAGCATGATGACACTTTGTGGGAGTCAGTTCTCTACCACGTGGGGACTGAACTGGAGTCATCAGGCTTGGTGGCAGGTACCTTTATCTGATGAACCACTCACTAGCTCAAAAAAATGTTCTGAAATACCGCTCACCACTGTGTTCCCCTCAAGCATAGTACCGGGTCATTTAGTCCTTCTCAGTGAAATCCCATGTGGTGAGTCATGGTGGTACCTTAGGCTGAAATAAACCTTTCCACCATATGCTCTCCAGACCTCCCCTTTGCTGCCTCAACAGGGAGGAGGTGGGTCCCTTCTTTCTCCATTCAGCAGCTTGTTGACGCTTGTAGTTGTTCAGTCATCTGAGAAAGCTGGCCCCACCCTGACTCCCTCCTCACCCCAGCTGTTCCAAGGTGCTTGGAGCCAAACTGCTGACATCTTCATGAGATCAGCTGTGCCTGCTTGGGAAGATCCACCAAGATTGAGCCTGTGAACCCTGGCACTCCTTCAGAGAAGTAGGGAGGGTCACTGGAGTACTGACTATCTAGGGATTCCTCCCAACCGTTTGTATACAACTTTGCACACCTGCACACGCCTTGAGTCTCTGGCAAGCGCTACAGCGTATAATATTGGGGGTGACTGGTGGAAGAGGGCTGTCTCTATGAGGCTAAGGGGAAGTGATCGTCTATGCTAGGTAAGCTTGGGTTCACACACACTTGAGTCTGGTAAGGGTGGAATCCTACTTTGGTGTGTCTTTGAGACCTTGGGAGAAAGGAGTAGGATTGTTTACCCACCCTCAGCCCCTGCACCATCCTCATCTCCGCCATCTTGGTTCTAGGCCCCTCCACAAACTCCCTGCGTTGGCCTTTGCCCCTTGCAGCCTGCTCTAGCAATGAGCCCTCTCCCCAAGTCTTTTCTCTGCTTGACAACTTGTGCTCCCAACCCCGGCTCCTATCCTTAACCCTGCTTTCTGTTTTGATAGCCTGGGGCCTCTTACCCACTTCGGGTCTCACTGGACTGACACCTCTTAAGGACAACAAGGTAAAGGCTTGGTCCCTTTCGTGATGTTTTAGAGGTAGGCCTGGCTGGAGGTCTTCAAGCCACTGGGCACATGGCCTTAATGGGGACAGTGAGACCCCTGTCCCTTTTCTCTGCTGCTTTCTTGCCACAAGGTGAACACGTTCGTTCTGCCACACGTTCCTACCATGATGTTGCCTTGCCATAGGCCCAAAGCAATGTAACCAATAGGCTGTGAACTAGAAACAGTGTAACCAATAGGCTGTGAACTAGAAACAGTGTAACCAATAGGCTGTGAACTAGAAACAGTGTAACCAATAGGCTGTGAACTAGAAACAGTGTAACCAATAGGCTGTGAACTAGAAACAGTGTAACCAATAGGCTGTGAACTAGAAACAATGTAACCAATAGGCTGTGAACTAGAAACAGTGCATCTGTGAACCAAGATAACCTTCCTTTTTATAGGCTGGTCATCTCAGGAGTGTTCCAGGGACCGAACGCTAAGGCAACTGCCCTCTTAAAGCTAAAGGCAAACGACTTCCAGTATTTTCCTCATTACCTTCCCCAACTTCAAGTTTTGACACTGAATTTGTCACCAAATACATGTCATATTTGACTTTACGTGATTTATCGCCAGACAGATTTTCCTTGCTTTCACCTCCCCAGCTCCCAGAAGGGCCTGACACTTGTCATTACACAGTAAGTATTTGTGATCTAACAAGCCAGCACAAGCAGTCTGGAGACGTGCCATGCTAGGCCGTAGGAACCAGACAGGCTGCCCAGCAAGGATGGACAGTGTGTGGTGGATACCTGTTGTCTTGCTTAGCTCTGAGACAAAAGCTTTCTGAAACAGACAGTCTTAGACGTCATTCCTGGCCAATCTGGGGTCACCTAGGGTTGATGGAGACAATCCTGGACACTCCTGGTCTGGGCAGGTAGGGTAGCTGCTTGTAAACCCAGTACTCAGGACTCACAGGCAGGACGCTTGGGACTCAGAGGTTAGCCTGGACTATGTGACTACATAGCACAATCCTGTCTCAGACAGACAGACAGACTCTCTCCCAAATGAACCCCATAGTTTCTGTTACTTCTGGGAAGTCCAGAGACATTAGTCTGGAGATTTCCTGAGATGGTCTCTGTGGAAGCACATGCAGGCATTTAACATCTTTCTGGTGAGGCTGCAGCCTCGGCCTAACCCAGAGGGACCAACTGGCACACACACCTCATTGCGACACCAACAACATGCCTTTATCTGCCATCCCAGCACTGTGGACCTGATTCTTTGATAATCACCGGGCTGTGACAACCACATCCCCAGGAAGCATGGCTCTGGAGGGCACATAGACCCAGGTGACTGTGACCCAGATCTGATGCTGTCCTGAGCAGCCACCCCTGTCCCTGCCCTGGGGTGACTGGTGAGGAGCTGTGGGTCTCATTCCCCATGCAGCCTCACTCCTCCTCTTCATAGGAGTGCTTACAAGATACCCGCTGGGTGACAGGCCTCACCAGAGGCCCTGCGGTAGGCCCTGGGGCTGACAATCTCCAAATCCTGGTTCCCCAATTTGCCCCTGGCATGAACATGGACAAATTATTCAGCTTCTTTATTCCTCATCCATTAAAGGAGCTTAATAATGGTCACTGAGCTCTCAGGGCTGCTTTGAGGATTTGATGGATCACACCCTCATTTAATTATAGACACATATGGGGTACAGACCAGAGCTAGCCTGTAAACAGGTCTTCGGCAATGTCCACTGGAAGTCCCAAGAACTGTTGCTCTGGAGTCTGAAATGTCCCCCATTAGGCTCAAGTGTCTGAACACCAGGTCCCCAGCCAGTGGCACTGTTTGGGGGAAGTTTTGGGACCTTTGAAACAAGGTATCTAGCTGACTGACACAGACCACTGAGGGTGGTTCTCGAAGGTTATATCTATCTCGGCTTCCTGCCCAAGCTCTTTGCTTCCTGATTTATCATAATATGAAACAGCCACATATCTTTGCCACATCTAAACTGTGTGCCAAAATAAACATGTCCTCCCTTACGTGGCTTCTGTCTGTCATATAAATGGAAAAAGCAACCAGTGCAACTGTGCTCTACTGGGCAAGACCCTTTCTCCATGACATACCTTGGACTTTGGAATAGTATCCAATATACAGGAGGTGATCAATAAATGTTTGCAAGGCTAATAAATGGGCTGGAAGCAGCATGGTTTGACTTGAGAGTAGAGCAGACACAGAGTACGTTTCATGGGTACTGTCATGGATATGCACCCCCGCCGTGTGTGTGTGTGTGTGTGTGTGTGTGTGTGTGTGTGTGTGTGTGTGTGTGCGTGCGTGCGCGCGCGCGCACGCCCGCCTGTATGTGTCCACATTCATGAGGCTCATAAAGGTATAGCGGGAAGGCAGAGCCTCTGATTTTTACAGAAGGCAGGCAGGAGGCAGGGGATCAAGTCGAACAAGGCAAGGTGCCCAGGACTGCCTGGATCGGCTTCCCTGGTGGCGGACAGGCCATGCTCACCAGGCAATGTGGCCACCTAGCAGCTGGACTGCCACTACCTGGCAGTGGGACTCACTACCATTCTTCCTTTTTTCTCACCCCAGCATCCAAGCTATGTCTGAGGGAACACTTAGCTTGCCCTCCTCACCACCCTCCCTCCATCTACCGGCTGCCCAGAGCCTGAGTCCCAGCCCCAGCTGATGGGATTGGAGTCCAGCTCACTTTGTTGTGAGCAGAACTGAGAACTGGGTCTGCTGCCCACACCTCCCCTCCCCACAAGGCCTCACTTGTTCCTTTTGCTGCTCACCTTCCCATCGTGTGGCACATATAAACCCAGCTCCTCAATTCCTCAGACAAAGATGTTTTTTACTGTGTGCATTTCCCTTCTGTGATGGACTCCACAGGCTCATATATTTGAACGCTTAGCCATCAGGGAGTAACACTGTTTGAGAAGGATCAAGAGGTGTGGCTTTGTTGAAGGAAGTGTATCACTGGAGGGGTGGAAGTGGGGGGCTTTGAGGTTCCAAAAGCCACACCAGGCAAAGGGTCCTTCTCTCCCCCATGACGCCTGCTGTCACCCAACCCTACAGATGAAGATGCAGCTCTCAGCTACTGTTCCAGACCCATGCTCTCTGCCATGATGATAATGCACTAACTCTCTGAAACTGTAAGCCAGCCCCGATTTAAATGCATTCTTTCACAAGAGTTGCCTTGGTAGTGGTGTCTCTTCACAGCAACAGAACAGTGACTAACATAACACACTTTCCCTATGTCATCCTTCTGGATGTCATCTGTGTGCCCAGCCCCAGAGGCTAGCTTTGAAGAAAGTAGATGATACCTACGGCTGGAGAGACGGCTCAGTGGTTAAGAATGCCTAGTGTTCTTGCCGAGGACCTGAGTTTAGCTTCCAGCAACCACATCTACCTGTAACTCCACATGCAAACACGCATCCACATACGCTTTTAAAATGTAAATCTCTAGAAGGTAGCTGCTGCTGAGCCAGCAGTGTGGAACAGTGACCAGGGTCCCATGCAGGTTTCTGCAGGTAGTAGAGGCACTATCGAATACTGAATAGAGATCCTCCTTGTTCACACATGGGGGTCCCAGATCTCAGAATATAACTGTATTTGAAGACAGAGCTTTACAGAAGTGCAGGCACGGGGCTGGAGAGATAGATCAGTGGATAAGAGTGCTTGCTTTTGTAAACATGAGGCACTGAGTTCAGATTTCAGGACCACATAAAAAACAGGGCATGGCTTGACACCTTGAGTCATGAGAAATACATTTCTGTTGTTAGATCTCCCAGTCTGTGATATTTTGTTACTGAACTCTTAGCTAACTGATGCCAGTACCTCTAAGCCAGAGGGGTGATAGAAGGGTCCCCAGATACATCAGGTAGGCTGTGGCCACAAACCACCGGGACCTGAGTCATCCTTACTTGAATTCTAAACTGAAAATCTACCTGGGTCAAAGTTAATACCTTACTTAGCAGGAGTCAGAAAAAAAGACAGAGGCGCCCTCTCCTCCAGGCCAGTCCCTGACAGTGTGGAAGAGAGACATGGATCTTCAGGAGAGAGGAGAGGGCATGTTTGTCCCCAGCGGGGGTTCTGACCACTCCACCCTGCAAGGACTCCTGGTCCCAAGCAGATTGTGAGACTGTTGGATTCCTCCTTTCCTCTTCAAAGCATTCGAGATTGATTTGCTGAGCCTCTCCATGAATCAAGAGAGAGTCACTCCTCATTATCTACTTAGAATTCCCCAGGTTCTCCCTACAAAACCATTCCTCAGCTGTTTGATCTCGCAGCCACCAGCACTATCTCCAGGCACGCCACCCATCACGGCAGCCACCAGACACTTTTTTCTTCTAGGCGCTTTTCTCAGGACCCAGATGAATTTCCACCTTTCTCTGGCTTTAAGACGAGCTGCCGAGATAAATGATTCAAAGACTCCGCGTTGCTAGGAATATATAGACTGTGAAAGCTGCTTCTGCAGAAGCCAGCATAAGGGAGGCCAGCGCTGGCTAGCACGCTGCCACTGCTGCTCTGGCTGTAGCTACATGCTCTCTGTAGTGTTTTCATGTGTAGACTGATGAGGCTTGTGCAGCTTGCATGGCCAAGCCAGACCAAGCAAGCCCCTGATGCCTCCTGCACAATGCCATTGACAATCTTAGGGCGTATGCCAACTGACAGTGGTTGGAGGGAGGGAGGAGGCGCCCTGTTTGCATACTGTATCCAAGAGGAACCTTATCTCTAGCCCTGCTGCTAGCACCCTCTTGCCTAGAAAGCAAGCCCTTGGGCGCCCAAAGGCATGCTCAGCTGCTCGTCCCATCCCAGGGTGAGGTTCTTCAGGCAGACTCCCACCTCCACCAGTTACGGTCCGAGTCAGGCTTTCTCCACCTATGGGAGGTCACACAGCTTTCAGGTGAATCTTTCTCCTCTGCCACCAGCTGTCTAGGAAGGAACAGAGCCTGCTTCTCTTGCTTGGATGAACCATAGAAAATAATACAGCACAAATGAAGCTTAGCCAGGTTCAGCCACCCAGGCACCTGCCATGCCAGGGGACAGGAGACATGAAGAGCCTTCTACCACGCAGCTCCAGGAACTCCATACTGGGAGTGCCACACACTCCTGTTCCTAGACAGGATGGCGCAGAGAAGGCCCTGAGCAGCCACAGCGCAGCTGTTGAAGGCTGAGTGACATGGGAACCGCTCTCACCCAGAAGCCGACCCAGAAGGCCAGGGCTTGTCCCTCATAAATCGGAGGGACCCAGACAGAATGCTATTTAGAATGCTGTTATAGAGACCCTGTGTCTGTAGAATGAGTGTGAGAGTGTAAGTGTGTGTGAGTGGGTGTGAGTGTGAGATAGTGTGCATGTGAGTAGTGTGTGTGAGTGTATATGTGTGATTGTGTGGGAGTGTGTAAGTGTGTGAGTGTGTGAGCATGTGTGTATAAGTCAGTGTGCAAGTGTGAGTGGATATGTTTATGAGTGTGAGTGTGTGAGTGAGTGAGGTGTGAGTGTGTGTGTGTATATGCAGGATCAGGTAGGGATGCAGAGGTGAGGTCATGACTCTTTCTCCACACAACCAGGTTGTCAAAGACTGTAGAATTTATGTGAAGGCAGCTGGCTAGGTCTGCAAGCAGCAGGCAACCACTACAGGCCCTGTCCGTACTCAACCCCTACCAGGCTCCTAAAGTTGCTACAAGCCAGGACACCTGACAAACACAGGCAGGACAGTATCCTGATAGTGCAGTCCCCTGGCTGGAGGCCTCTGAACAACACTGGGTACCGTCCACCACCATCAGCAGCTGGCACCCTTGGGTGTCAGAGCCTCATTAGACTTTCCAGTGAGTGGGGAGTCGCTCGCTCTGTGTGGCAGCTACAGGCCCAGCAGCTGTGTCTAAACAGGGGAGGTGGTCAGCATGCTGACTGACTGCCCCAGGCATTCTTCATCTACTTGCTCTAGGGTGGCCATGGGAGTCTGGGTCCCACACGATGGCACGCTCCTGGACAGCTGCTGTAAGAACCCAGAGGGCTCACAACATCCTCAGTCTATGCCCCTTGACTGAGCAAAGCTAAACACAGCCCGAGCCATGGGCAGGCCAGAGGCTAGCATGGCCTGGGAGGCTCCACTGCCCCAGGAACTGGAGTCTCTCCAGGAGAAACCCTCTCCTTGCCCTGCCCTGTGTGCCACAAAAACTAATTCCAGGTTTCAGGAGCAGATGTGTCTACTGGTGGATATGGAAACGCCTTTCAAAGTTCCAGGGTTAAACCCATCATGACATCCACAGAATTCAGAGCTGGGAGGGAAAAAATACTCCCAGCCCAGAATAATTGCTCCCACAGGGAACGTCGTTTTGCACTGGCATGTACAAGGTCTGGATGAGAAGTCTCTAAGATTGGCAAGGAAGCTGGCGGCTAATCATAACTGTCTGCCTGCGCCAGGAGCCAAACTGACATCACCTCTCCTCTGGGACAGTCCTCCTCAGACCCCCCACGGTTCCACAATGGCTCCTGATACCCAGGAGGGAGGACCAAGCTGCTCTGGGATAGGCTTGGGATCTCCAGACCCTTCTCATCTACCAGGGGACTCCTTTGGGAGTGTCTTAGGGAGGGTGGGGGCTCCTGGGGTGGGAGCAGGGCTCACTCAAAGGCCCAGAGGCCTCTGG
The DNA here is from genome assembly GCA_028551405.1 of Uromys caudimaculatus. Taxonomy (NCBI): domain Eukaryota; kingdom Metazoa; phylum Chordata; class Mammalia; order Rodentia; family Muridae; genus Uromys; species Uromys caudimaculatus. The sequence continues at coordinate 58,075,342 of CM052717.1, read as the reverse complement.
CAAGAGCAGAGCCCACCAGGCATTTAGGCATAAAACACAAAGCCTTTTTATTTTTCCGCCCATAGCATTGCCCTTTTCTTTTTTAAACTATGTGACCCTTTAGACTCCCCCTCTCCGTCCTCTTCTTGATAGAGACATTGGTATGAGAAATCTTTTTTACCTAGGAGAGAATCAACATTCTTAGTGTGATAGAAAAGTCAGCCTGGGGTGAGGGGGAAGAAAGGTGGAAAGGGGGCTTGGAGGGGGATAGGGGAAAGGTTTGGGGGGGGGGTGTCTATGTCCTGCACCTGAAGGCTACTGTCACCACTGCTGGTATTAAAGGTGTTCACCACCATGACCCGCTGAAATGACATAATATAAATACAATTTCAAAAAAAAATTAAGAATTATTATAAAAAAAAACATTTTATGGACCAAACTAAGCAGAACCCAGAGGCTACCAGAATATAAACTCTGGTCTTCGCCATGATAAAAAATTCCTCATGGAGTTGTCATGGTGGTAAAGGCCTATCACTCCAGTTACTGAGGAGGCAGAGGCAGGAGGGTAGCATATTCAAGGCCTGCCTGAGCTAAGTAATAAGATCAAGAATGGTCCAGACAGCTTAGTAAGACCTTAGGAGGCAGAGGCCTGGTCTACAGTGTGAGCTCTAGGACAGCCAGGGCTATCAAAAAAGTAAACAGAGGAGCAGGGGTGTGGCTTAGCAGGAGGAGCAAGGGTGTGGCTTAGCTGGAGGAGCAGGGGTGTGGCTTAGCAGGAGGAGCAGGGCTGTGGTTCAGCTGGAGGGGCAGGGGTGTGGCTTAGCAGGAGGGTGCCAACATGGTGTGAGGGCCCTTAGGTAACTACCCTCCCTCAGAGGTTGGCCCACAGGAGCCAAACTATCTTTACAGCTGCCCTAAAGACAAGGCAGGCAAAGCCAACCTCAGCTGGTGAAGATGTCTGAGGAAAGGAGGTACCCAGGCAGCTCACACCCCACTCCTTAGCTCTTTGGAGGTTCACTTCCCAGTCTGTCCACAGCTTAAATTTCCACCCCCTCTTTCTGTACCTGAGCACTTCCAGAAGGCATCCTGGGCCCACCTGACAGCTCTCGGTCAGCTGAGAGGATGGAGCCAGAGCTGCAATGTCTGTTGTGGTAAAATAAGAAATGTCTCCCCAAAAGCTCTGCTCCCAGCAGGCCCTGCTGAGACTAGGACATTAACGTTGTCATTGGGGCGTTCATAGCTCAGCTATGAGGAGGAGGTGGGAGCTGGCTGGAAGAAGGAAGTCTATGCAGATAGTCTATCCTTGTTTCCAGGGGCTCTGCTTCCTGGCTTCCACAGATGGACAACTGTGCTCCTCCACAAACTTCCGCCATGGCCTGGAAGCAAGACCCAGTGGATGGTGGACTGAAATCTCCCAAACTGTAAGCCCACATCAACTGTCCTCCTGTGCTCATCCTCAGGGCTTTAGTCACAGTGATAAAGACCTCATCCATCCCCCGTGGGGAATGGTAGTTTAAAGACAGCCTCTGACGCGTGAGAAATGTCTTCTTCTATCAAAGATGGCTAGTCAGCTGAGGACAGATATTCCCGCAACCTCCTCATCTTGTAAAACTCTGTGGGGACCCTGAGCGCAGCTGAGACCTGATTTGTTACCCCACCCTGTGTTAGCATTCTGTCTAAACTCCACCCCACAGTTCCCTGGCAATAACCGGGTAGGCCAGACCCACTATAAAGGGCTGCTTGCCCCTGCCTCTCTCTCTCTTGCTCTCTTAATCTCTTGCCTCTCCTCTTGCTTCTTGCTCTCTTGCTCCCCCTCTCTCCCCATTCCCTTCCCCCCCTCTCTCCCTGTGGTCATGGCCGGCCTCCACTTCTCTACTCTCTCCCTCTCTCTGCCTTTCTCTGCCCCTACTACCTTCTTAACTCCCCTCCCCATGCCCTGAATAAACTCTATTCTATACTATACCATCGTGTGGCTGGTCCCTCTGAGGCACCCCCTTCCCCATACCTCACCACATGCACGCGCGTGCGCGCGCATGCACACACACACACACACACACACATTTATCTTTTTATAAACACATCACCCTGCCCCTCATGCCCATTATGAATCAGCAACTGTGTCAGACTCTGAGGTCCAGCTCCCAGCACTGGGGTTAAGAGTCACAGCTGTGCTGGAGGAGAGGGAAGAGAACTCCACACCTCCTGTACTTGCTTCACAGGTTCAAATCCTAGTACACCTATTTTGTGAAAAGAAATTGCCTTAACGGGTTACCTGACCTCTGTTCTCCTGCTTCTTTGTGCCACACTGGCAATATTCTTTTCCAGGGTTGGTGAGTGTTAGGTGGGCACTTAGGATGTGGGAGCACAGTCACAATGGGGCTCGAGCTGGGAGGGGTTAAGTTAAAAACTGTCATCAATTCACGAGCAGGCGAACCAGGCGGAGGAAGGTTATGGGAGGCGGACCTGGAAGCCCCACTGGTGTGGGAATGGGGTTTTACGCAAACTGGAGGTCTCTGAAGAGGTGCCTCTGTGTGAGAGATCTAGCAGCCTGCTTGATTTTGGCAGAGCAAAGCACAGTGACTGTGGAGCAGGCCTAGAGCCAAAAGTACCCTGGATTATCACCAACAGCCAGTTGCCTTGACTTCTGCATCTGACCCGACATTCTTCTGACCCACAGGGAAGCTTTTTAGAATGCAGAGCTATGCCTTGCTGACTTCTAGCTCTGCCACTCCAGAACCCTAAGGACATCAGAATACTGTCCCCACCAATGTAACTGGGAATGTGTTGATACTCAACTTTCTTTTGTTTGGTACAATAAAAGTTCATGTAACCTCTTCTGTGATGAAGCAGCATTCAGGGTAACCTCAATCCATGTTTCTGGGTCATGGTCATTATTATTTGGCTCCGAATAAGGCAGAGTCAGGACTTTATATAAACAAGAGAAAGGGCAGTAGTCTTAGTCTGTGAGAGCAGGGATTTCAAAGATGCACCAGAGACAAAGACAGGCACCATAGGTGCTTGCAGGGACAGCCCCAGGCCCGAGTGCATGGCTTCTGCCTACACCGTATCACCTTTAATAACAGCATATCACTTTAACACGGAAGGAAGCCACAGAGAGGTGGGGGTTGGAGGACTTGTCCAGAGCGGCATGACTCAGATCACATGAGCCCCTGAGGAGTTAAAGGCTTACTGCTGGGGAGTGGTCAGAGGGATAAGGATAGTAATGATGTGCCATGTGGTACTGCCAGTTGGGTAGGACTACCAGCCCAGCATCCTGTAGGCAGAGCATCCTCTCAGGCAACAGCCTTGACTCCATAAGCCTGTTACACACACTGGCCAGCAGGGTGCCTCTCCTCACCTCATCTGTCACTCATGTGTTACTCCTCTGGTCAGTGTTGATGGACTGAGGTCAGAACCCACCACTCTGAATCTTGCTATCTAAGATGTGAGGTGCCACCCACTGAAAAACTGGAAGCTTTAACAGAGCACTGCTCAGGCATAGACTTAACACCCTCCCTAAACTTTGTCTTCCAGTGTCTGGCAGGTGGACAGATTTACCCCAGTCTCTCCAAGTACCCTCCTTCTCAACAGTACCACGACAGAGCCGTGGGAAATGCCATCACTCTCAAAAGTCCTGGGGGCATCTGTCTAGGCAGGAAGACTAAATGTTTTCTGGAAAAGAGCAAGAGTGTAACTTGTCAAAGACCTCAGTTTTGGGGGGAAACAGAGATTCAAAACCCATTTATGCTATCAGCAATTACAAAAGATTCTCCCATGTGTGAGACACCCCAAACACTGAGCCAAGACTTGGCAAGCATGAGGCTTGGAGCTAAAGCCCCCAAGGGCCTTTACTAAGGATGGCCTCTGATTGTTGTACAGCTCTGACCTCAGCAGAGTTCAGCTGTGCCTACCTGCAATCAGTATAACAGTGGGGCTTACTGAGGGGACATTCCCTTATAGATCTCAGGAGAACTGGAGAGGGTCCTGAGACCCTCACCAGAATGTCCAGCCACTCCTACTGACCAGCACTTGACCAGCACACCTAATTCTGCCCCAATCCCACATGGCCTTGGGGAGGGTTCAGAAGTATACAGACTAGGAAGAGCTAGAGAGGGGTTCTCCATGCATGGAGCCATGGGGAAGACATTATGCTAGGTAGAGACTTTCTGGTGTCACCCACACTCCTGCCTGTAATCCCCACTCATTGCTTGTAAGCCTAGTGAAGTGCAAATGCCAGAGAACTGCTGGTGAAGTTCCTGGCAGCTTGCGGATTCCGAGGCCTCGCCTTAGGCTGGTTGATGAGCCTGTGATTTCTTCAGGATTGAACAGCAGCTGCTGGTTCATGTGTGGTGTCTGCCTGCCTAGAGGACTGGTCTGCAGCTGCTGGGTTGTATTTGGTGTTTGCTACAGGACTGAACTGCTGCCAAAGGAGATTGAGCTTGCCCCCAAAGAACTATTGCTAAACAGGTCCACTTTCCCTGTATCCTAATAACTTTTCTCTTCTACTACCTCTGGTGGGTGGTGGGCAAGAGGAGAGGTTGAACACTTATTAAAGTAGGTTGCAAAAAATGTATGCCTATAGGTGGCATCCAACATGGGGCCCAATCTATTCGCAAACATTTCATAGATATACCAGCAGTCTAGTTCAGTACTGCTGGAATAGCAACAGCAGTGGCACAACCTAACAGGAACAGCCAGGCCTCAGCTGAATCGGCACAAGTCAGGGGGGAGGGATTCGGACCAGCAGGAACGACAAGGGAAGTTCTCTGCCATGCCTCTCTCTCTCTTTTTTAAAAGATTTATTTATTTTATGTATCCGAGTACATGTAGCTGTCTTCGGACACACCAGAAGAGGGCATCGGATCCCATTACAGATGGTTATGAGCCACCATGTGGTTGCTGGGAATTGAACTCAGGACCTCCGGAAGAGCAGTCAGTGCTCTTAACCGCTGAGCCATCTCTCCGGCCCCATGCCATGCCTCACTCAACAAGTTGTAGATCAGCGAAGACACAGGACCAAGAAGTGTTGCGCGGCTAGCTCCACAAGCCCCTCTCACAGTCTGCTGAGTCCTGTCTATACTCCCTCCAAACATCACACATCGGTCTGACTTAGCAAAAATCCACGTGATTCTATATCAGTTGACATCATTCTGCCAATCAGCCCAAGTCCGAGGAGTTGGCAAGCTGCTGCAGGAACCTCATGAGCAGTTCTTTGGTGAGTTTCTCTCAATGGCGGCGTTACCGCTTTGGCCGAATAAATTCCTTGGTTCTCCAGAGTGAATTCTGATGGACTAGTACCTCACTCTGAAACTAAGACCTTAGGAGGAGGGGTAGACTTCGTTTCTCCCAGGGAAAGAATTTTAGCAACACAAGTTTAAATTACCATAAAAATAATGTACATGTGGAAAGCAATTCAAGGAAATATAAGTTGTACAAACCCATCACAAACCACACAACTAAGAGGTAAGAGGAAAAGGGGTTAAAAGACAAATGCATGCTTGCAATTAAAGGGTTCCAATCCTTTAACTGAGACAGAGATGGGAACTTAATTTTAACACAGATAGCAGAGAAATGCGAGTCATCTGTTTCGTTATTTACCGGTGACTCCACAGGGAGAGCGGGAGGCATATGAAAGAACACGAAGGACACTTCAACCGCTCAAAGCGGCAGGAAAAAAGAAATCAAAGCTATAAAGTTAAAACAGAAACCAGAAAGCATCCAGGAACTGCAGGGAAGAGAAACGGGCATGCTGCCTCCTCTGGAAAATGTGCCAGGTAAGGAACTTTCTGGATTGTTGTTTGTTTTTGTTTTCTTGCAGTGCTGAGGTTCCAAACCCAGGGCCTTGCACGCGCTTGGCCAGTGTTCCACCACTGACCTACACCCCAGCCCACCACAGTAATGTGAACGGCTCTGCTAACATAGTGAGGCCCTTCTAGTTAGAATAAACTCCAATTTAGAAGTAACAGAAGACATCAAAATAAAGGAAGAGGAGCTGGGGACACAGCTCAGCCAGCAAAGAGCTTGCCTTGCAAGCATGAGGGCCCGAGTTCAATTCCCAGAACCCATCTATATTAAACAAACAAAACCACCCAGGCATGGCATTTCTGTGCCCGTAAGCCTAGAGCTGGGGAGGAGGGGCCAGGTGGACCCGGGCTTGCTGGCCAGCTGGCATTTACAGTGAGTTTCAGGACAGTGAGAAGACTATCTCAAAAATAAAATAAAATAAAATAAAATAAATAAGGTCTGGCAGGGGTGTGATTCAGTGGTACAGGAGTTGTTGCTCTGTGTGTACAAGGTTCTTGGGATCTATCCCCAGCACCCCAAAATAAATAACAAATAATAAGCAAGGAATGGCTTAGCAGTTCAAAACACTTGCTGCCCTTGCAGGTGACCTGGGTTCAGTTTCCAGCACTAAAAGGGCAGCTCACAACTAGCTAAAACTCCAGTTCCAGAAGACCCAACACCCTCTTCTGGTCTCCACAGGCACTGTATGCATGTGGTGCACTTCTAAGCAGGCCAAACTTGCACACACATAAAAATACATACATACATACGTACATACATACATACATACGTACATACATACATACATACGTACATACATACATACATACATACATATGTCTGAAAAAAATAATCCCAGATATGGTGATACCTGCTTTTTATCTCAGCAGTCAGGAGGCAGAGGCAGGGGAGCTAACTAGGGCTACATAGCAAGATTTTGTCTCAAAAACATAAAAAGAAGAAAGCAAAACCCAACAAAACAAACAAAAACAAAAACAAGAGAACAAAGGCAGCAGGAAACATAACACAAAGCAAGCATATAACACCACCAACAAATCAGATACAAATAAAGTTCAGGCCTCTGATCAAATAGTTAAAAGGAATTTCTTGTAACGGGAAAAGGTGGACTACGATGAACACACAACAGCCAGCAACCGAACCCTGCCACTCCTGAGGGCAGTTCATAAAATGCATCTCTCCGTCTGAGAGCAAACGCAAGGAGAGAAGAGGAAGGAGAGATGAGACCAGAACCTGATGGATGTGCACTGAAATATTCACTCTAAATTAAAAACTAAGCAAGTTTCATACCTTATAAAACACGGACAAAAATACTATAAAATAGGCCACAAAGAAAAATCTCAAAGTGATTTTTTTTTAAAAACAGAGGCCACATTTTCTTATTACAAATGGTGACAAACCCAGTGACTAATAACAAAAAGTTAACCAAGAAAAATCCAACACATCAATCTGGAACGAATTAGTTCATTTCTCGGATCAAAAAACAAATCAATCAAAACTTACTAAAATATGACCAAGGGTGCTCAATAACAAATTAGCCCAAATCAATTTATTATCCGAGAAGAGAGTTAAGATTCATTCAAACAGGTCTAAACATGGATATTCAAAGAAGCATCGGGAAGAAAAAAGAAAGGAGTTAAGGATGAAACTGGAAATCCATGAGTCAAACAAACATCGGACCCAGAGAAGAAATTTTGGAATGGATTGACTGTACAAAGAGATCAATAAAGCAGATCCAACTGTTACAGACTGATCAATAGAGGAAGAACATGGATTCATGCAGGAAAGTGAAAGGAAATATACCTGTGGATATGAAGGAGAGACGTTAAAAACAGGGGAGCATAAAACGTGTCATTTAAAGTCCCCGCTGAAGGTAAAACCTTCCCAGGAGGCCATCCTACACTGACCTGCGGGTGAGAGCCTGGAGTGACTCAGCTCTGTAGGAACCCCACCTGCAAGATGGAGTCTGACAGCATTCACAGGAGGTCAGCCTTTTGTGCTTTCTATATTGTTCCCCAGAAAAGAAAATTGGGGATGGAGGTAGGCTTGCCCTAATCTATACTATGACCTTAAATGTGGCTAAGGGGGAAAAAAAGGTGCTTGGAGCTAAATTTTCTGAGACTATATAAAATGTGAATGGAGCTAATAAGTCAACCCCAGAATGGCGGATAGTAAGTCACCAATATCTACACTCACTGAATCCGATCAACCAGGCTGTGAAGGGTTATTAGCAAAGATCTCTGATAAGGAATCGAGGTACAATGTTATCAACCTGCCTAATGTCACACAGCTGGTTAAGTGGCAGAGCTGGGACCCAAACCCAGGACACTCATCACTCATCTCTAGGCACTCTAATCACAAAACTACAACACAACCTCTGACTTGCCACTGTGGCATTCTGTCTAAACTCCACCCCACAGTTACCTGGCAACAGCCAGGTATGCTCCTCCCCACAGTTGCCTGGCAACAGCCAGGTGGGCCTGGCCCACTATAAAAGGGGCTGCTTGCCCCCTCCTCTCTCTCTTACCTCTTTCTCTTGCCTCTCTCTTACTTCCCTTACCTCTCCCCGTTCCCTAACCCCTCTCTCCACGTGGTCATGGCCGGCCTCCACTCCTTTACTTCTCTACTCTCTCCCTCTCTCTGTCTTTCTCTGCCTCTACTACCCTCTTAACTCCCCTTCCCATGCCCTAAATAAACTCTATTTCTATACTATACCTTTGTGTGTGGCTGGTTCCTCAGGGGGAAGGGATGCCTGGGCTCGGGCCTACTGAGGCACACCCTTCCCCCACATCTACCTCCCCATAACCCCATATAACATATATCTCTCTATATATTTTTATAAACACAACAGCCACCAACACACACACACACACACACACACTTTCAGCTTGTTTAACACAGCAATGCACCCAGCAGAACAGAGTGTGTGTTGAGATGCTATTCTAGCTCTGTGGCAGAAGTCTGAGGCACTAAACCTTGGTTGTTTTCTTTAAAAAAAAAAAAAAAAAAAACAGTCAATACTTATATGTAAGCATATATATACCACAGGTGTGCAGGTGCCCATAGACACCAGAAGACAGAAACAAATCCCCTGGAACTGGAATTACACCTGTGAGCCACCATGTCGGTGCTGGGACCCAAACCCAGGTCCTCTGCAAGAGTAGCAGGTGCTCTTACCGGCTGATCCATCTCTCCAGTCCCCAATCCTGTTTTCTGACATGATTCTCCAGTAACAGCAACTAGCATGCCTTAGAGAAATGTCTCCCTTGAACAAAGAATATACAAGATGAGCCTGGAGCATCTTTCAATCAGAGAGAAAGCCAAGGGAGTGCTCGGAAGGCAAAATGACAGGTGTTTATCAAAGAGACACAGAGCCAAATGAAAGAGCCTTGGGCTCTCCAAGTTAGAGCGACAGGAGCGTTGGGATGGATGGCCTGAGCCCAGACTGCAATCCCAAATCTAAACTAAGCATCCAAGAGTCTAAACAGAAATGAGGATAAAACACTGAATCAACAACCAGGAGAGAAGAGCACTGTGCACCAGGGCTTCATAAATAAGGCATTCAGGTTCCCCTGAAGGAGGTGGAGCTGACCCCCCCCCCCCCCCCCGCAGCTTGTGCACAGTGCCTTCTCGAAGAGTGAGCTAGTGGAAAGGGAAGGGTGGGAGTCACCTCACAGGAGAAACCAAACAAGCCAAACCAAATCTAGGCTGGTGACCAGGTCCACACCAACAGACATGCATCAAGTGACAGCTACGGCCTCACTATTTTCTGATGACAACGACACAGTACTTCTTCCAAGTATTACATGACCCCAGTGTAAGTCTGAGGAGCTGAAATGGGGAGATGCACGCCCTTCCCATCACAAAGCCTGGCTCCTTACAACTGTCAAGGTCATCACAAACAAGCCGAGGGGCTGCCACAGCTCAGGGGAGCTTCAGGACACAGAACAACTAGATTCCACAGGGTCTTCTCAGCCAGAAGACACTGGGTGAAAGCTAGAAACCAGAGCACATTAGCTAACAGTAACCAGCTATCAGCGTTGCTCCTGGGGGGCCAAACCTCCCACAGCAATTTCAGCAAAGGTGAAGACAATGCAGTGTGCCCACAACTATCTACGATGCTCCCAACTCTCTAATCTAAGACCTTACTTAAAAGCACTTTCTGCTCTTGCAGAAGACCTAAGTTTGGTTCCCAGCCCCCGATTCAGGTGGTTCACAACCATCTCTAACTGTAGCTCCAGGGGACTCCTGGGGACACCCCACAGACATGGCATGCACTCACAGACACTCATAAATAGATCAGATAAAAATGTTAAAGACATCTTTAAAAAATGAAAACTTTCTGAATATCTCTCTCTCTCTCTCTCTCTCTCTCTCTCTCTCTCTCTCTCTCTCTCTCTCTCTCTCTTCCCCCACCCCCTCGCCAAAGAAGATGCTTAAAAGGCAGCTGATAACATTCCACATCCTTTCCTGATACAATCTCCAAACAAGCCAGGAAGACAGCTCCCTTAAACTTATGATAAACATTATCTGAAATAAACAGAACCCCCTTAGTGTTGAAACAGTGTAGATCCACGAAAGCACTCACTGGGTCCCTCCTGGGGTTCTGACACATCTGGCATTGGAAAGAATGACGGCTTTAGATGGCATTGTCTCTACAGCCCAGACTAGTTCATCCCTTGACTATATATTTACAGAGAGCACATGCTTGCACATACTCATGAGTGAACTCGGGGTGAAGGTAGGGTGGGGGGTGTTGCTGACCTCTGTCATGGTGGGCTACCAAGATAGTGTTGGCAAGAAACCAACATCAGGCCACCAAGGCCTGGTTTTCCGGACCCAGATGTGGGCTCTCAGTGGACTATCATCCCCTTTTGAATGAGCTGTACTTCACACAGCTCTCACCCTTCAACTCTGGCTGAATGCAGCTGTGTCTGATATGGACAATATAACCAGGCTCACAGAGAAGGGCCATTATTCATCTCTTGCCTGGTGCCCAGGTCTGAGGCAGTCTACACTCCAGATTTGGCCCCAATACCTCCTCTGCAAAATCCAAGTATCCTTTACAAGGGGGTAGACAGTAAACTAGAGACAACTTCACTGATGTCCAGCTATACCCAGGCTGAAGCCAGATCAGGTCAGAATGTTCCTTAGCTGGAAACTGGGCATCTCCAGAACCTTCCAGGAAGGAAACAGATCTCTGAGTGACATCCATCACCACCACCACCAATCTTGTTGAATGACTCGTGAGGAGTTCCAACCCTGGCTGTGGACATACAAGGCTGGGTCTGACCTCATGCCCAGTAAACAAGGCATCTGGGCAAGCTGCAGAACAAGAGGGCAGTGTGGGCACAGAGGTCATTCTGCAGAGATGACAGTGTGCCTAGAGGGACAGTGAACAAGGAAGCGAGGATCTTGGCTAAAACCAGCACTCAGGAGGCAAGCAAAGGAGGCTCTTAAATTTCATGTCAGCTTTGGCTACGTAGTGAGACTTGGACAAAACTGAGGGCTGGGGTCGTGGCTCAGTGGTAGAGTTTTGCCTATGTGCTCAGTCCTAAGTTTCATCTCCATGAGAAAAAAAATAGGAGGAAGGGGAGGAAGTAAGGATGAGGATGAGGGAGAGAAGAATGAAGAGGAAAAGGAACAAAGAAGGGAGAAGAGAGAGGAGGAGGGAGAGGAGAAGGAGCAAAGAAGGAAGGGGAGGAGAGAGAGGAGGAGGAAGAGGAGAAGGAGGAAAGAAGGAAGGGGAGCAGGGAGAGGAGGAGGAAGAGGAGAAGTAAGGAAGAAGGAGGAGGGGGAGGAAGAGGAAGAGAAAAGGAGCAAAGAAGGAAGGGGAGGAGGGAGAGGAGGAGGAAGAGGAGAAGGGGGAAAAGATGGAGAAAAAAGAGGAGAAAGAGGAGGGGGAAAAGGAGAAGGGAGAGGAGAGAGGAGGGAGGGGAGAAGGAGAAGGAGAAGGAGAAGGAGAAGGAGAAGGAGAAGGAGAAGGAGAAGGAGAAGGAGAAGGAGGAGAAGGAGAAGGAGAAGGAGAAGGAGAAGGAGAAGGAGAAGGAGAAGGAGAAGGAGAAGGAGAAGGTGAGGGAAGGGCAGAGCCTGAGAGTCATGACTCCCGAGATCTGGAATCAGCTCCGGCAGGCTTCCAGAGCAGCTAGAGCTTGCCTGCCGAGAGTGAGGGGTGCAACCGGGGGCCCACAGAGCCCATGAGCTGCAGGCTGACTGCTGCCCTGCAGCTCTGACCTCCAGGAGAAGCAAGTTGGAGCTTCGCCTCCCTTCCTCTCCAGCCTTCCTCTGTCCTTACTGGAGCGAAAGTTTCTAATCCCTTAAAGACAAAAAGAACCTGGCCTGCTTAAAGTAAATATGGCTGGGTACACGGGAAGCTTCACCAGTGCCCCAGCACCTGCGGACTTGGATGGAATATCCAAGTTGGGGTGAGTTTAGGGGGGTTACTAGAGGTTTACGTGTATCTATGAGATGTGTGCTGTGAGCGTGCTAGTGTGTGTGGAGTGTGATGTGTGCACAGTGTGTAACATGTTGGGCACACAGAAGGCATGTTTGTGCGGTGTATACAGGAGCATGGGGGTGTAGGGACATGTGTGTGATAAAGAGATGAAGTCCCTCAGGCTGTGTCCCTACCCCACCTCCCCAAATCTGGACACAGCAGGCACCCTGAAGACAACAGACACATGACTCATTTGTCCAAAGAGCAAGAGGAAGCAATAAGACCTTTAATTTTAAAAACGCACAGCTGGGTAAGTTCTTCATTAACACTGTCCTAAAAGAAAACAGGAGGCTACCACTGTGAGCTATTGCCTGTGACAGGATCCCAGAAAAACCCAGTCCTAGTGGAAGGGTTCCAGGCAGGGTTGAAGACTGCTGAGAGGGATTTCTTCACTGGGGAGAATGGGGTGGGGGCAAGGCCATGGGACATGGTCACACCCACAGAACCTGTCTTTTACGTTCCTCACAGTACCCACCCATACAAGCTGTCATGACAGGGCCCCAAATCGCCCCTTCACAGATGGGGTGGGGGAAACAGCAATCCCAATTAAGGTCCAGGCTGTCAATGGCATCAAGTTATTAATCTCTGTGTAGTAAATGTGAACCGGGACCTGCTTACACAGCCAATTGAGCATGCTCTAAATTAGTGTTTGTAGGTAATTGATTCAGCTGCCAGCCCCATGCCAGCCAGCTACAGCCAGTTACGCACTAACATTAAATAATATGAGGTGGTAAAATGGACCGCCTGATTGGGCCCGGAGTCAGATGCTGGGCGAGCCCGATTTGTCCAAACATTAACGTCTTACTGGTTTAACACAATTTACTACACCTCAATTTTCGAAAATGATTTTCATTTCCTTGCTGGCAGGCGTAGCACAGAGGAGAAGGCAGTGTCTTCATAAACGACATCAGCTAGCTTACGCTTTTTTAACATGCCCTCAAGATTGTATAATAAATCTCTGATAATTAAAAAAAGGGGTGTGTGGGGGGGAGACAGGGCATAGGCTGTGGTCTCTAGCTGGCATCCCTGTGTAGGTAAAGCTATCTGTCTGGTTCTACCCAGCTTCCAGTCCTGGCTGAGAGTCTTCCTGCCCCACCTCTGCCCTGCTCTGTGGCCTGCAGGTTTGAAGGATGCCCACCATGAGTGCAGGGCACACACGAAAAGGAAGCTTGCTTCCTTTTGCCTCCATGAGCCCAAGCCCACATCATACTTGGGCTGCTCTGATCTATCTGCACAGCAGTCCAGTCTGTGCTAAAAGGGCCACATCCCCTGGGTAGCTAACAACACCTGTTTAGAAGGCTCTGATTTTAACTTGAGAATAATCCTCAAGTCTCCAGTGTCATGCAGTATGTTAGAAAAATAGCTCAAATCCCTTTTTTCTCTCTTCCATCCATCTGTCCATCCATCTACCCATCCATACAACTCAGGTATGTTTCCTGATACCAGCTACTGAATAGGAAGATGAGACACAATTCCTGAGACATCTCCAGGTTCTCATGAACACAGACTGCAATGATGCCATAAAGTGGCCCAGGCAATGACAGACAGGCCTGCCTGTGGAAAGAGAGCTTGGGACTAAGAGTCAACCCAGTTCATGGCCACAGATGTCTAAGGGGCAGGGGAGTGCTGGCTTGAAACCTAGGCAGAGACATCTTCAGATATGATGACATCTATGGACAACTGTCCAGGAGCAGACTTTGCATCTCATTCCTGTTACCGCCTCTTCTGCTCTTCCCTGTATGCCCATTCTCACCAGCCTCTTTATGCTAAGTTCTCAGGCACCCAACGATTGGGTGCTCCCACTGGCTGAGGCCCACAGACAGACGCTATTTCCCTCTACAGTAGTGGCTCTTAACCTTCTTAATGCTGTGACCTTTTAATACAGTTCCTCATGTTGTGGTAACCCCCCCAAACCATAAAATTATTTTGTTGCTACTTCATAACTGTAATTGCGCTACTGTTATGAACTGTAATGCAATGTAATCTATTATGTAGGATATCTGATATGCAACCCCAAAGGGGTTGAGACCCACAGGCTGAGAATCACTGCTCTAGAATCTAGCCGTCTACATCTATTATGGGCCACAGGTAGATGTGGCATACATGGTACACATGAGAAAACCGGCTGGTCATCATGCCAATCTTTGCACTTGATACCCTCTGTATACCTAGTCAGACACCTGCCAGCATGCTGGCGAAGCTTCAGACTGCTCTGTCCATAACTCAGAGATCTAGTCACTAAGCTCTCCCCAGGATACCTAGCAGCCCAGCGTAATGCACAGCCTTCTCTTTGAATCTTGGTTTAAGGAAACCAAGGAATCCAAACAGAAAAGACAGTTTTACATCAATCTAGTCCAAAGCAAAGGATAATATAAAGGAATTAGAGTCAGGGCACTGGAAGGAGGGCTCATGGGTCAAAAGCATTTAGTGATGATCTTCCAGAGGACCCAGATTTAGTTCCCAGCACCCACATCAGGTGGAGTTACTGCTTGTAACTCCTGCTCCAGGGATCTACTGTCCTCTTCAGGCACTTGCATGCACATGGTACACATAAGCTAACACACACACACAAACACGCACACATGCATGCGCACAAACACACACATGCGCACAAACACACACATGCGCGCGCACACAACACACACACACACACACACACACACACACGCACAAGAGAGGGCTGACAAGATGGCTCAGCAGGTCAAAGCACTCGTCTCTAAGCCTAACAACCTGAGTTTGATCCTTAGGACTCAAGAGTCCGAAGAGAGAATCTTCTGACCTCCATAGGCACGCTCAGGTATGCATGCACCCCCCCCACACACACACACATACTAAGCCAACTAACTAAATACAAGAATTTATAGTCAGTCTTCGGCAGGAGAAGGGGACTGACTCTAAGGACCCTGTGGATACCAAGCAGCCTTCCTAGACACCCAAGCCACCTGTACCCACACCTCCTCCCCTACTATTTCAAACCAACTGGAGGTTACTTATAAGACCCAACACAATGTCCATAGTAGTTACATTGTGCAGACTGCAGAAAAATGACAAGGAAAGGCCTATTCGTGTTCAGTTACTGACTCAAAGTTTGTGCCACAGTTGGCAGGTGGCTGCATCCATGATGCAGGATGCTCAGGTATAGAAAGCTGCTTGTATTGTTTATTTGTATGGTTAGAGAGGATAATGGCAGGGTAATTACAGAAAGAGAAATGTCTCACTGAGACATCTCCTGAAATATTTACATGGGAAATAACATGATGTCTGGGCTGTTCACATACGCCAGCAAACCAAAACATAAACACAAAACTAAACAACAGTGGATGAGCACCTCAGGGTTCATTATGCTATAGAACTCCTTTACATTTCTGAAAAACAAAACTCCTCCATTAAACCAAGGCATTCCTTGCTACAGACCCAAAGCCCATGTAGCTCTGACTATGGGCGGCAGTAGGGTCAGGGTCAGGGCTGAGGAGAGTGTCTCAGGGTCCCTTCCAGAGCCAGCCCCCTACAGCACAGGGCACAGCTGACTGACAGGCAGAGGTTGTGGGGGCCCCATGCGGAGATATGCTATTCTTGCTCCGATTTCTCGGTTATTTTTATTTAAGGCATCTGTTATGGGTCACTATGAGTCAACTCAATTGGGAACAGGTTTCTGGGCCAGCGCCAGTCTGAGGGGCTCATTGCTCCGCCTTCCACCCTGAGCTAGCTGGATAGCTCTGTTCTCATCTCAGATCCTTGAGGGGGAGGGGGAAATGCTGCGCAAACTGCAATCAAAGAGGCTGTGCACACCCTTCCCCAGTGTCCTTGGCGAGACAGAGGCTCCCTCATCTTTGATAAGACAGTTGTTACATGCCCCCTCCTGGGACATCGGAGCAGCCAATGAAAGCCATTTTAACAATTCCGTGTCCTTCAGGGTAAGAAGAGGACTCCAGACACTCAGCTGACCTTTCAGGGTTAAACTCTGAAAAAGGCCTCCATTTCACAGCCCACAGTGAACACACGTGTCACGCTGGCCACTGCTGACCCCACCTGTGTGCCTCAGTACTGCTCTTTACACTGATGTAAAAGCAAGGCCATGGGGGTTGGCACAGCATAATAGTCCTTTCTCTGCTGCTATAATAAAATACCCAAGACAGGCTATTTTATAAAGAAAAGAGGTTTGTATAGCTTATAATTTTGGAAGCTAAAAGTTCAAGATTAAGCTCACTGGTTTGGCCGCACAAGAAGCCCGAGATCTGGGTGTGGCCAGGTTGGTTCTTCTTCACAACAATTCTTTCTCTAGAACTACCTTTGAGTACAGGACTCCCAGTGACACAAGGGTCTCTCAATAGGCCCCACCTCAAAGGCCCAACTCCAGTCACATCACCACACTGTGGACCCAGCTTCCCTGGGCCCTTCCAAGGACAGGACCCTTGGAAGACACAACAGAAAAGAATCAGCTCCCCTGGCACAGGGCAGGCCTCACGGCCACCAGAGGGACTTGGGGCTGTCGGCACAGGAAACAGGGTAACAGCTGTCAAACCAATACAAATCCAGGTAGGAAAGGGAACCTGGGATGGGAATGGGGACAAGTATGTCTCCAGGACACCGTGTGATCACCAGTGGGAGACCCAGGATGGGGTAGGGGATCTGATCTGGGTCCCAGAGCAGAGCTAGGCTTCCCCGGGCAGCACCTGGGCATGCCAACCTGCGAGTGACAAGCCTAATTGGAGCTGGAGGTGGATGGGGCTCTCCAGGGAGGTTTATGAGCCACTTAACCATCCCTCGACCCAGTCGCCAAGCACAGCAGACATAATGGTGCTGTTTACACATAAAAATGGCAAGCTGTTTTACTAGTGGCTTTTGGAGGCACAATAGCGGCTATTGGGTAAAGTTTCCCCCACAAATTGCAGAAACAAAGTCCAGGAGTGGAATGATGGGACACTAAACCAGCCTGGAAAGTTATCAAGACCCATTACCATCAAACACCCTGCCGGGAGCCAGGGAGGTGGCGGACACCAGAGGGACCGTAATCTCTGCCTAGGATCCCAAGGCCGCACATATCCCCACTCGATCGCGTGCGCTGCTCCAGCCCTCATCTGTTACTTGCTTGGGGAACATAAATTGCGGGTTTTTTACATTTTAATCTTTACTCAGAGACACACAGCTTACCTTTCCATCTCGTATTCCTTCATTCCCACTTTTACAGCCTTCATTACCTAGAGGACAGGCATTAAGCAAAGACATTTGTATTAAGCAGATAAGTAACACGGACTTATAAATAATGTATAACACTTTTTCTAAAGCTCCTCTTTAAAGGAAAAAGGAGGAGGGTGATCTGTGCACAGTGGTGCAGAAAAGTGACAAATTGGACCTTTGTAACAGCTCTAAGACCCACAGAGTTTATGTGGACCATTGTGGAGCACCTTTGTTTGGAAGTCGATAAACGCCATAGTGCTATAGCTTGCAGGTAACCAGAAACCTGAAGACAAAAGAACTGACCAAAATGTTTGGCAAATCCTGAATATTAAGAAAGGGTCTTATTTATTTATTTACTTTTACCTAATTTTCATAAACAGAGAAATTAGCCAGAACAAGAGATTACGTGGCCTTTTGACTATGGGTGTCATCTGTAACATTAAGCTGTGACGGTCCCTGAGCAGGCAGGCTATCCCAGGTATCTTGAGTGGCCTTTAAAATACTGGCTTTCTTATTCACATGTGGAGCTGTCTGTGGAAAATGGGTGAGGGCAGACTTGGTAAAGCACACCTGCAATACTGGCACTTGGGAGGTAGAGGTAATAGGATCATAGCTTTGAGATAGCCTAGGCTACACAGTGAGCTCAAGGCCATCTTGGGATATATAGCAAGATGTTGTCTTTAAAAACAAAAAGAAAGAAGAGGAAAAAATGGCTCAATGATTAAAGAATGCTTGCTGTTCATTCATGAGGACTGGAGTTTGGGTCCCCACAGTCACACTGGGCTCACGACTGTCCATAATGCCAGCTCCAAACGATCCAATGCCCTCTTCTGGCCTCCAAGGGCATGACACTCACATGGACATACACTTACACAGACACACATGCAAATGTTTGTTTGGTTTTTGGTTTTTCGAGACAGGGTTTCTCTGTGTAGCTCTGGCTGTCCTGGAACTCACTCTGTAGACCAGGCTGGCCTCGAACTCAGAAACCCGCCTGCCTCTGCCTCCCGAGTGCCGGGATTAAAGGCGTGCACCACCACTGCCCGGCAACACACATTCAAATGTACACAGACACAAATAAACAAACAATAATTGAAATTAAAAGAAAAAGAAAAAAAATAGAATGGCCCATAGGATCATAGATTTGAATGTTTGGTCGCCAGGGAGTAGCAATTTGAAAGGACTAGGAGGTGTGGCCTTGTTGGAGGACGTGTGCCACTCGGGGTAGGCTCTGAGGTTACAGCCCGTGCCAAACCAGAGTCTCTTTCTTCCTGCTGCCTACAGATCTGGATGCAGAACTCTCAACTTTGCTAGCACCATGTCTGCCTGTGTGCCGTCATGCTCCCTGCCATGATGACAATCGACTAAACCTCTGAAACTGCCAGCCAGCCCCAACTAAATGCTTTCTTTTATAAGAGTTGCCGTGGGCATGACGTCTCTTCACAGCCATAGAGCACTAAGACAGGCAGCAGTAGGAGCTGGAATTACAGTCACAGATGGAAGATGCTTTAACACGAGCTGGGAAGTCCAGGATGTCAGGAAAGCCCTGCTCTCTTGGAAACAGGACCATTTGGTTAGACAGTCCGAGAGGCCTAGCAACATGGCCCTCATGAAGGTGGGAACCTTAAGATGAAGAGGGAGCAGAGAGTCTCCATCCGTGCCCTGCATCTACCACGAGAGAGAAAGCTTTCTCCCACCTTCCCTTTCCACGTGCATTTCTCTTCCTTACAGTTCCCTAGCCCTCCCCAAAGCCATGTCCCCACAGACTAGTGTGTTTGAACATTTGGGCTCCAGTGGGGGCTACTGCTTGGGGGAGGCTGTGGAACCTTTAGGGGTGAGGTAGGAAGCCGGGTGCTGGGGAGCTGGCACTGAGGGCTGTTGCCCAGCCAGCCACTCTTCCTACCCCAGTCTCTCTGCTTCTCGGTGGGCTGAGGTATGAGTGATCTTTGCATGCTCCTGCCTCCAAGGAGCTACCCATCACTCCACCGTGATAGATTGTAAGTCAGAACAAATCCCTCCTCCCTGAGGTCACTTCCTGTCAGGCGTTTGATCACAGCAATTAGCAAAGTCATTAATGTACTACTGCCCAACAGAAGCTGGTGCCCAACTCACCTCACGGTGGGCCTCGCTGGAGATCCGATTTGTGTAGCGCAAAACCTCTAGCTCCATGTCTGTCTTGAACACTCTGCTGCAGAGAGGAGAGAAAGACAGGGCCAACTCAGTGATCTGGCAGGGTCGAGAAGACTTCCCCAGGGAGACTGATCACCACCCCTGGGAACTAGGTCAGAGAAGCCCAACATCCATGGCAATATGTAATACTGAGCCATCTAGAAGAAAACCTGGGGTCAGGGAAATGGGGCAGCTGCCCTTGTCCTAGGCACCAGCTGCAGGCAGACAGCCTATAACAATGACGGCTGGCAGCTGCTAGGGGTCCCCAGCCTTGGTGACCATACACACCCTGCCTGCATGAGCCCCAGTTTCCTGATTCACAGAAGCAGAATAGAATCTACATGGCAGATGGGTTAGGCCTCGCACTGAGGAGTACTGCTGGCATCCCAGGGTTCTGCCCTATTGGCTGAAGGTACCTGTAGTGGTTTGAATGAAAATGGTCCCCATAGGTCTATAGGGAGTGGCACTTTCAGGAGGTGTGGCCTTGTTGGAGTCGGTGTACTCTTGTTAGAGGAAGTGCATCACTAGGAGGTGGACTTTGAGGTCTCAGAAGCTCAAGCCCAGGCTTAGTGGCTCACTGTCTTTGCCTGCTCCCTTTGGATTAAGAGTCTGCTGTGGGCTGGAGAGATGGCTCAGCGGTTAAGAGCACTAACTGATTTTCCATAGGTCCTAAGTTCAATTCCCAGCAAGCACATGGTGGCTCACAACCATCTGTAATGGAATCTGATGACCTCTTCTGGTGTGTCTGAAGACAGGTACAGTGTACTCATACACATAAAATAAATAAATAATTCTTAAAAAAAAAAAAAGAGTGCTGCATTGCTATGCTCCCCACCATGAAGATAACGGACTAAACCTCTGAAAATGTAAGCCAGCCCCAATTAAATGTAGTCCTTTATAAGAGCTGCCATGGTTCTGGTGTCTCTTCACAGCAATAGAAACCCTGATGACAACATTACCACAAACATAGAGAACCGCTGGTCTACAGAGAGCAGGAGACGGGGGAAGCATGAGGACAGAGGTGGTGATGAAGTGACAGCAGGGGACCCTGAGGACTCTCTTACAACCCAGAGGTCCGGAGGGCGTCACAGCCAAGCTCCGTAATGTATCAGCCCAGAAGTGCCTAGTTTCTAGGCACTGAGCCAGTCTTATCCCTAAGTAAGATTCATGTAAAGGGTAAATGCTTACTCTCCTCCTCCACCCGTCTGAAGTGACTAACACCAGGTCCACGGGCATGAGAGGCACCAGCAACATTGGGCAGAGACAGACCAGAGACCCACCACACCCCAGGCGTGATTCAGACACCCAACTCTGCCTTGGTTTCCTCGTCTGCAAAGTGAAGACGATGGCAGTGTTTGCCCAAAGGGATAAGACAAAGTCTCATTATTTAGCTCGGGCTGGCCTTGACTCTCTACAATGTGTGTGCCCAGCAAAGTCCTGGCACTTTGAAGGAAGCGGTGCCAGGCACCTGGGAGAGCTGTGTCTGGCCCACGAAGAGAGAATAAACCTTGGAGCTGTTGGCTGACCCACACTGCTGGCCTTGAAGCCTTAGAAGAGCTCCTTGATCTGCATGGAGATAGAACTCCCATCCCTCAGTACTACAGGTGATTGCTTCTGAGGCACCCCCACCCCATTACGCCCAAATCCACAAACTGCACATAGCCCCCCCCAACCCCCCCATACTTAGAATCGTTTCTAGATGACTTACCACACCCAATATACAAGGAGCGTGGTGTGAGGGTCACTGTGTGGGGCTCTGCACATACACTACACTGTGGCTTAACTCTGCAAGGTCCTTGGGGGCTCATGTTTTGATTACTTGCTCCCCAGATGGGGTACTGTTTTGGGAGATTCTGGAATTTTAAGCAGGACTAAATGGAGGTCACTGGGGTGGAACCTTAAGATATCCTCCACTTCCTGTCAGCTCTCTCTACTTCCTGGTTGGCCAGGGAGTGAACAGCTCTCCTCTGACACAGGCTCCTGCAGCTATGGTGCTCTGCCCAAGAGAATAGGGCCAAGCACCTATGGATGTAATCATGAACCAGAACAAACCCTCCTTCTGACCTCCTCAGTGGCTTTGGGAGGTATTTTGGTCACAGAGATGCAAAGTGACTGGTGTAAGTTCAGTTGCAGCCACCGCACAACCCACTACAGAGCACACGGACTATATGTGGAGTGGATGATAAGCATAAACCAGCACTGAGGCAGGACTGAGGGCCTGAGGGATAGCAGAGGCTAGACCACAGCATTTCCATCTACTTCCTTTAGGTAGATTTAGTATGGTGATCAGCACTTGGTTGATACAAGTATTGATTTTTAGAAAGTTCTGGAATTTTTTCCCTAATGTAGCTGACTGAACCCACGGAAATGGGGGAATGACTGCATTGCCAAACACTGGAATTTACAGCAGGCCCACTCACAAAGCTGGACAGACCTCAGAAAACAAACATAGCCTCCTTTTTCTTAAATTACCATTTGCCATGTGTAGGCCTCATGAATGGTAACAGATACCGACTACTTTGCCCTAACTCAGCTCCCCGGGCACCAAGGCACTCATTTCTCAAGAGCTGAGAGAACTGGTGGCCAATCTGTCCTCTCCAGGAGTCTCGCTGACTCCTTACGTCATTTGGGATGTTCTGGTGGGACCAACTGAGGTATGGATGTGTCTGTAGCCCAGTCAGGCCTGCTTCGTCACCAAGGGCCTTCCTCAGTATACTTCCTGACCATTCATCTCAGAGATCGTTTCCCAGGGAACACAGTCTGAAAAGGCATCTTCACTCCCATTTTGCAGTCAGGCAAACTGAGACTTAGCCAAAACATTATCAAAGGCTGCATGGCCCGCTGTGCTTCAACGGCTCCCTTGTCCTTACACTCCACCTAAAACCAGAACTCTCCAGCCAAACTACTGATCGAGTATAACAGCAAAGGGTCATGGCCAACCATCCAAAAGCTCAGGAATGAGAGAAACAGTTCCAGGCATACGCCAGCAAAAAAGATAATGAACAGATATAATGAGATGCGTTTACGATTTATTTTTATTATTTTAAATGATGAGAACGTCTGTGTGGGGGTTTGTGCACGGAAGTGCCATCGCAGATGGAGACCGGTAGTACATGTTGGATCCACCTGGCTGGAGTCACAGGTGGCTGCGAACCACCATGTGGGTGCTGGGAACTCAGGTCCTAGGCAAGAGTAGTATGCATCCCTGACCACTGAGCCATCTCTCCAGCCCCTGGATATTTTTAGAAAGTGGCATTGGTCTGAAAGTATAATTAAACACGGCAGAAGGTAAGGCGGTCAGTGAGTCAAGGAAATAAACTATAAAAATTAGTGTTCAAAGTGTGTGGCCTTGGGAACATCCACGAGAATTGGATGGGTTCATTTTCACGCAGACATGCAAGACACTTAAGGGTGCTCAATGATGTGGTAAGCGAGGCGTGAAGTCCTCCTATCCATGAGAAGAAAAAGGCGAATGAAACTCTGCATTAAACAGAGGCACAGAAGCTCCGGTGACTCGCACATCTCCTTCCTGTGCAAGGGGGAGCTAGAGTCTCGTGGTGGATTTAGCAGCATGGGCAGGGTAGGTCAAATCAGAACGATTGAGTATGCAATGTGTGCCACCTGCGATGGCACATATCCTACACGCAGTGTCAGTAGGTGGGACTTCCGTCAACGAGAGACACGGATGTGAAGGGGCACACGAAATGCTCCAACACAAATCCAGAGGCTAGACCGCTTCCACAGCACAGCAGCCACCAGTCTCAGAGGTCAGGGCTACCATCTGGACCTTAACTGTCCCCACAGAGGGACCTTCCCTCCTCTACAATGGATGTCTCAGGGATTTTGTCACAGTGGCAGAAAGCTATCATTGGTAAGAAAATGTCACTTCATCCAGGGAAAATATGGGAACTGAACCACATGTGTCAAGGACAACGGGGGAAATTCCTGTTTATAATTTTTTTCTAACTTAAAAAAAAAAGACTTCCTCATTAACATGTTTTACAGATTTGTGTGTGTCCATGTGTGTGTGTGTGCGTGCGTGTGTGCATGTGTGGTGTGTAGGCCTGAGCATATGTATGTGCAGCACATGTGTGCAGGTGCCTGTGGAAGTCTGACGATGGTGTGGGACCTCCTGGAGCTGGAGTTACAGTGCTTACACCTGACAGAGGTGCTAGGAACTCAGCCCAGGTTCTCTGCAAGAACAAGGTCCTGGGTTTATACTGCTGAGATAGAACACTGGGACCAGAAGCAACCTGGGGAGGAAAGGGTTTATTTCATCTTACTGCTTAAACTCCAGCATCCAGAGAATTCAGGGTAGGAACCTGGAGGCAGGAGTTGATGCGCAGGCCATGAAGGAGTGCTGCTTGATGGTTTGCTCCCCATGGCCTTCTCAACCTGCTTTCTTACACCATCCAGGACCATCCAGGGATGGCACCACCCACAGTGAATCACCAGTTTAACAACAACCAAAAAAAGCACCACATGCCCAACCACAGGGCCAGAGACGGGGAAGCACTTTCTCAATTGAGTTTCCCTCTTCTAAAATGACTCTGGCTAGTGTCAAGTTGACAAAAAAACTAGGCGGCGTGAGCAGCGGCAAGTGCTCTTCACTGCTAAGCCATCTCTCCAGAGAGGCTTAGCACACATGCACGCACCCACGCATCTCCAGAGACAGGGTTTCTCTCTTAGCCCTGGTTGTCCTAGCACTCAGTCTGTATAACAGGCTGGTCTTGAACTCATAGGAATATGCCTGCCTCTGTCTCCCAGGTGATGAGATTAATGGTGCGCACCCCCCCCCCCCAGTGCATTTCAATATTTTTAATGATCCTAGCAGTATTATCACCTCAGGCATACTTTTTTCTTTTATTTTGAGACAGTCTTACTATGTAGACTAAGCTGGCCTTCAGTTCTTTACATAGCCCAGGTTAGCTTTGAACTTGCAATCTCCTTGACTCTGGTCCGAAAGTGCTAGGGTCACAGGTATGTACCATCACATGTAGCTATATAGCTATATATCATTTCTTTATATTAAAAACATTCAAAACTCCTCCCCAGTAGCTAATTCCAAATATTCAATTAATTGGTAGCAATCCCGTCTATGCAACTGCACCCTTGTGCCTATAAACCACTCCCTATCTCCCCACACATTCCTTCCAGGCTCTGGTTATAGTTTCTAACTTTTAAAAGTAGACAGATGCTGCTTTTACCCTAACAAAAGGGTTTTTATTTTCCAAAAAGATATACCAAAGGGGAATAAAATATGGAGTAATTCTTTGCAGTCCTGGGAATGGGACCAAGGGCCTCCTGTGGCTTAGGCGTCTACTGCAGAGCTGCATGCAGGCGGGTGTTCTGCAGCTGGTGGTTATGTAAGGGAAACATCTCTTTGCTTTGCTACCAGAAGCCTGCCCTTAGAAAGCAGGCTGGTGATGTCAGGACATGAAGGGCTGCCTCCGGGAACATTCCTGAGGCGGGCATGGACCATAACCACATCGATGTCGATGAAAACCCAGGTTTATGGTTTTTTTTCATTTTTATTTTTGTTGCTATTTTTACATTTTACAGTTATCTTCTACCTCCCCAAACATGGGAGATTTACTGCTCAATAAAGAGCAGATGAAATGGTAAGAATCTTGACAAAAAAAAAAAAAAAAAGCCATGACGCGAGCTGGAGGTGAGAAGAGCGGCGAGGACAGGGCTGTGTGGTGTGGGAGGTGATGTGGGGTCCAGCAGCCTCAGCTCGTGAGGGGAAGGGAGACGGTGCAGAAAGTGCGTGCGCAGAGCGAGTCACAAGCAGGGCCCTTGGGTGGCAAGCTAGCAAAGGGAACCCGGGGGAGAGCCAAAAGAACCAAAGCACTAAAAGCATCCTGTGAGGGACGGGAGGCAGGGTGGCTGGCAGGATTTAGACCTACTGTCTGTATACTAGTCTGCATTACGGGATCCTCTCTCTTTTTAATATAATTTATTACATATATTAATTATTCAAAAGAATGGGTTTCATTTTGACATTTTTGTACTTTTTTTTTTTTTTTTTTTTTTTGGTTTTTCGAGACAGGGTTTCTCTGTGTAGCCCTCGCTGTCCTGGAACTCACTCTGTAGACCAGGCTGGCCTCGAACTCAGAAATCTGCCTGTCTCTGCCTCCCAAGTGCTGGGATTAAAGGCGTGCGCCACCACTGCCCGGCTCCAGAATATTCTTTAAAAAATAAAATCAAGACTGAAAGAACAAATGGCCCAATCAATAAATGGGCAAATGCACAGAGCCGGCGGTTCTGAAAGGAAGTAATACCTAATGGTCATAAGCACGTGAGAAAACCCTTCAGCAAGCTCCACCACCAGGGAAATGCAGTAAGATCCCACCTCGCTCCGCCAGAATGGCTATCTATCAAGAAAACCAGTGGAGTTTTCTAACAAGGTACACAGACTGCTTGGGCAACACTTTTAAACTTTTAATGGGGGCATCATGGTAAATGTGCATTCACCTTGCTAGTAAGGACGTGCCAATCTGACATTCCCAGTTAGGAAATTAAAAATGTCCCTCTCTCAAAACCTGGAGACTCGGGAGAGAGAAAAAGCAATTATAACACGGGAAAGGAAGGCTGCCATGGGAAGGCCTGGATTCTACAGGGGGTGATGATGGAAAGAAGCCAGACTCCTCCCAATGGACCCAATGAGGAGGCCTCCCACAGCAAGACCTGCCAACTGGGCAGAGGAGACTAGAGAACAGGCCAAGGGTCCTCTCTGCACATGGCTTTTAATGGCCAGTTCAGCTCCTTTGCAGAAGGCTAAGCACCCCACCTTTCCCTCTAACAAAGCAGCAATCAGGCACCTTCAAGATCAGCCAGGTTGGAGAAGCCAGTCAGTACCCGCCAGTCAGCGCCTGTGTCTCTGCCCAGGGGACCTACGATCCACCCACCTGTCCTCTGCTGCCCACAAGAGAGAGCCAGGGGGAGGAAAGGGATGGGCTCTGACTGCTGTGAACTCAGTCATTTCTCAGACTCCATCAGAAGCAGCCAGCCCTCAGGACAGCACAGAAGCAGCTGTGTCTCCATGGTACCATACAGGAAGCAGCCAGCCACTGGCTAACATGAATGAGGAAGGCCCTGCAGCATGCTACTGCCTTCCACGGGCTTTAAAGCCTTCCTTCAGAGTCAGGTAGGCAGAACAATCCCAGCTTGTGAGACTGCTCCCAGACAGACACCCTTTCTTTCCTGAAGCCCAGCTGCACTGTTTGTCTGTCAGGGACCTCTGATTCTACAGCAAGGGACCAGAATGTTTGCTGGTATCCCCCCAACCCCACCCTCGAGGGGCAAGTCTAGAGAAAAGGTGGAACTCAGAGAAGAGCCCCAGGTAACAGTGGAGGTCCAGAACTACACGAAGGATAACCTTGTGACTGCTGCATCTCTTACTGCCACCCTCCATAGACTTCAGGCATATCTTGGATGCAGTGATGGTCAAGTGATGCCACAACTATATCAGATATAGGTGACTCTGGCCCGTGACTCTGGGGCCTTCGACTGCGCTGAGACTGTCACACTGCTCCTGCCTGTACATCACACTCCCTCAGCCTGTGTCCATCCATCCACAGGGCCCCACCTTGTTTGCTGCAGAGTGCAGGGGAGAGAGAGCCCAGGACCAGGAGCGGCCATGTGCCTCGCCTGATCACTGTATGGTCCCCATCTCTGGGTGTGCATTCAGGAGAGGTAGACTCCCAACTTCTTCCACCTGGTCTACCCTCCCTGCAGAGGCTCCTATCAGCAGATGAACAACCGAACATCAAGCTAGGGGGTGGGCCACTCTGCCTCTCTTTCCACAGATGCCAAGTTTTGTGTTTCCGGATACATACTCTCCTTTCTCCTGAGGATGGCTCTCTGCTCTACCTGCCAAGTCCTTTACCCTCTTTGTTTTTGGTTTATGAGGCAAGATCTTACTCTATAGTTCAAAGTGACCTCAAATTTACCATGTAGCTCAGGCTAGCTTTGAATTCTAGACTTTCCTGACTTAGCAGGAGTTTGGGGCTTATGGGCATATGCACCAGCTGCCCACATGTAGCTGCAGCTCTAGGGCCACTGAAACTGGACCCTCTTGCAGCAAAATCTCCTGCATTCACTCCACTCTCTTGCAGCCAAACTCCTCAAAAGCAACTTCTTCATTCGCTACAAACCTCCCCTCCTTCCCTCTGCCTTCTGGCTATCTTGTATCCTCATCCTTCTGCCAACCTTCCTCTCACCTGCTCCTGGAACCCAGGGCTCACTAGTGGATACAGGCATGGCCCATCATTTTTTGTCCTCCTGACCCCTCCACTTTGCCTTCTATACTTGCTCCCAGTCTCTGGCATATGCCTCTGGACTTGATCTCCTGTTGAAGGTTCCCAGAATCTAGGGCCTAGCATGCAAAAATTCCCACTGTGTTCTGGTCTCTAAAACCCCCTGCTGCTGAAGGCTGACACCTGGCACCTCTACCTCTGGTCCACTTGATAGCCCACATCCAACCCATGGCTCGAGGCTGTCCCTCACAGGTAGAACTTCCCCAGACCCTCTATCTCTAGCCCTGCCTGCTTCGCATAGCACTTGGGGTCATGGTGAGGCAGGACAAGACTCTGACTTCTTGCTTCTAGTAACCTTAGGTATCCTCTAGATGAGTGGGAAATACATGATTCTGCTTCCCACCCACAATCTGCATGCAGCCTCTCCTGCAGCCTCTTCCCCCTGTCTGCCCTTTCACCTCAGTGCCCCCCAGATACCAGGAAACAGCTTTTTCAAGGTTGGAGATGGTTCCCCCCACCCCACCTTTGGTCCTAGATAGTAGAGGGACTCTCTCAGAATGAATGCATTGAAAATCTCTAAGTGGCTTTCAAAAGGCTGAGTAGACTTGAAGAGCAGAGAGCCACAGGGCCAGACATCTGTGGCCCAGAACAGAGCCGAGGAATGTGCTGCTCACTACCACAGTCTGAAGAAGACAATCAGACAGCACACACGCCGGACAGCTCACTCTCAGGAAAAAAAGAGGTGGCAGGCATAATGACATACAGCTGCAGTCCCAGGATCTAAGAGGCTTGGGCAGGAGGAGCATGAATTTGGAGCTAGCCTGGCCTGCACAGTAAGACACTGTCTCTTGCCTCGGGGTTGTAGGGGGAGTGGGGCAAAGGCCACCACCTTCCTAGTCCTGGCCAGGTACCTTTTCTGTCCCAGTGAGAACAGGGGAGTGGTGGACTGCACTGCTGACCTATCAGGCTAGCAGCACAGCCTCCTGTTAACTGCTGCTGGGCCATAGAGAAGAAGAGGCCCAGGCTAGAAACCACCTCCAAGCCCAGAGCCTTTACTCCCCACTGGAGCCCTTACACATCCCTGGAGGTCTCCTCCAGGTTAGAACCCTTGTTACCTTCACCCCCTCCCACACTCATCCCTGGCTCCTCCCTACAGTGGACTACCATTCCCATGGTGAGAGAAAGAACAGACCCCACAAAATGCTCTTCGAGGCAGAGACTATACTCTCGTAGCCAGTGGGGCTGGAGACTCAGAGCCCTGCCATTAGATCTCTAGATGGTTCATCCAGAGCTACTTTTAAAAAAATCTAGCTAGAGTGGTGAACCACCCTGTAGTCTCAGCATTCGGGAGACTGGGGCAGGAAACGGGAATCTGAGGGCAGCCTGAGCTACCTGGAGATACTTTGTTTTGAAAAACAAATTGACAAAACCAAAACCAAACAGACAAAAGTAGAACTAAGGCAAATTATCCTTGAAAGGCAGTACTCAGAGGCCTGGTTGGTCCCTTCCAACTTAATCTAAGCTTAAGCAGATATCTGCATATACTAATGTAACCAATTATATAGCCCATGAGTGCTCTTGGTCTGTGAGTTTTCCTAGGTGCCAGGGAGAGAGGGCCTGTCCTACCTGATTGGTTAATTCCAAAACACAAACTCAGATACTGCAGACAACACTCAGTCTGTCCAGCAGGCTGCATAGCTTCTCTGTAAGTAATGAGGTCACTTCTATTATGTCTAAGCAAGGAAAAGAGGTTCTCTGTCCTCTATAGGTTAATGAACTGGAGGGAAAGATTCTCTTATGTCCAAGGAGGCATGAGATGGCTACTTAAAATATATGATCCACCCACCAGTTTGGTATCACCACGGGAGGTCAAAGCCACCTCCTATGGGAAGAAACCAAGGAGCAGGGCTCAGGCTAGAACAACATGGGCCCCTGATGAAGCCAGGGCGGGCGGTAGACAGCTCTAGTTCTCAAATGAGAAAAGAGGTACAGGTGATAAGTGCTGGGAGACGTGGGTGTTGCTTGGCCTTGGGGTAATGGCTGTAGGCATCATTATACCCAGGGGGCACAGACAGACAGGAGCAAACCAGGGCTGACAGCACATACCCAGAACCTGAGCACTCAGGAGGTGGAGGCAGGAGGATCATGAGTTTGAAGCCAGCCTGGGCACAGCAAAAACCCAGTGGCTGGATATAAAGCTCAGTAGTGGAATAGCTGTGCACACACATACACGTGCCCTTCCCCCATACACAGAGGTACTAACGTGTGTGGGAAGATGAGGATCACAGGCCTCACCCTGGAACCAGAAACTAGAGTCTCCTCCATAGGCCTGAAATGACAAAAACTATACTAGGCAGAGATTTATTTGTGCAATCTTTTTTTCCCCCCTTAAATATTCACAGGTCACAAAACTGCCTCTAGGTATTAAACCCAGGATTAAGACATCAATTAACTGAGGTCTGAATGCAGCACTGATTAAAATAGTAGCAAGACAGGATGAGGTATTTCCCAGATCAGTCTCTAAGCATCAAGGTGCCAGCTTGTTGAATAAAATCCATTTAAAGGGCCAGGAACTCCACCTCTCCCACAGCTCTCCCAGAGCACAGGCAATGGCTCTGCGGGAGCCAGGTGGCAGGAGTTCACTACCAGAGGACTCCCTAGGCCCCGTCCTCAACATCCCCTCCACACTGGAGCCTGAGTGCATGAAGCAAATCACAGTAACAGGAGGGACAAGAAAGGGGCTGGACAGAGTTACATATCCTTGGGAGGCTCTACCAGCAAATCCATAAATAAACCAGAGCCAAGCTTAGCCCCTACAGGGGTTGTGAAGACAGGCAGGTCCGGGGGGAAGTTCACTCATACTGGAAATGGCCTGATTGTGCATGCCACGGTGCAGACAGAGCAGGTACTCAGGGTTTACTATAAAGTACAGACTCCTCACTTGGGCATCTCCACAAACTTGGTGCAGGAGGAAGCTTGGCGTCTCTGCTCTTGTTCTGGGTCAGACTCCTATTCAAGGCCACACGCTGTTAATGACTGCAGGAATGTTTGTCTAAAACCTGATTGTCTAGAATGAAACTTGACCTATTTCATTCACTCCTCAAGGCTGGAGGCATAAAGAGTAACTAAGATATTTAGACTCTAGGGAGCAGGAGGCTCAAGTTTCCAATATGAGCTATATAGTGACACTTGGTCTCAAAAACAAAACTAAAGATAACTAAGACATGGTACTGTGAGCTTTACAACATCTTATTCTGACCCCCTGTGCTGGTTGTTTTCTGTCAACTTGACACAAACCTATACATACCTAGGTAAAGGCAATTTTAATTGAGAAAATATCTCCATAAGATCGGTTTGCAAACAATGATGATTGATGTGGAAGGGAGCAGCCCACTGTGGGTGATGCAGTCCCTAAGCAGGTGGTCCTGGGGTACATAAGAAAGCAAACTGAGCAAACCATGGGAGCAAGCCAGTAAGCAGCATTCTTCTATGGTCTCTGCTTCAGTTCCTGCCTTGAGTTCCTACCCTGGCTTCCCTCAGGGATGGACTGTGATATAGAAGTGTAGCCAAATAAACCCTTTCCTCTCCAAGTTATTTTTGGTCCTGGGGTTTTATCGCAGCAGTAGAAACCTAACTAAGACACTCTCCAAAGACACTTTAGTGTCTCCGATTACTGTTCTGAACCTGCAGCCACTTTGAATTCCCAAAACAACAGAGTCTCTCAGACAGATCACCCGTGAATGGGGGAGATGTGCCTCAAAGACTGACAAAACTTTGAAAGGAAGTATCTCCGCTCCCCAAAACAGGAACAAACATCTCATGAGAAGCAGACAGTAAGACTTCTCTAGAGTGGCCTGCCAGAACCACAGCTGAGACAGGGCCAGCCCAACCACAAGCTGACCCAGACCGTTTAACTGTGCAGATTTCTCCAGCCTGCCCCGCCCTCCCTAAACCTCAGGCCAATGTCCACCAATGGCTGAGTCTCTTCCCAATACAGCCTCGGTGACTATACCCCTTTCCACTTGATTTCTGAGGTTAGTGGCTAGACCTGATTTGTTGGGTCAGATGCCTGGCACAGGACTCTGGGAACAGTGACACTCCCCCATCCCGTCTTCCACCTTCTGGTGCGTAGGAACCAAGTTCTCTCTCTGCTTTGGGAATCTCTAGTTATTTCATGAAGGGTGTCAGAACTACTCAGCACGAGACAGGCAGTGGTCCTACTGCAGGACTTCCAATATGCCAAGAATCTAGGTCATCGTGGTTTTTAATTCTGGACGCATTTTAAAATTTGGGACATGTTACCCAAAATGTTGGGTCCCGTGCACCTCTGTCCTGCACCCTGTCCTCTGCAGCTTACCTTCTGTGCAGGCTGTAGGCAGGGGAGCTACATTACCCATAGGCTGCATTTTAATGCATGCAGGCCACTTTCACTCCGCTTAATTAACAGTTCTAAAACTGGTCTATGACTCAAATGATCACAGTCTCACTTAAAACCCAAGGAGAAGCACAGCAGCACGGATACACTCACTCTTCCGTGATGCTGCGTCCCGGCACGGAGCTATGAGGCGGGATGAAGGCATCTTCTTTTATTTCCTACCCTACCTCCAGATCAATTTCATCCTCTACAAAACAGCAGAGCACAGCCCAGGCTGAATTATGGCAGTGACACGCCTGCTCTTAGTAAGTTTCAACTTCTGACCTATACGTTCCAGCTGCAATACTGAAGCACAAGCACAGAAATGTGCAGTTATGATCTTGTGTTTGTGGGAAAGGACAATTATGGAGGAATTTACAGGAAATCAAAAAAGGCGCTGCCTGAGAGGGTGCAAAACAATAAAACAGTCACACAAAGAAAATGAATGCTACCCAAAACCAAACCCCAAGAAAACAATCTGAGCGCACCAGCTCCCCATGCCAGGGGAGGCTGCTCTCCGCCTCCCAATCAGACCGGTCCTGGGAGAGCCCCACAGGCCCCAAAATGCTAATCTGGGCCTGAGGTGTTCTGTGGATGCCAGGGACGCTTTCTTGCACAGCCCCTGCTCTCAGCACTGTGGTACTTGACCTGAGACCCAATTCAAGGACAGCAGTCAGCTGGCCTTGCAGAGGGGCTAGGAGTGAGCTGAGGAGGCTGGCACTGGGGCAGGCCCCGGACTCCAGAGTGCTCTGCTAAGCTACAAAACCCTGGGTAAGACTGTGGAGCTAACAGCTTGGACTCCTGGCTTTTCCTTGGGTGAGTTGCTAACTCTCTGTGCCTCAATTTCCTTATCTGTAGCATGGGATAACTAAAGAAGCTATCTTTACATACTAATAGCAACCTCTTTAAATAGAGTGACTTGTGAGTGTTTATTAGCACAGGAGAGTCATGGTAGAAGCCAGTGTGGTTAAGATATGCAAGCAATTGACTCCTGTCTCACCCAATCACTGTGCCAGGCACCTGCTTTGCAGATGAAGAAACGGGAGTGGGGGTATGTGACAAATCCTTCCATTCTCACCAAACGTTGGGTCTGACCACAGCTGTCTCACGGCTGAAGCAACAGAGACAGAGAAGTTCAGAGGTCTTGAAAGAGACAGAGACTGACTAGTCTATGCCTGAGGGGACAGTCTCCCCTGTACAGATACCCTCCATAGGGCTGAGAGGGAGAGAACTGGCAGCCAGAGCATTCAAACCCTGGGTGCTGTTGAGAGTGGTGGGATATACTTAAAATCCCAGCATTTGGGATGAAAAAGTAGAAACAGCTCAAGTTTGAGGCCACCACCACCGCCACCGCCACCACACCACTACCACACCACTACCAAACAAGTAAACAAAACCCAAGAACTCTCAAAATGTAACACCAAATGGTAATTTAATATCACAGAAAGTCCACCTGCTTTGGGAGACGAAGGACCTGCTGCTGTCGCACCCAGAGCCCCTCCCTGGGTTCTAGCAAGGAGGGCAATAATCGTGGCTATGATGGATCTGCCAAGATCAACTGTATCACTGCAGAGACTGGGCCCTGTGCTATTAAAACACACCCCTGAGGCAGCAAGGACAATGTGACATTTCTGAAATTGTTCTACTACCATCAAATGCCAAATAAGTCCTTTTTGCTGCTCACTTTAATAAAGCTGAGAGGTATTCTTATAAACGCAGACTCCACCTTGGAGCCTTGCAAATGTCACTGGAATTAACGTGAGCTTGCTCTAAAGGGAAGAACTAATGGCTCATCCCTCAGGGAGATGCTGGAGCTCGCAAGCCAGCTGTGGTTTCCAACACTCTCCCCACAAAAATGACCCCAGGGGAAAGTCACAGTGCAGGAAATGGTGGACACAGGCCAAACCCCAGTACTCGGGACTTGTCCTGCTGAGTGAGCTGCAGAGACAGACAATAGTTCCTTGACACAAACAAGAAGAGGTGCCATGATCCTGAAGGACATGGTCCCCATCCCCAGAGTGTGTGGCTGTGACTGGCACCTGGCCACGGTCACTACCAACACCTGTCAGCAGCTTCTGGATCTCTACCTGTCTCCCATGGGCAACTGCCACTGACAACACATGGATAAATCTCAGATCTGTTGCTCTCAGTTCTGTCAGTCTCCATGGCCCCCTGGCTGTCACCCTGCTGTCTCCATGGTCACCAGGCTCTTGGAGCAGCACTGGTTACCACTCCTTCCTCTAGCTGAGTCTCCAGTTAGAGGTTAAAATGGCTTTCGGAAATACAAATGTGATCTGCACTCTCCTAAGTCCTTCACATTTTTCCCTGGGCCTTCTTTTTCTCTCAGGAGAAAGCTGAAAAACCTGATAAGCAACAATGTCCTCAGGCCACTCAGGGTCCACTTCCTTGGCTTTGCAGAGCCAACCAAGGCCACCACCTGTTGGGCCCCATTTTGGCCCTGGTTTAGGCCTTGAGGACAAACCCGAACCTGGCTCGAGTTTCTGCGGCCTTGT
The DNA here is from genome assembly GCA_028551405.1 of Uromys caudimaculatus. NCBI lineage: Eukaryota > Metazoa > Chordata > Mammalia > Rodentia > Muridae > Uromys > Uromys caudimaculatus. The sequence goes on along the minus strand of CM052717.1, from coordinate 58,040,530 downwards.
GGGAAAGCCTAAGCCTGGCTCGAGTTTTGAGACCTGTCTCAGTCACTTCCATATCGGGGTGACTCAGCAAGACCTGCTTGGCCCTGCCTCTGCCCCGCCATTTCTGATGTGAAGCTTTGCCATTGGCCCTGTCAGTTACCCCTTACCCTCCGTCACCCTTCCCCGCCTCCTACATCATCTCTTCCCACACCTAAGTGCCCACTTCCTTGCCTTCTCTATATAAGCAAGTGCCTAGTTTAATAAAGTGAGTTTCTGCTTCAACAAGACTCCCAGACTGGAGTGTTTCTTTTTTTTTTTTTTTTTTTTTTTAAGATTTATTTATTATGTATACAATATTCTGCCTGCATGTATGCCTGCAGGCCAGAAGAGGGCAACAGATCCCATTACAGATGGTTGTAAGCCACCATGTGGTTGCTGGAATTTGAACTTAGGACCTCTGGAAGAGCAGACAGCGCTCTTAACCTCTGAGCCATCTCTCCAGCCCCTGGAGTGTTTCTTTTGGGCAATTGACACTCGCCATCCCGCTCAGCCCAGACAGACCAGGCTGGACCTGCCGGAGACAACCACCCTTTCTCTGTTTTCCTTGAACAGGGGTTCCATAGCCCTTGACCCCTGATCCCACCTCATCTTACACCACCCTCACCTCCATTGTGTTTAGGACACAGTAGTCCCATGGTTTATGGCTCACAAGTCAGTGGGAAAGTGTCAGCACATAGAGTCAGGCTCAGAAGTGAGAAGCCTGCCTGCCTCCCCCATGGAGTGCGGAGCAGGCACAGGCTCTGCTGAGGCACTCTCCTACCTTCAGGGTAAGTGCAGCCACTCGAAGAAAAACTGTTCTGCCACCATCAAAGAGCAGCTCTGAGGCCTGGGAAAAGTGACAGCACACAGAAGCCACCCCCAGGCTGAGAAGGTTCACCCCAGAGCCACCTGACAAACCAGCTGTGCTGCAGGGAAAAGCTGCCTAGGGAAGAGTCACAGGCATGTAGAGCACGGTCTGTGGGAGGAACTGTCTCTGCTCTCCCTGAGCTGAGCACAATTAGCCGAGGTAGTCACCATCCATGCACTCACCATTCCACAATCTCTGGGTGAAGAATCGTGTTGTTGACATTGAACCTGTAAAGAGAAGACATACCAATGGCGTTAGTTGCATGACTTAGCATATCCCAGCTAGAAGTATCTCATTTAATATGAACACGCCATGACCAAGGGAGTCCCCCACCTTTGAAATTCTTGGCTCCCTAGCCCAGAGAAAGCTGCTGCTACCTCATTCAGGCCTGGAGGCCTGGGCTGCCACCTCTACGTCTGGTCAGTTAGAGAGCAAGCACTCTGACTATAAAACACTCCTTCTTTCCCACAAGGCAGACTCTTTATCAAGTTCATTAACACACATACACAATGGGAGTACCAGAAATGGAGAAGAAAGAAAAGTATTTGGAGGAAGAGAGTGAATTTTTCACTAACTTGATGAAAAACACAACTACACACATCCTTTTTAAGGAACAAATTCCTCTTCTGTGCATGGGCATTTTGCCTGCATGTAGATCTTTGCCCCGTGTGCATGCCTAGTGGTCTGCAGAGGCCTGAAGGCAGTGCTGGATCCCCTGCAACTGAAGTTACAGACAGCTGTGAGCTACCATGTAGAAGCTGGGAATTGCACCTAGATCCTCTGGAAAAGCAGCCAGTGACCTTAACCACCGGGCCATCTCTCTAGCCCCTTCAAGTTCAATAGTCTCTAAGTAGCACAAATCTAAAGACATGCCACAGCCAAACTGTCAAACAGTGCTTGTGTCGGTGGTCCTGAACTAACAGTGAGTGGATTTAGGTCTTTTCAGTTTTCTGACTGGGGTGTAGTGAAGGGATCTACACCTGAGTGGTTCAACTTCCATTTTCTAACCTTACAAAAGGCTGACTGAGATACAGCACGCCTATCAATGAAGGAGCATCTACATCTTGCAAGCATCATGAGAAACTCAATTCAGCACCCACACAGGGAATGCTCCTGGTATGTTCTCATCAGTGGTCAATTCTGCATCAGAAACTACACCAACCCGAGGGCAATGGGATAATGTACAAAGGATTGAAAGAAACAAACAAACAAAAAAAATTGAGAACCAAAAGTTCCAGCAAAGACATGCTTCAAAAATGAAGGAAATGGGTCCGACCGTGACCTATGACCCCGATGATCTGAGAGGCACCATCAGGGTTCACCAAGTACGAATGCCTCTCAGGTCATATGTCCGGATGGGTAAGGACTGCTGTGAGCCTGACTGTCAGACAAGAACTTAGCCTGATGTAGACCTGTGCCAGAGAATCCCAGTCAGAGGCAGTCTCTGTGGATCTGGAGCCCACAGTAACTGGTGAGATGTGAAACGACCCAGATTGCCAGTTCGTGCTGCTTATGCTACCCAAAGGATGCCACTAACAATGATGTCAGTGGTCATTCCATCACTGCTAAGAAGATCACCTAGCCAGGGTGGACTCAGGGCTTTCTGGGTTTCCACAGCTTTGGAGAGGGCTCTGGCTCCACATCACTGCTGATGGAGCAGCTTTCTATTGACTGTGGTAAGATGTCTAATCTGGAGTTCTTGACCTACGCAGTACCCCAAGTGTTCACAGCTGTGGATCACCTACACCACCCTGGAGCACTCAGACTGGGCCTTCAGGGAAGACAATGAGGTCACAGATGACCTCAAACACCCAACCTCAGCCGCCTCAAACCTCAAACTGCCTCCTCTAACACAGCTATTCTGCTCTTCAAAAGGTCCTCATGCATGGATCTGACAGAGTTCTAGACCAACTTTTGGCCTGCCCTTGTGTCTCCTTCCCCTTGGCCACCTCTGCTCCAGTCATCTCTGCAGAGAAGGCCTGACACAAGAACTGCTGGTAGTGGAGAATAACCTGAGCGGCTTTGAACCTCCCAATCAGATGGTAAAGTGTGATCCCCAGGATAGCCAAGGGTATGTCCTTCTGTACCATGGAAATGTGCTACACAAGGATGTGAATGTGGCCATCACTGCCATCAAGACCAAGAGCAGCCAGTTTGTGACCTGGTATCTATCCCATGGGTGCCTCCCAGTGTGGTGCCCACGAGTCTGGCCAAAGTACAGCATGTTATGTACCATGAGTATACTGAGCAACATGGCTGCCGTTGTTGAGGGCTGGGCCTGCGTGGACCACACAGTTAACTTGATGTATGCTAAGGGGACTTTTGTACATTGGTATCAGGGTAAGGACACAGAAGAGGTGAGTTCTCTGAGGCCAGAAGGATATGGCTGTCCTAGAGAAAAATCAGAAGGCAGTAGGCATCAATTCCTACAAAGATGGGTATGCAGAAAAAGAACAGACGGCTGCTGAGAGTGTGTTCACTATGGTTATGGCAAAATCCTTCCAAAACAGACAGTCTCCGTGCATTGCTAAGAACATGAAGGAAAGTTAAAGCACCACAGACAAACAAAATATGAGGGAATCATGGCTAGCAAACTTAGCCCACAAGGATTCCTTCAGACAGGCAGGCACTACCGTGATGTGAGCCTACATGAAGAAACAGGCACTGGTGGGCCAGCGAGATGGCTCAGGGGTAAAGGCACTTGTTGGAAGAGTGGTTACTTGAGACCCACTCACATTCGATTCCTGGGACCCACATGGTGGAAGAGAACCAACTCTTGCAAGTTGTCCTCAGATCTCAACACGTACACCATGAATGAGATATATATGTGTGTGTGTGTGCACACACACACACACACACACACACACACACACACACACACACACACAAATGATTAAATGTAAAAGAGTGAGGGGTTCTTTTTGTTTGGTTTTTTTAAAGGCAGTGCTCAGTGCTAGAAAAATGTCTAGGGGTTAAGAGTGTGTATTGAGCCGGGCAGTGGTGGCACATGCCTTTAATCTCAGCACTTGGGAGGCAGAGGCAGGTGGATTTCTGAGTTCAAGGCCAGCCTGGTCTACGGAGTGAGTTCCAGGACAGCCAGGGCTACACAGAGAAACCCTGTCTCGAAAAACCAAAAAAAAAAAAAATGTGTATTGCTCTTCCAGAAGAAATGAGTTTAATTCCCAGCACCCCTTTTGGGTAGCTCACAACTTCCTGTAATTCCAGTCCAGGGGATCTAATGCTCTCTTCTGGCCTCTGCAGGCACTGAACACACATGTATACACTCACACAGACATACACATCAATATGAATAAAAACAAATCTTGGGGGGGGCGCACTAGTAAAGATGTCCATACAGGCATATATGGAGACAGTGGAAATGTCACTTTTGCTTATAACTCCTTAAAAGTTACCAACACATGCACACATACACATGTGAATGTGCATGTACACACACACATGTGCCCATACACATGCAAACACACACACACATACATAAGCATTACCTCCACTCCTGCACAACACACACACAAAGAGAAAGAAGCCAGCTGCAAAAGGCCACTAATTGGAAGACTCTACTTGACATCAAGCATCAGGTGAACAGAGAGGCAGAAGTGGTTAGGAACTGTGTGGGGTGAGGGGCCTGGAGAAACTACCGCCTTCTTTTGGGTGATGAAAATGTTCCCAAACTTATCATGATGGGGGGTTATACAACTCGGTGAGCATACCATCAACCCTGCTGATGAGAGCCAGCAGAAGCCTTGGGTAAGCCCTTGGCCTTCTGGATTCTATGATCTCCCCAAGGAGGCTCAGGTAGAGCTATGAGCCCCTGACATCACACAACTCGGACTCTCCAAGGAGTTTGAACTGATCCAAAGCCATGGTTGTAGGACCACTAACTTTAATCCAGGAATGGGGTGGTCAGAAAAGGGTGTAGAGGAATTTTAATTCAAAACACGGTTGCAAAGAGATCTCATCCAAAGACCTTCTAGGTCTATGTGATCTGGCTGGAATACAGACATGCCTTTAATCCCAGGGGACAGAGGCAAGCAGATCTCTGAGTTCAAAGCCAGCCTGGAACAGAGCAAGTTTCAGGTAAAAAGAAGCTTAGGTCCTGGAGTGGGCATACACACCTTTAATCCCAGCACTCAGGAGATGGGCATGCAGATCTCTGAGTGCTAGTCAGTTCTGTCCTGTCAGTTTTACTGGGAGAGTTTTACAGAGACAGGTTGAAGAGAGAACAAGCTAGACACAGGTGAAGACAGAACAAACCAGAGTATGAGGAGCCAGAAGATTCGAACAGGTTGCTAGAGTTAATTTGAGGCCAAACAGAGCAATTTACTCAGAGAGAAAGAGAGAGAGAGAGAGAGAGAGAGAGAGAGAGAGAGAGAGAGAGACCAGAATTCAGAAAGAGCTAGAAAAGGTGAGCTTATTCAGCAGTCAGTCTCAGAGACTGAAAACATTCCAGGCCTAGATAAGATTATACAGAGGCTAGAAGCTTCCAGGACTAGGCCTAGCTCAGCAGATGGAGGCAGTAAGCCTTGAAAAAAATTAAATCAGGCAAAAAAGGGTACTTTTACAAAAAGGTACCAGCTTTCTTAGAGGATTCATCTCTGAAGCTTTGGAGATTCTGAAGTAAACAAACAAAGCTTCTTTGTTCTAAATCAACTTAAATACTTTGGAGTCAAAATGGAGCTGGAGTGATGGCTTAGAGGGTAAGTCACTTGCTGCTCTTATGGAGGACCTAGGTTCAGTTCCCAGCACCTATAAGGGATCCAGGGCTCTCTTCTGTCCTCTGAGGGTACTGCTTGCACATAGTACACAGACATACATGCAAACAAACATTCATAGACATAAAATGAAAATGAACAAATCTAAGAACAAAAGAATCAAAGTCCAGCCGGGTGGTGGTGGCGCACGCCTTTAATCCCAGCACTTGGGAGGCAGAGGCAGGCGGATTTCTGAGTTCGAGGCCAGCCTGGTCTACAGAGTGAGTTCCAGGACAGCCAGGGCTACACAGAGAAACCCTGTCTCGAAAAACCAAAAAAAAAAAAAAAAATCCAAAGTCCTACCTGTGGTGTATCAAAGAGATTACAGACAGCCGATATGGCTCAGAACAAAGACCACAGCAGCAGTTCTCATAAAGCAAGACCTCCCATCTTGCCAACTGTCACTATGACCTTGGAGAAAGCACTGGCCTGGCTACTCAACAGCTGGCTGCATCTCATTTCACACAATACATATCACACATACGTACATGCAGAAGCAGCAAGGTGAAACAGTTAATATGACAGCATACAGACACAGCTGCAGAAACACACACACATACAAAGACAGCAGATCAGACAGAAGACATACAGACGTGCACATAAGAGACATCAGAGACACACACAACTGGACAGAGATGTCACCTATGTCCTAGAAAGAAGACATTCCTAGACACCCCCCCCAATAGGTGCCTGAGAACATAGTACTGAGCATTGGGTATACCATGGTTCTCTCCCCAAGTGTGAATAGCTATGGTAAAATTTAATTTATAAATTAGGCACAGTAGAAAGCTAGTAATAAGTAATAATAAAATAGAACAATTACAACATGCTATAATAAAATTGCATCACTAGACTTGTGCTTTGAAAAAATTAATTATTAAATAAAAGAAAGGCTATTTGAACACAAGTACTGGGATACCACGTGGCTGATTTGATAAGACAGACAGCTACTGAGAAACTAATGGGTGAGTGTCATATGCACCACGGATAATTTGTGACTCGAGTAAATGATACAAGATGGGGTCCTGCTTTGCAGAATAGCGTGTAAGTCTGAACTGGCCAAGCAAGGTAATGCATGCAACCTCAGCCATGCAGGGGGCTGGGGTAAGAGGACAAGCCTGGACTACAAAGTGAGACCCTATCTCAAAGCTGCAGGGCATGAGTCAGGGCGGAGAGTAGAGTTCAGTGGTGGGTCGTGTGCTTTGGAGAGCCTGGCCTGTGTCTCACATTCCCATTCCCTGCCATGTCTGTCCCCTGGAGCCTCCTTTGCCTGGGCCTCACCTCTCACTCTGTCACCTCGTTGTATAGTTTCCAGGGGCTCCTCTGTTGGGACAGGAGCCTTCAAAGGGTGTTCTACCTTGGATGCCATAAGTACCGACTTGGGTTCCCTATGAATTACATATTTCTAGAATTTTCTATGTAATGCTTTCAGATTGTGGTTGACTGTAAGTGAGATGGTAAAAATCAAAACTCCAAAGGAAGGATTATTCTACTTGCCCAGACACCGAAAGACGTTTACAGCACGTGCACTTATGAGGCACAGGGTCATCCAGACATGTACACACATCCAGACAGCCAGCACACACACGTTTAGAAAGACCTACATAAGCATGGACACACAGACACAAATGACACACATAAACCAAGGCATACACACAGAGACACAGAATTCCAGACAGAGAAACACTCAGACACGCAGAAGAGTCCAAAGGACTGTGTGGGTGGGTTTAACTCTAAGTGATGACATCAGCTATTCCACACTGTGGCCCTAGGTACTAGTAGCACTTTCACTGAGGAGAATATGTTCATCATGCAAAAACAACAAAACCCTACCATGTCTGTGGGGGTGAGAGGATATCCCAGGAGTGGAAGGGTGAACAGGGTGAGCCTAGCCTCTGAGCCAGGCCTCTCTCACCCTACACCCCGGGCCTGCAGTTTCTAATCCATTAAAGGAGGCACACCTCCCTCCCCCCCAACATTTCCAAATAAGGTGTTGGGGAGGGTTCTCCCCTCATGGAGATTTCCACGGGCCATAATTTGAAACTCAATCCTAAATATTAACTTGATATGCAAGTTAACCGTTACCCAAAAGTCAAGGTCCCCAAACCACAAATTGGCATTTTGCTGTAAATCGTCAAGTTTTAATAATGTCCCTCTAACTTCCCAGGTTTTAAAATTCACATCGTTGAATATTAATATCCTTGCATTAGCAAGTCCCAAATTCAGCATTTCATATTTAACTGCTTATTTAAATGGAATTAATTTGTAACCAATTGTCTTCAAATATGCAAGGCAATTTAACTAAATGCCAAAAGATAAGAAATATGCTTGTTCTCGGTAGCCAGCTGATGTGAAATAAGGACCATATTTCTCTCTCAGATGACGGCGTGAAACGGCAAACTCTGTAATTGGCTGTGTCCACCCAGAATTCATGCACGCAGGTTCTGCCTGTCTAGAGGGACGATGGCCGCGTCCCCATTACCTTTCTTGACTCTGACGGATGGGTGGCTCTCAGCTTAGGCCACATGCCTATTCCATAGAGCCTTCGTGGTCAGCTTCCCTATTTCAGGAAACTCTGCCCTAGAATCTACTTCCCCAGGCACTAACAAAGATGCATGGCACCTGGCTTGGTCATGGGCTGCTGGAGGCAAGTTTTCAGGGGGCCCTGGGTGCCAGAGTCCAGAAGCAAGTCTCAAGTCCTCTTCACTGCAGGTCTGTCCTCTCTATCACTGCTTCTCCCAGCTCCAGCCTACAGAGCAGCCCCTGGGCCCACAGCAGATCCTGGCAATGAGACCCTGACCCCTGCTCCCATCCACCATACGCCTACCAGAATCTATGGAGAGGCCTTCTGCTAAATGCTCCCTGGAACTAGTGCCTGATGCAACAGGGTCTAACATGGCACCATGGGCTGGGCCAGATCCCTCACTCAACACAAACATCACAAAGTATTCAGAAGAGATGGAATGCTGTGAATTGGAGGCAGGTCAGGTCGTGATCTAGAGAGTGATTTCCAGGGCTATGTATAGAGTCCCCTGTCTACCCCAACTAAATAAATGAATGGTGGTGGGGTTGGGGGGGGGAGAGTATAAATTATTAATCTGGGAACAAACAAACAAACAAACAAACAAAGTATTCAGAAGCCATAGCCTCCTGGAAGCCCAGTGGCCGGTGGCTCCAGCAAGATCTCTCTGACCTCTGACATGTCTACCACCTCCCTCACCTCTACCTCCCTCTTCCCTTTGCTCCTCTACTGTCCCCACCACTCCCTGACCTGGTGCACACCCTGCTGTGGGCCTCAGGAGGCCTGGCTCTGGTCTGAAGCTAAGGCTCCACACATATGGGACAATACACCAGATAGGTAATGCCATGAAGCCACATTCTGAAATGAAAGTCACAAACCAACTTCCTGGCTGGACCACAGCTCAGAGGGTCTGGAATGGGTAGACTATTGAGGCCACTGCCAGCCCCTCCTTCATGCAGGCCAAGAGGGAAAGGCAGCCTGGGAGGCCCTCAGGACAGACAGAGAGGGCCAAATCTACATATCAGTCTAGGTAGAACAGAGGTCCAAGATGGAGGCATTTCAGAGGCATTTAAAGGGGTCAAAATGTGGAGCTTCATCTGGGCAGTGAGGGGTCACTGGGGACAGATCAGTTACACACTGGAAACTAGGACAACAGAAAGATTCATCTTGCTTAGGAAAAGGCTATTATTATCCAGCAGCCAGCTGGAGACTCTCGGCAGGCAGGTAAGTGCAGTTCTGTGTCACGGTGGCCCTTGAGGACAAGGTTTCTCCCCAGCCTGGCACCGAGTCCTGAGGTGCTTGCAGCCCAGAGCCCAAGAACACAGACATGGCTTTTAACAGGGAGGAACTAGGGGCACCTGAGCCAATGGCCAGGACCCCAAGTTAGTGCTCATGGAATGTAGGATAGGACACCTGATGAAGGCTCTTGTCCTAGCATAGGAACACCGGAAAATTACATAAAGGATGTCAGAGTGAGAGATGAGGCCCAGAGAAGAGGAGAGTACAGGACAAAGCAACGTTGGACCAGAGAGGGGAGGGAATATGGGCCCCACATATAGGTCTGACTCTAGCTATCACATGGATGCAGAAATAAAGCTGGCCCACACCCAGCATGGAGAGCTGGCCCCAGCCCAGCTCAGCTGCCATAGCAGTCCCCTACCATACATGTATCCCATGAGTGAGACAAACTGTGGAAGGGACAGTCCCTGGGTCTCAGGAAAAGGGCTCCATGCTGGACATGTTGGTGTATACCTGCAATGCGAGACTTCCAGACAGACAAGTCCCAAGATGTCAACTGGGTGGAGAACTGCAGGGTACAAGCTCACTGGGGTCCTGAGAAAGACTGAAAAGACTCAGGGGAGGAGCCAGAGGCAGAGGCTGGGATCTGCTCAGAGGAGAGCAAGGTTGTCGTTCACAGCCTGGGGTCCTCTCAGTGAGGCAGGATGAGGCCTCCACTTCTGGTTCCCAGTGACCACGATGGCGATGGCCTTTCTCAGTGTAGCAGAGATCGACCTCTGCAGCTTCACCCCAGGACCTTACCAGTCACATAATCCACCGGATCCCATTTTAGGAGAAACTCAGCATCCTCTGTGGCAGAGACCAGATGCTGCAGCTTAGAGCCATGCATGAATCTGGCCACTGACCATGCTGGGTCCACTTGGCTACAGCACAGACGGGGAGACCAAGGCTCATGGGGTAACAGATTTGAACAGAATCTGTAGCAGGCAGCTACTGTGCAGGCTTTGGCCCTGGAGTGTCTCTTTTGTTCCCTATCACCTAAGCAGTGCTGCGTTACTTGTGGTGACCAAAGTCACAGAGTCGGTCAGTGAGGCCCCCACCAAGGCACCCACTTCCACATGGCTGACGCCCACGCAGAGGTTGCAGATGGTATGGGTTGAGAAAGGTGAAGAGGGAGTTGGGGCACAGGCACCTGGCAGTGCTGGGGAGCTGAGCGGGGAAAACAGACTTAGCAGGCGATATTTCAGCAAGCTGGGCTGGCCACCAGCAGGCTGCTTAGGGCAAAATCCCAAGAGGATGCAGCAGTTTATGCCATGTAAGAACCAAACTAGCTACCCCGGCTCTCTGCCCCACAGCTCTTATCACTGGAGAAATGATACATATTCATGAGCTCATAATCCTTTCTAATCACCCTTCCATCTACACGGTTCCCTCCCTCCTGGGGCTCAGACTCATACATAATTATAAGGAGCCTCTTCCTGTACCACCTTGGTCTACAAAAAGACAACAGAGGACAAAGTGCCTACAGAGAGCCTGTGGCTGGGAGGGCACTGGGGCTCAGGTGCAGGAGCATGGGTGAGGGCTGTTTGCGGCCTCGGGGCCCGTCTGGAACAGCCCAACCACTCCATCCCAGACCTCCCAGGACACCGCCTGGCCTGGCCACAGCTAGCAAGCAGTGGTCTCTGGAGGGCATGGGTGACAAAGAGACAGACCTATTACCCTCCTGCCCAGAGAGGGGACAAGTTTCCTGAGTAGGGATTAAGGAGCTCAACCCAGACCTTAACTAGGTAGTGAGTAAAAGACTAGGCTAATGGAGACACAGGGAGTTCTGGAGAACTGGACTGGGCCAGGACTTGGGGGTGGGGTAGAGGACACAGCAGGGGTGGGGGTTGATTTAAAGAAGAAGGAGGAGGAGGAGGAGGAGGAGGAGGAGGAGGAGGAGGAGGAGGAGGAGGAGGAGGAGGAGAAGGAGAAGAAGGAGAAGAAGAAGAAGGAGGAGGAGGAAGAGGAGGAGGAGGAAGAGGAGGAGGAGGGGGAAGAGGAGGAGGAGGAGGAAGAGGAGGAGGAGGAGGAGGAGGAGGAGAAGGAGGAGAGAAAGAAAACTGATCTTAGAGAAACCAGCCAATGCAAAGGCCATTCCTAGGACAGCCTGCGCTAAATAGAAAATGAAAACCAAGGCTGGTTACATGAACAATGTAAACTTGCTCTGCCACCAAGCCTGCCAACATCAGTTCGATTCCCAGGATCTACACAGTGGAAGGAGAGAACAGAACCAGCCCCCAAAGGCTGTCCTCTGACCGCCACACACACTATGGCATGTACACTCACCTCCACATACACACGATCAATCGGCCAATGTTAAAAACAACAAAAAACAAACAAAGAAAACAGCTACTCTTGCTGCACAGTGGCCAGGGCCCCTCGGCTCTTCTGAGAGGGAGCCCGACGCAGCAAAGCGTCTTCCTTAAAGTAAAAAGGAAGTGTTTTTTCACAAATTATTCCACTACACAGTTCCTTCAAACACTTGATCCACCCTATCCCCAGCACACTCCCATAATTTCCTGTCTTGTGTGGCCAGCCAGCTGGGAAAGGTAGGAGTGGGTGGAGGGCAGACTCACTTGCTAATGCCCTCGAAGGAGGCCTCCCTGCAGACACTGCCACTGTCTGTGTTGACACCGCGCTGTGGAGAGAAGGGGAAGTGTGAGAACAGGTGAGTTACACAAGAGCCACAAGCATCCCCAGGGCCTGCCTAGGAGGGTCTGTCTCTTCCAGACAGACTCATAGGAAGAGAACATGGAGGCCTACCACAGCCCAGCACGCCCTTCCCCCAGGTAGCTCTAAGCTGGGCCCCAGAAGAAAGACAGGGTTTTTTTTTTCCCTAGTGCAATATGAAAAGCAGAGAGATCCAGCTATAGTGGCACATGCTTGTAATTCTAGCACTGGGGAGACTGAGGAAGGGGAAATTGGTCAGAGCATCCCAGGCACACAGCAGGGGTGAGTCTGGATGGGTTGGAGTGCTCTGTTCACACTGCTCAAAAACTCAGGTCCAGGCAGGGATGTGGGCAAGAAAATAAAGAACCTGAGACACCTTCCCCACCACCGCACACACAGACACCACTCTCTCCCCACCCCCATCTGCTCTCTTTAGGCCCCTTATCTTTTATCACACACTGTCACTGTCACTAGTGTGAGGTCCATTGGAATGTAGCCTGCCCTCCATTGCTACAGTTCTGTAACCACAGAAACAACAATCACAGAACAAAAATACTTGAAAAAAAAGAGAACAGCAGCAAAATCCCAAAACTAAGAAACAATTACAGCTGCAGGTTTTTTTTCTTATCGTCATTTCCTAAACAAGACAATGTATCATTATGCACAGGGAAGTAGTATCATGTCAACTTGACACAAGTTAGTCATCTGTGAGGAGGGACCATGGTTGCGAAAATGCTCCCACCAGACTGCCCTGTAGGCAAGGCTGCAGGGCATTTCTTGATTATGGTGGATGTGGGAAGGTCCAGCCCACTGTGAGTGGGGCCACCCCTGGGGAGGTGTTTCTATATGGCATAAGAAAGCAGGCTGAGCAAGCCATGGGGAGCAAACTAGTAAGTAGCACCCCTTCACAGCCTCTGCATCAGCTCCAGGTCCCTGTCTTCCTCAAGTTTCCTGCTGACTTCCCTGGATGATGGACCACAAGGTATGAGAGGAAATAAACCCTCTCCTCCCCAAGTAGCTTTAGGTCATGGTATTTATCACAGCAGCAGAAACCCTAGGACAGGCACTTAGCATCGTAGTTGGTGTTGCAGGTAACCTGCAGATGATCTGCTGGATATGGGAGGGGGTGCATGGGTTAATGTAATGAGAGGGACTCCTGAATCTGTAGACTCAGCCTCCAGTCATCTCCATCCATCTCCATCCAACGGGAACTCAGTCATACACTGAGATTAAACAAGGGCTTCAGAGAAAAGAACCACCTCAGAGAGGGATGACACTCTCAGCAGCCACAGCGTTCTCAAGAATCTCAGGCTGATCCTAGATAAAACACACTGGGCCATCCTGTCCCTAGAGCCACTGCAGGTGTGGCTGCTGTGTCACATGTGTGTCAGTAGAGGGCAGAGAGGAGAGAGGCTGTGTCTGCCCAGTGTTCTGACCTATGGACATCTGAATGATTAACAGACTAACATTCCCTGGAAAAAGTGAGCCTGAGATGACCACCACCAGTCCAGCACCATGGGGCCGGGACGGGGGCTAGCCCGAGGTGATCACCAGTCCAGTGCAGCACAGGCCCAAGATGACCCCTGCCCTGAGCCATAATGCACCAGCAGGCATAGCACTCCTGAGACAACCCCAGACACTCAGAGACCCCAGGTGCCACTAAGAGGTGCAAGGAAGTGGTGGAGAGATGGAAGAGGAGGAGAAACAGAGGGGTGTGGGCACAATGAAGAAAGGCAGAACTGGAGAGTTCTGGAGAGTGAGGAACAGCCTGATGTGAGTAGCTGGTGATGCCACCTGGAACCATGGTGGGGTCCTGGCCTGTGCTGCTACCGGGGCCACATCTGGGTCTGTGGCCCTGCAGCAGCAGGGGTTTGTTACCACCAAAGGTGGACATCCCTGGTCTGGGCTATCCCCCAAGGGTAGAGAGCAGGTATGAGAGGGCCAGAAGATGAGTGGGATTAGGGTGTATGAAGTGAGATCCCCCCCCCCCCAAAAAAACAGAACAAAACAAAACCAATAAAAAGTCAAAAAAAGAAAAAAGAAAAAATGCCGGGCCATCTCTGACTGCACCCACCACAGCTACCGTTCCTGCTTAGCCACAGAAGCAGTACAGCAAAGAGAACACATGGGAGGAGGGCTGGCTAGTCCTATGTAAATCAGTAATAAAGGAGAGAAGGGCCATTCTGGAAGGATGAAGGGCTGTGTGTGTGTGTGTGTGTGTGTGTGTGTGTGTGTGTGTGTGTGTGTGAGAGAGAGAGAGAGAGAGAGAGAGACAGAGACAGAGACAGAGACAGAGACACAGAGACAAGTCCTGAGGGCAAGGCAGAAGAATGTACAACAGCCCAGCCCTGCCTGTCTCACCCCAGGCTGTGCACCCCCTTAAGGTGTCAAGAGTCTGATTTCCAGATTGTAGTATCACAGGGCATTCAGATGAGAATAAAAAGTGACAACCTATACCTGAAATGCCAATAGCTAAAGGTGGACACAGTTCTATGTCCAAGTCTGGTTTTAAGCCCAAGGACTGCTGGTGGTACCTTGCCCACTGTGGCCACAAGACCAGACACAGCACATCCCACAGCCAGCCATTAGCCATAAAACAGGTGTCCCTACTCACCACAGGTGATAAGTTCTCAGTTTCTCTTTTATGTTCACTTATGTAGCTCAGGCTGGCCTCTAACTCCTATTCTCTTGCCTCAGCATCCCAAGCCTGCATATCTCTATGCCTAGCTTCTTTTCAGTCTCTTAATCCACCACCCCACCCCAACCCTGGGCAGCAGTGTGCTAAGTACTGATGGATCCTGAGACTAGCCACTTACCAAAGTGAGGAGGACAGAGGGGCTCCGTGAGGTCAGGACACTGGCAATCTGAAAATCAAAGGGGAAACCCACTTTAGAGCAGTGTTCTGGTTTGAATCGGAAAGGTCTCAGACAGACTGGTATGTGAAGTGGCCAGTTTGTGGCACTATTTTGAAGGCTGCAAATCCCTTAGGAGGTAGGGTCTGGCAGTTCCTGAACTCTGCCTTGCTCCCAGTCTGCTGTGACAGGAGCCCCTGTGCTCCAGCATAAGCTCCTGCCGTCACCAACTGCACCCACTGTGGACTGAAGCTTCTCCTTTCTCAAGTTTCTGTCAGGTGTCAGTTGCAGCATCAAGTGATGAGTCTGACAGAGAAGTGGGATGGAGATGATACACAATCAGGACCTGATGATTACAGCGTTCATCCACGGAGCAGGTCCTCAAGACAGGAGCCACCACTGCCACTCTGCCCTTACAATGAGGAAACAGGCTCAGAGAGGTGGGAGGACTCCAGGAAGTCCTACAGCTGTCAAAACAGTAGAAGGTATAAACCTGGCACCCACCTCACCACATGGCCTGCCTCCAGACACCACAAAGATCCCTGGCTCCAAAGAGCCAGACCTGCCCACTCTCCAAGGCCAGCACCTGTGTGTGTGCAGGTTTCCTACTCTTCCTGAAAGATCTGGTCCTATCAGACACAAGCCCCAGTAGCTGCCCATCCTCAGAGCAGATCCCTCCTTCCCTAGCCCCCATTGATCTCTTGGGCTAAACTGAAGGGCGTTAGCTTTCCTCAACTCCACTCACGGGCTTCCACCCTGGCCCCCTCGGGCCTCCTGCCCCTCCCCAGTACCTTGTGTGAGCAGACATAGGTTCACCTGACCACACCTCTGCTCACTCTCACTATAGCTGGATCATCTTCCCACCACCTTGACTAGTCCATCACATCCTACCCACGTGGGTCTGAACCCTGGCCCAGCCCTGCAAGCAGATTCAGTCACTCCCTTCTCTACTCACCCCCAGCCGGCCATCATCCATCCCCTGACAAAGCACCAGTCAGCCACCAGCTAGGAAACCTGCACTCCAGAGTGCTGACCACCCTGCTGGGAGCAATCTGGTCCTCTGCTGACTGTCTGTCATGCTCCTCACCCCCACCCTACGCTCTCTGATACCCTTAACACAGAAGAGGAGGGTGGGCTGTTCCAACAGGCTGGCTGAGCTACTGCTGAGACACTCCACGCTGCACGCATTTAAGGTGGATACTTTGATAGGTTTTGACATAGCATATACACACTCTTCAATACTAAAAGGTTTCTGGAGAAAAGCTGGGACACACTGGAAGCCATGCAAGAGAAAATGTACCTGCCATGGCATCCCCAGAGACAGTTCGGCTCTGTGCACAGAAACAGAGAACTGTAATGACATTTGGATCATATGAAATTACATGCTTCGCTTATTTCCTGTCATTAAATATTCTTCAAACACATAATTTTTAGCAGTCACTACTGCTGGGGATGGTAAACATTCAATCAGTCTTTGATTATGGCCCGTGTCAGTCATCTTACACACATCACCTCATTTAACCACCCATAAAGGCTCTGCTACAAACGTCCAGGACTCACAGATGAAACAGCCTCTGTGAGGGTTATAGAACCTGCCTAAAATGCACAGTTAAGAAATAGCAAAGCCAGGATAGAAGAGACGACACGAGGATTAAGAGCTCTGACTGCTCTTCTGGGAGATCCAAGTTGGTCTCTAAAACCCATATCAGTTGTCTTACAACCACCTATAATTCCAGCTCCCAGGGAATCAACACCCTCTTATGGCCTCCATGAGCATGCAAACACACACACACACACACACACACACACACACACACACGCACACGCACGCACACGCACACACACACACACACACACACACACATGCACACAAACCTTTAAAAAGAAATAGCAAAGCCCAGTTTTAACGTGTGGTTATAGAAAAGTCTTAATGGACTATGCATCATTTACTTGATCCTTCCCTCTTCCAGACATGTAAATTATTTCTAATGATGAATTATTATAAATAAGCTGTGTTAGCATCCTGGTATACATAGGTTTTTCAATATATATTTATATATTAAAGATTTATTTCCTGATACAGTGTGGTGCCTCACATCTATAATTCCAGCATTTGGGAAGCTGAGGCAGGAGAATTGTGAGTTTAAGGTCAGTTTGGAATACACAGTGAGACCCTATTTCCTAAGAGGGAAAAAGTTTACTCTAAAAGAAAATTAAATGAGCAGGCATAGTATGTGCCTATTTTCCCAGAACTTGGAGGGTAGAGGTGGGAGGAGCAGGGCCAGCACAGAGTCCCTGGGACCCTTTCTTAAAAGGAAGGTAAGAACAAAGGGATAGAGGGGTAATAATAAAACGAACAAAAATTAGAAATTAAGTGACCTAGTTGAATCCCGGTCAAAGGTCAGTGTTCCATACCAGCCGTGGTCTAGCCAGCTGGGCTGAGGCACTGGCTCCCCAGGAGCAGCCTCTCTCCTTCCCTCACTCAGTAACTGTTTAAAGAATGACTGAGCCCCTCTGTGTTTCACAAATGAAGGCATGCAGAGTCCCTTCCACCCGCCTGCCCAGCCTGCCTCACCTGCCCCTCCTGGAGGGGAGAGAGGCTCGTTAAAACCAACAGAGCGGAGTGTGCCAGGCCCTGGGTGTGTTGTTTCATTGACATGAAGAAGGGTCTACATTCATTGGCACACACCGATGCCGTCAATTACAGCGGTGGAGTCGGAGAGCGAGGAGGCACTTGGGGATTGTATCTGCTATTGTCCTTAGGAGAGAGGGGCTGGACAACAAATATGCAGGCTGATGGGTTTTCTCTCCACAGTGACTCTCTGGACGTGCTGGTTAGGAAGAATGGAGGAGAAGGCCCCCTTGCTGCTAATGGAGAAGGCCCCCTTGCGCAAGCCTGACGCTCACATGGAGGCCGGATAGAGCCGGCCGGGGTGGTGAGTCCGGGCAGAGTTGCATCTTTTATTGATCACAGCTGCTTGAGTGGGCCCTGGTTACCTCTCCGGCTGCAGGACCTCTCCCAGCCTAGCAGCTCCATCTGCCTTCCCCGTGGAGACCCATTAGTGCTACCCTCCTCAGCACACCGATGGGAGCATGTGCCTCAAACATTAAGGGGACGAGACGCGGTTTTGTGTCGCTGGCTCTGACATCACAGCTTTAACAACCCCAGGCCTACTTTCCAGGAGCACATGCCACAGGGGACCCATCTGCTCTCCCCAGTGGGGCTGTTAAATGTTCCTGTCTTGCTGCAGGTCACAGCCAGCATCCATCTCCCAGGCAGCCTTGACTAGGTGGACTGGCACCAGAAGAATTATCAGAGCCCAGTGAGCCCAGATCCTGCCCTGGGGACAATCTGGAAGCTGCCCAAGGGAACTTTACACAGGCTCCTAACCAGGACTCTGACCAAGCCAGTGAGTCACTCTTAACAAAGGAATTAGACATGCTTCAACTGTGTTGCTGAGAAAAGCCCATGTGGCCCCAGTGTGCAGGGCTCTGCCCTACCAGCATTGAAACTCTTGAAAACAAGCCAGTTTCCCAAAACACCAGCGCACACCAGTGGCCTGAAATGCCCTTAAATTTTTGAATCTGCTTTTAAAATCAAAATAGCACCAACAATATGGCTGTCTGACTATTCTGGAGCAATCAGAGTATACAGCCCCTTCAGAGCAAGGCAGCAACCTTGGTCCCATCACAGACCCCTCTTCCTGAAGGTCCCCCCTACTAAGGCTAAGAAGCAGGCAGCATCTATCCCTGGGCAGCTGTGGTTGTTCGTCTTACATTCTGCCTGCTTAACTGACCCTGCGACCTTCAAACATCTGCCATAAAGCAAGTACAAAAATCATCCTCCACCCTCCCAGCTCCCAGTTAGACACTAGCTTTTACACCAAATGTACACAGCAATGTTGTGGAGCCCCCTCCCAGGGGTCCCCTGAATGACCCCTTCCCAGTATTTAAGCTCTGGCTCTTCTGTGAGGAGGAGGGGAACCAGGTCTGCTGTCTCAAACATCTGCATTTTTTGAGACAAGGTCTCATGTAGCCCAGGCCTTTGAATGCATTAAATAGCCTGGGGTGATCTTGATCTTCTGAGCCGCCTGCCTCCGCCTCCTACAGGCTAAGATTACAGGCATGTACCACTAGGCTTCATTAATTTGGTTCTGGGCATTGAACTCAGAACTTCCTGCATGCCATCCTCTGATACATCCATTTTACACACGTGCACGTGTGCACGCATGCATGAACACACACACATACACACAAGCACACACATATACATATATATATATACATACATACACACATACACACATGCATTTTACATATATATGCATATAAGACATCAAGGGATCAGGTTTGCCCTGAGTCACTCCCATCCTTCAGAGCAAGCATGCACCTGCAGCTAGCTATCTGGTTTATAAAGATGGGCAAGGATGGCCAAGGCTAGACAGGGCTGAGCACTACAGAACTAGCCTGGGAATACCTGCCTATGGAGCTTCCTGTCACTTTCCAAGATGGACTAAGCCTGGGCACTGGGTGCTGCCCACATCAGAAAAAACGCTTCCAGCCAGCAGTTTGCTCCTTTTGGTGGGATTCATTCCCGGCTTCAGGAAATCACAGGGACTTGAAAACCTGGGTCACCTCTACACAAGCAGCCTCCCACAACTCAGCCTTTCACTTCTGACAGGCAAGTGTAGAGC
Organism: Uromys caudimaculatus; assembly: GCA_028551405.1. Lineage (NCBI taxonomy): Eukaryota > Metazoa > Chordata > Mammalia > Rodentia > Muridae > Uromys > Uromys caudimaculatus. The sequence continues at coordinate 58,020,857 of CM052717.1, read as the reverse complement.
TGGAGGAAGCCTCTGGGACCTGGAGGTCTTTGAGTCACTACAATACTGCCACACCCCAGCTGTGGGGCCATGGGTGAAGCCTTTTGCCTCTCAGTCTTTACCTCCTTGTTTATAAACAGGGTTGGGTCTGGGGTTCACTGGAGGACAGGGTAGGAGGAATTACAAGCAGCCAACCCCAGAGTGAAGCACCTGTCCTACCTAGAACAGCAGTCAAAGCTGGGGTGGGGTTCACTGGTACCGCCTGGCCTTCAGTTCTCTCTCCCTCAGAGAAATAAAAACATTGACCAGCAGTCATAGTGATCAACAGATCTGATCAATAATGGTAATGATTGTATTGCTCCTACAGAGTACTCCAGAACCCTAAAGAGGCTCTGCCCTTTGACCTCTATTGATGACTTCATTTAGCATTCTGCCGTCAAGGATTAAGAGCAAGCTGGCCTGTCTACACCTTCACTAAGGACTTCCTGCCTGGATACTTCCTCTTCCTCTACTGTTCTACATCTGGAGGGCTCCTTCCATTCCCAATAAATCACAGTGTAAATAGGAGCTGAATTTTCCCCTTCCTCCTGTTACAACAACACTTAGGGCTGCAGCCCAGAGAGGGATCTTACTCAAGCAGTAGGGGAAGCCCAGTCAAATGCAGGAATCTCACAGCCCGGAAACAGAGCCTATCCTAGCTCCCTCTCCAGGTCTGATGATGGGAGATCCCGAGGTCAAGGCCCATAAGAGCAATGACATTGAGATGCACTTTATAGGGTATGAGGAGAGTGGAGATGTACCCTCCAAAGGACAGCATCAGGACCAAGTCAGGGTGAAGGATGAACAGATCTCCTCTAATGCTTAGAGATACAAAGTAGCAAATGGCCTCATTAGGAGCATGTAAACAAACATTCAGTCTCTCTTAAAAACTGGCAGCCACATGACATAAAGACCCATCAAAAGCTGCTTCTCAATGTATAGGGAAAGGAACCCTACACACTACAAGCAGGACTTTAAATGAGTGCATCCAATATAGAAATCTGTATGAAGGTCTTTACAAAATTATGTATGAGCCCACTACACCAGTCCTAAGTATATAATATAGCCAAAAGAAGCTAAATCAGCTTACTGCCAAGATGCTTGGATACCCACATTTACTGTAGTACAATTCACACCAGTGATGTGCAATGGGCCAAGGGCACATCAGTAGACAAACGGCGTATGAAGGTATGTTGGATCAACCTGGCGCTGTGGAGAGTGAAGTCCCACGTGTCTGCCCCGGGTGCTCGTGGCCCCTGGGAGAGGCAGAGACGTGCAGGCAGTTGACCATGCGCCCCTATGGGCCGCCGGGCTTGTGTTAGGCTGTGAGAAACCTCTGCAGAGACACAGCTTGGGGGTGGGGGGATCGGCCGTGGTTCCGGGGGGACATGCCGCAGCCAGCTCGTGGGGTTCCTAGGCTCTGGACATCGCAAATGCCGCTGTATGCCGCTTGGGACCGCAGAGTGTGGCAGGCGTCCAGCAGCGGGACCGGGTTGGTGGCTTGGGCACCGGCTAGCTGCATTGGCTGGGGTGGATGACTGCCGCAGCTGGGAACGCTAAGATGGCTTCGGTGGCAGGAGGCTAGATGCAGCGCTTTAGGCGAAGGCTGGTTCCATTGTTTCCCATGGCAGATGAAGAAGATGAATAGAGACAGTCCATAGTTTTAGGGCATTTATTGTCATGTGGAGAGTGGAGTGGGTGAGACCATACCCCAGTGCCCTCAAGAAGGGGAGAGGTTGAAATAGTAACTGGGAAGGGGCGTGGCTAAGCCTCTAGGTGTCTCATTAACATGGGGATTCTTGAGATTATGTGGCCACGCCTCTACCTGAGGAGGGGCTTGAGGGGCGTTCCCTTTTTATGTGACCAAATGTCACAGACCTATGGAGAGATATAGGCACGTGTCAGGAGCTGTTTCTAGGAGCCTGGCAAACGCCTGCCGTTGCTCCTTATAGGGCTTTTACCCACTATTGGGCCCATGAGGTTCAAACCTTGGCTCTACCAGAAAACAGACTGCCTTTCATGGCCCTGCAAAAGTGGGGTGCACATAAACAATGGAGTGTTTCTGGCCACACAAGGAATGAGTGTGTGTCATCTCCAGCAGAGATCATCTGGTTAAACCAGACTCAGAAAGACAAATATGGTGTTTCCTCTCATTTGAAGAGAGTAGAAGGTAGAAGGGGAGTTATGTGAGGAGAAGAGGGTCAGCGTTGGGCAGGACAACATGGACTTCCGATCGAAGTGCACAGTGCACATAGATAAGATGTAACAAGGAAGCTCATTCCACTCGACAATGCACATACACTATGGGGCTGGAGAGCCGGGTCCGTAGTATACTTGCTACTCTTTCAGGGACCAGAGTACAATTTCCAGTACCCACACTGGGCAGCTCTGACCCCTGTAACTCACAACCCCAGGAAACTCGATGCCCTCTTCTGGCCTCCATAGGTACTGCGTGTGCATGCACATACACACAGACATGCACACATACTTACAAATTGTATCTTTCAAACACACACACTAATGACTATTTTAAACCTTTCAGAAAAAAATAATACACTACCTACCTCCCCATGATCCAACAGGGCAGAAGGTACAGAAAACATGGACTCAGGTACAGGTATGTGAGTGTTGGCCTTCACTGAGGTTTTCCTGGGAACCTGACAGGGCTTGCTTCACTGACTTCATCCATGAATTCACTTCCTGTGCTGGCCCACACCTTGTGCTGCTAGGTAGAGCCCTGGATCTAAACACCTCTGATACCCTGTACATCTCTGGGAGTAGGATGGAGATGCAGAAGAGACGTGGCAAGGCAGACAATCAAGTTCTCAAGATGGAGACGGAACAACGACAGGTGCACAGCAGAAGCCAGCTGGTGTTTAAAAGCTATCCCGAGATCACCAGTGTGGGCCAATGCAAGGCCTCAATGGACAGGATGAGAAAGAGTAGGGGACAGGGGGTGTGGCACTCTAGGGCTACAGAACTCAGGCAGGACCATGCTGCCCCTGAATAGGATGAGGCTGAAGCTGGTCTGCCCTAGGTCAAGGAAAGTTGTCTATCCCGGAGCCAGAGGGCCAGGCACAAAACACTGAGCAGAGACAGGCAGGCTTTTCACATTGCAATGTATTTGGCCAGGATCCCTCAAAACCTGCTTCTTCACCTGCTGCTGTTACCCCAACATTGCTGTGTCCTGCCCAGAGGGACAGGATGTTGCTTGATCTCCACTGGACAGATCTTATGACCACCTCTACCCTGCGACCCCAGTCCTGGGCCTCAAAGCTCTTCTCTCCCACCACTACCTCTTCTTCTTCAAGGTCTCGCCAAAGAAATTATTAGTGTATATTCAGATCACAAGATTGTGCTTCAATATGAGGTATTCATGTGTGACCTCACAGGCCTCTGATCTTACTTTGCATTCTCCTTTCTTGTCTCCCTCCCCCCCTTCTCCCCTCCCACTTTCCACACAGTGCCTCTGCTTTCACCCCACACACAGGCAGACAGGCAGATGGGCAGATTTATCTAGACTACATATGAGGGTCAACTCAGGGCATTTGGCTGCTTTCCGGTCACATGAAGATCCCCAGGGCCGTCCATTCTCCTACAGATGACGTCATGAATGAGTGACAGCCCACTGTGGACACACAGCACATTTCTTTTCTCCGTTCATCCACTGACATGCATCTAAGCTGCTCCCAGAGCTTGGCAGCCCCCGCTCTTAGCATGTGTGCACTTTCAAGCTGCCTAGGGCAATGCAGCCATGGTGCCCTGCCCAGCTGAACCAGCCAGCTCCAGGCTGGATCGCCTGTGGCAGATGCTGACTTCTAGCCAGCTCTGACTTGGAGAGCATGTGCAAGGCTTTGATGAATGGGAATGAGAAAGAGTGGGGTAGGATTAGAACATGGAGCTGGGACAGCATCCAGGGATGGAACAAAGTGGCCTCCTGTGTGCCAGGCAGTGGCCACGGTATCGGAGGACTTTGCTCACTTGGACCTGGGAGCTTTAAGTTGTGCTCCCATCGCTGCCTTAGCCACTGTCAACAGGGAAGTTGCCAACAGGGAAGTTGAAAGAGCCCTTTTATCTGCCTGGACAAGGGTCGGATTCACAGCCTCAGGGGGACACGGACACATTTACCCACACTACACGACACTGGCTGGGTGAGCAGGCTGGAAGGTAGATTTAAGTCAGGGTACGCCCCAATTCCTCTGCACTCACTGGCCAGTCACAATCTGGGGCTCTTCTTACAAACAGACCCCTCAACACACCAAGGCCCAGGCCGAGCCCACCGGCAGTTCTGATAGAGCATCAGCAGGCAGGCTGTCTCTCAGAGACACCCTTTCATAGGAACCTCAGCAGGGCCCAGGTTGCCTACGCCTCAACGCCACGTCAGCTACACACCTCATCCGCGTACTGGACATCATCCACAGCGTACTTCTCCTTGAAATGCTCCTTGGAATGGATCCTGAAAAGAAAGCACAATGAAACCATGGTCAGGACCTGGCAATGCCCCAGCCTAGCCACCTCCTGCCTACCAAATCCAGGCCATGAAGCTCTGGCCCGTTCCTGCCATAGTGTAAGGATCCAGCACAGAGGATACCGAGCAATTGATGAAAGGGTGTCGTGCCGCTGCACCACCTCTGCCGCCCCGGGACCTCTGATGCAGTCCACTGTGCCCCTGGCTGCCTGCAGCAAGCAGCAGGAGAATATGGGCCCTGCTTCCACTCTTTCCTTCCGTATCACTGACCCTCTAGCAGCCAGTCAGTGTGCCTCACCTTTAGGGGGCACAGAATAAGTGACTTCCCAGATGTACCTCTGTAAATGAAGGTTAATACATGAACACTTTAAAGAAGTCAATATCAGTGATTCTCAGTGTGATGAGAAGAATTTAAGCTTAGTCATCAAACTCTAAAACAATTAGCCAAGGAGAAAGCATAGAGTAGATGAAGTGAGACAGCCCTCGCCTGACTCTTGGATTCAGCAGGCTGCAGCACCACCCAGATGAGTCAATGCTGTTGGGGGCAGAGGGCTCCCATATGGAAGAACAGTCACTACATGGAGGGGGGGTGATGTCACCAGCCAAGCGCCATTTCCAGTGGTGTGCATATATGCCACCTACACTACTGCACACCTGGTTGCTAAGGGGACATACCCACCCCTTCCTGTCCTACTGTTGTCTCACAGCAGGTGACCCATTCGACAGGTCTCAGTACAGCACAACAGGTGGTTTCTACATCTACCAGGGCCATAAGGGATGTAGAGATGGCGGCAGTATTCCTGGTAGCTCATCTGGGGATGAAACCAGGAGGCCCTCAGAGCTCCAGGCCTATGTGCCACAGCACTGCACTGCTTGGGAACTAGGAGTCCACAGCTCTCTGGCCCAATATCAATCTCTTTCCATCTAAATAAGCAAAACCTGTTGTCAGAGTTTCAGACATTCAGACTATAGGACCAGGGGGCAGGGGAGGGGTGTGTGTGTGTGTGTGTGTGTGTGTGTGTGTGTGTGTGCGCCCCCAGATAGGAAAACTCACTTCAGGCTGAGAAACTGATCTCACTCTGGTCTCACTGGAATGCCCTCTGCTTTTTTTTTTTTTTTTTCCTCCCCTTTGGCCTCTGAAAAACTCACTGGGCATCAAACTCTTGCCATTAATTATATTTGCACAATTCAATCTCATTAGCTTCCACCATGAGACAGGGTTCGAACGTTAACTGGTCAAGATCGGACACCTCTTAGCAAAAGGCCTCAAGAGCTGAGGCAGGGGGTGTCCCTTCAACTGGAGCCTGGCAGTCCCAGGTACAGACTAGGAAAGCAAGGGGTAGGGCTACCAGCAAGACAGCTGCTAGTTATCTTCATCACTCCCTTGCCAGCTGTGCCAGCTGTGCCAGTGCAGCCCCACCCTACCTCCAGCCCCAGTCACTTTGTCAACACCAGTTGTGACAGGCATGAAAAGCAAACTCCCTACAGATTCAGAAGCACAAAGATCTGATTGAGCCTCCAGGGCTCTGCACAGGAGGTCAGGCCAGCCACTCAAGTGGGGGCCCTAACCTTTCATATCCACTGCCATGGGGCACCTGAAGCCTCTTTCCAAAAAATAAAAAAAAAAAAATAATAAAAATTTTAAAAAGTGTCCTTTTTTGGACCTTCCTAGAAAACATCTCCCTGTTCTTCTCTTCTGGAGTCTTCCAAGTTAGGGTTCATCAGAGACTTGCCAGACCAGAGAAGCCTGGTGAGGTCTCGAAGCGGTAAGCCCAGGTGGAGAGCTCGATCCCATGAAGCCAGGGGAAGTGGCATAAAGAGGAGGCGATGACAGTGGGCTGTGAACACTGGGTGTCCCTCCTGCGCGCTCGCCTACAAACTCCCACACGGTGCTTACACAACTCACTTCTACATCGCTAAGATGAAATGCCTTGCAGAGCAACCTAAAAAAGGAGCCATTTATTTCATGGGTCCTTGGTTTCAAAGCTCAGTGTGGGGTTGCTTGGCTCCACTAATCCTGAGTGAATGGAGAGGCAGGGCACTATGGCGGAGGGCATGGACAGCAAAGGCTGCTCCATTTGCAGTGCATAAGCAGCTGACAGCAGAGATCGAGGGGCCTGAGACAAGATGGCATCCTGAGGACACATCCCCATGACCTATTTCCTCCAAAGTCTTCCTTCCTTCCTAACAGTACCATCAGGTAGGCAAACCGAGCATTCAATACACATTATGAGAGACAACTGACATTCAAACTGGAACAGTGGCCGTGAGCCATTCTACTGTCTGTGGATGGCAAGGTGGAGCAAAGAGAGGCTGGCCCCCAGAAGAGCCCCAACAGGAAGAACTGGGCACAAGTACCCCCCACGAGTACCCTTCGCCCAGTACTTGCTCTCCTTACAGAGGCAGATGCCACAATCTAAGCTGAGTACAAACTGGGTCTTAATGCATCTCCCATGCATTGTCTTGCCAGGAATAACACCAACCTATAAAATATGAAGAGCTGTGGGCTTTTTTCTGGTACTCCGTACATTACGTTCTTAGAAAGGGCAGAGATAATTAAGTTTGAACAGTCCTTGCTTTGTTCATGTTTGTGAGTTAATTACAGTAAAAATCATTTAGACATGACCTGGAGGCACATATGTGCCAGGCTGCAGGATCAAACCAGCCATGGAACACTTGGCAGCCACAACTTGGTGGAGTTGATGGGGAAAGGGGTAATATGTCTACTGGCGGGGAAGGTCACTGGGAATCTCTGGATGCACTGCGGGAGTGCTGACAGAGCACAAAGTGGCTTCTGAGAGGATCTACACCTAGCTGGCATGTGGTGAGGAGCAGGCACAGCTCATGCCTGGCCCCATCACATGGGAGATCCTGACGGAAAGAATCAGACTGAAGGAAAAAATCAGGAGAGGAGCTGAGCCCACTCGGAGACTCCTCATTCCAGTGCACAGTATGGCTCTAGCAGAAGAGAGAGGTTGCCTCCCTTGACAGAATACCCACCCTATATAGAGGATTTGTGCTCTGCCAGCAGCTGGACCCAAGCACAAGTCCAGAGTCAGAGCCAGTGATGCTTGGTCACAGTACCATGGGCCCCAAAGCCCTGTGTGAGTCCTCGGGTGAGAAGAAACCATCAAATTAATGCCACATGATGCAGACATGATGGAACCTTCCAGAAAATGGAATTTTAAAGGGCAGGTCTTAGTGGCTAGCTGACCACCTGCGTGTGGTTAATGAATAAGTAAAAAGGCCAAATGACAGAAGCCACCATCCGTTTCCGCGCCGGCACCTGCCTTCAGCTCCAAACAATGCAGCTGCCTTTTATTCCACTGTTGGCACAACACAGTGCGTGCAGAGCAGAAGTCAGCAACCATGTCAAGATGTCATTAAGTTGTCAAAGAGGGAAGTAGCCCTCTGCAAATCAGAGCAGTGTCTGAGCCTGGAGACTTCTCCTAGGTGTGAGCTGGGGCAGCCACAGCACAGCCTCTGAGATTATCCCGGCACAGAGAAGCCAGGCAGAGGAAGGCCACGCTGCAAGGATCAGTGATTGAGACAAACCTGCCCATGGACCCATGAAAGCTAGGGGCTCTGGCTAATCCCTAGGTGCCGGGAGTCAGGTGCAGGTGCTCAGGAGGAGTCAAAAGGAACCCATTAGCCCTTCCTCAAGACTGCTTCCCTCAAAGAGCCCATCCTTACTCCTGATAACAGCAGGGCCCAGAGCACTGTCCCAGAGGGGCTCAGGAAGCCCTCCCTCCTTGTGACTCAAGGAGGGATGGGGCGGTGCCATAAAAGAGACCACTGCCCACACACCACATCTCATGTCACAAAGAGCCCACATAAAACCAAGTGCGATGCCACACGCCATGACTCCGGTATTCAGGAAGCTGAGACAGAAGGATCTGAATTCAAGGTCATCCAGAGCTACATTGCAAGACCCTGTCTCAAACAAAAGCCACCCCATGTGCACTATTCCACAAGATAGACATCCTGGGTAGCCTGGGGCCAGACAGGTCCTAGAGAGGCCAATCACCACTTCCCTGCGAGCCTAGGCCAGGCACTCTATCTGTCCTTTCAGTGTGGTTGGGGACAGGAAGGAATCCCTATCATCCCCTATCATACCCCAAGCTGCTCACTTTCCATGTTCATGAAGCTACTTAGTGTGGTGTGTCACAGAAGAAACTTCCAGATGCCCAGGCCAGAGCCACTGTCAGCTAATCTTCTATTAGATAGACTCCAAACACATCAGGCGCTCCCACCCTCCTGCTTCAATAAGGGTGTCGGGTGAGGCACAGGCTAGCCCTGGGCTTCCGATCTCCTCCCCCAGCATCTGTAACCCTGACAGCAAGGCTGTGTCCACGGAAGCTGTGGATCCTACAGTGGACCTCAGGTTCCCTGAGTGACTTTGGATTGTAGAACCTGCCGGATGGATTTTCAAAAGCCATCAGATACAGACTCCAAAGGAAGCTGAGGAGCTTAAGGTCAAATGTTCAGTCTGGTGGGTTTTGATTGCAAAGGCCAGGTAATCCCATCAGCCTTGCTCTCGGTGCCCTATTGATTACCGCAGCGTCTGGAAGCAGCCGTGCACATCAGATCTGGCTGCTTCCCAGCTTGAGCCCAGACAACTGGCCCCTTTGTCACCTGCCTGTTACAACCAGGCCTTCCCTCCCAAACACTCAGTGCAGAGAGACAAGTGAGTCAGCCCAGAGCACAGAAGGGAAAGGTCTGCTGGGGGAACTGTCTCAGCTGTGGTGTCACAGTCTCCCTTAGGATCACAGCTGTGGCCCTCGCCTGCACAGCACACACAGCCTCATACACCAGGGGAACCAACACTGCAGACACAAATCTACCCTCAAGGTTTCTTGAGGCTCTATTCTGCACTAGACAATGAGCTGCCTCAGCAAAGCAGGGCCAGACTAAAGGAGCGCTTTAATAGTCTCAGACTCAGCTACGAAGCTCCGGTTTTCTTGAAGACTATGTGCACGAGGAAAGCAGACTGCTAACAGCTGAGACCTGACCAATCAAGGTCTTGGGCTTTAAGCCCTTCAGTCAAGGGCAATTAATTCCCAGGATGTAACTGTAGGAGACATGGGGGAGTTTACACAGGTTCAGCAACTGGGGTAGAGTCCCTTAAGCAAGAACAGTCCTCCAGTGTACCAGCTACAGGAGTCTGCCGTCACTCCCAGGCAGCGTCCGTCCTTTCTTGCTAGAGCCAGTTCTTGATAAGGAAATACCTAGGTGAACAGCTCAGTGGTAGAGTGCTTGCCTAGGTTATGCAGCCCCAGCTGCATACCTACACACACACACACACACACACACACACACACACACACACACA
>CM052717.1:57958474-58010939 GCA_028551405.1 Uromys caudimaculatus | reverse complement strand
AGGGAGGGAGGGAGGGAGGGAGGGAGGGAGGGAGAACTAGGTAAGGCCAGCTGACCTGGACCTGAATCTTTACTGTCCACCCCTACAGCTCACAGTTGTAAGTATCTGCGAGCTTCTGAGCTGTCTCTCATCTCAGCAAGCTCGGTTTGAGTGAGGAGGTAGGGCCAAGGGGACGTTGAAAGAACAGTATCTTAGGTGGGGTTTCTATTGCTGTGAAGAGACACCATGAACACAGCAACTCTTAATAAAGCAAAGCACTTCATTGGGGCTGGCTTACAGGTTCAGAGGTTTAGTCCATTATCATCAGGAGAGAAAGCATGTCAGCGTCTAGGCAGACATGGTGCTGGATTGGCAGGCAGCAGGAAGAGAGTGAGACGTGGGTCTGGCTTGAACATCTGAGACTGCCATCCCTAGTGACACTCTTCCTCCAGCACAGCCACACCTCCTAATTATGCCACTCCCTACAGACCTATGGAGGCCATTTTTATTCAAACCACCACATTCTACTCCCTGATCCCCATAGGCCAGATCATAATGCAAAATGCATTCAGTCCAACTTCAGAGTCTGCATCCATAGTCTATCACAGTCTCCACACTGAATAAAGTCTAAACTTCAAAGACTTCTGAGACTCATGGCAATCTCTTAATTGAAACCCACGTAAAATCAAATGAAAAAGAAGATCACATGCTTCCAACATGCAATGGTGCAGAATATACATTACCATTCCAAAAGGGAGTAAAGGGGGCATAGTGGGGAAATACTGGACCAAAGCAAGGCTGAAAACCAGCTGGGCAAACTCCAAACTCTGCATCTCCATGTCTGATGTCAAGACACCCTTCAGAGCTCCAGCTCCCTTCAGCTCTGCTGGCTGCAACACTCTTCTCTCTCTTGTGCCTCTTCTCCCTGTTAGCAGCTCTCCTTGGCAGATATCCCATGACTCTGGCATCTCCAACATCTTGGGGTCTCCAAAGCAATTCAGGCTTTACCTTCGCAGCTTCATGCAGTGGCCTCCCTGGGCCTCCATTCAGGGACACTCCTGTCACAGGCCTAACCTCAGAGACCTTCTTTAGTCACAGAGGGAGGTTCCATAAACCCCTTTCTTCTGTTCTTGACTCTAAAGCCAGAACTATGTGGCCGAAACCACCAAGTTCTTCAGCTCGCTAGGGCCGGAACACGGCCCCTCATTCAAATACACTTTCACCAGCTTTCTGTTTTTCATGGTTTCCTTGACTGCCTAAGTGTGGCTGTCCTGCAACTCACTCTGTAGACCAGGCTGGCCTCAAACTCAGAGATCCATCTGTCTCTGCCTCCAGAGTGCCGGGATTAAAGGCACTTGCTACCCAGCTTCTCTTTAATTCCCTTTCACAGGCTGGAATCTCCGCTGGGTTGGGTCCTGCTCTGAGGTCACCGCTCCCTTTATTCCAGTTGGCATTAGGCTCTTCTTTAATCTGTTTACACCTCCTGGTGTCCCTTTTCTCTGCCAACTATACATTCTGGATTTTCCCTCGCTCAGTCTGCTCCTTTTATTGTGGATCTCCACGAGACTGGCCACTCACAACCACACAGCACAGTCCACAATAGGCTGTTTTGAAATCTCCTCTGCCAATCACTTAGATGTTTTTGGACAAGAACAGACATTTTTCACCAAAACATCACAAGAATGACCTCAAGGCCACATATTAATAATATTCTCCTCTGAAACATCTTGAGCCAGGCCCTCACAGTTCAAATTACCCTCAGCACCACTGTCTTCCACACTCCTACTAGGATGGCCCATTAAGCCCTGTTTAAAGTGTCCAATCACTCTACTAGTCCAAAGTCCCAAAGTGTTCTATGTTCCTCCAGACAAAAAGCATGGTCAGGCCCATCACTACAATACCCCAGTCCCTGGTACCAAGTTCTGTCTTAGTTAGGGTTTCCATTGCTGTGAAGAGACACCATTATCACAGCAACTCTTATAAAGAAAACCACTTAACTGAGGCTGACTTAAAGTTCAGAAGTTTAGTCCATTATCATCACGGCAGGAAGCATGGCGGCATGCAGGCAGACATGGCGCTAGATCAGCAGACAGTAGGAAGAGAGTGTGACACTGGGCCTGGCTTGGGCATCTGAGACTTCAAAGTCCACCCACCAGTGACACACTTCCTCCAATAAGGTCACGCCTACTCCAACAAGACCACAGTGCTACTCCCTAGAGCCTGTGAGGGCTATTTCCATTCAAACCACCACAGGCGCCACAGTTCTGTTCACAAGGACAGCTTGGGGTGCAGGAGGCCTTCTGGGAGCATCTTACGGAGATGAGACAGAACACTTCCTCAAGACTGGTTCAGTTTCTAGGTGTTATGGTTTTGATAAGTCCCACAAAGACTTGTATATTGAAGGCTTGCTCCCCTGTGAGGCAATGCTCAGGAGAGGCTTGTTATGGTATTAACTTCATCAATAGATTAACTACTGACAGACTAATAGCTCAGTGGGCTGTTAGGAGGCCAAGCCTAACTGGAGTAAGTAAGGTACTGGGAGGTTTATCCTTAAAACAGGATTTTAAAGCCCCTGTCCATCCGTCCGTCCGTCCGTCCGTCCGTCCATCTGTCTTCTCCCACCTGTTCTTTTCTAGCTATAATTGGGGTAGCTGTGCAACATGCCCCCACTACTATAGGATTATGCCTTATGTCAGATCCCCAGTGATGGAGCCTGAAAACCACGGAGTGCAACCTCTGAAAACATGAACCAAAATAAACCATTCCTCTTTTTAACTTGTTTCTCTCAGGTACTTTGTCATAGCAGTGAAAACCTGACTTATATACTACAATTGAGTAAAACCCAACCCTAAAACTGGGTGGAACAAAAAGCTAAAAACTATCCTTGCTATGGTTTGACTCTGAGCTGTCCCCCAGAGGTTCATGTGACTGAACATCCAGTCCCCAGCTAAGTGCTATTCTGGAAGGTTGCAGAACTTTTATTAGCTACACACTGAGGGCAGGCCTGTGAGAATTATAACCTGACCACCTATTTGGTCCTGTTCTCTGCTTCCTGACTGCTGCCATGACATGATGTCACACTCCTGCCGAGAGGTCCTGAGTCACCACTGTTGTTATGCCTTCTGAAACACTAAACCCAAATACATCCTTCCTCCCTTAGGGTGCTTCTGTCAGAAATTTTGTTGAAATGAGAAAGGTCACTAATGTGGGGGCTCGCAAGGTCAGGAAGTGAGACAGAGCCTAGACAGCACCACTGACCTCTGCTCTATGACACCGTGACCTCTGCAGAAGCCTTGAGTCATTTGAGGGCTCATTCATGCTTATGGCTGGTTCTGCACAAGTGGAGGCTCTCCACATGGGTGAGTGTGGCTTCCTCATGGTAGGGAAGCTGCACTCCAGGGGAGAGCATCCCACTAGAGAGAACCACAGCAACATTCTGTGTCGTGGTTCTGACCAGGGTCAAGCAGGAGTGAAAGAGATTCCACCTCTCCAGCCAGCCAGAAGATTACAAGCTCACTGCCAACTGGGATGGCATGGTGACTTCCAGGTCAGCCACTTAGAGATAATATAACTGTACTGCTAGCAACATCATCACCTTATGCTGGCCTCTCGGATGTAACCAACCCACCAACACACCACTGTAATGGTACTGCGGATCCTAGGAAGGAGTTAGAGCAGTGATTAGATTCACTCACCGGTGCCTCATGCCATCATGGAGAGGCCATGACAGACCATAGGCAAGCCTTACTTCTAATCACAGCTCCCACAAGAACAGGACACAGTGCTAAACAGGTCTCCCCAGCACAATGAACCTGGTTCCTCTTTAAAGCAGGGAAGTCGTAAGGATCTGGCTACAGATGGAATATAAGCCAGGGAGGGTTCAGGCATGACCTCTCCCCGGCAGCCCAGCTGTCTACCCCGAAGGCAGCTAAGCAAGACATGTCTACTCCCTGCCCTGCCTTGGTTCCTCCCACCAGTCAAGCCAAGGAAACTTCACAGGGGAACCAGAGCTTGCGTCTCTCCCGCTGCCAACTCTGCCTCAGCTGCATCTCCACAGCAAAGCTGATGGCCCAGGGCCAGCCTGGGATGCTGCCAAGTGACCTAGAAGCAGAACTGATGCCAATTTGTGGAGTTGACCCCCCCGCCCCTCAAAACAGCAGAGAGTGAGATGCCAGGGCCAGCAACGGATGCTATGCGGTCTGCTTGGAGCAAAAGGGACAGCACACAAAGCAGAGAGAGTATGGGGGACAGCTCTTTAGGGGCCCTGGCCCTCTGCAAAGAGCTCAGAATCCCTGTGGCAGCCAGGTGCTATGTCACTCAAAACAGCCACAGACTCAGCAGCCCACCTGGTAATGAGCGCCATGGGGCACCAGGTAGCAAAGGCTGTAATTTACACATTAGCCTGGAATAATCACTCTCCAGGCAGAAATGACAGACTGGAAGACAAGATTCTCTGATCACTTCCAAACATCCCTGGTTACACAGTGTCTGCCTCAGTGCTGTGAGCAGGCAGTAGTGCTGCCAGGTATCTTGAAGAATAGAAGTGGGCCAGTCTCTCCCAGGGAGCTTACAGCCCAGTCTCTGGTCCCAAACTCCTCACATGGAGAACCCCAATCCCCCACCATCTCCCAGAGAGGCCAGGGAAGGACAGACCGTCTGTGGCCAAGGGTAGGCATTAGTAACACCTCCAAATGTAAGTAACAAGCCTCAGAAAGGGGGCCCAGACAGCACACACTCCTCCAGCAAACCCATGCAGAAGCGACCACCAGCTGGTCCAAAAGCCACAGGTATTTTTAGTATTCAGGGAATCTGGGCTTTCCAATAACCATGCCACCAACCTATAGGTGTGATCTGACCCCTCTCCCAGCTGAGGCTCAGGGCTGTGATCCAGAGCAAAGGCTTTCCTCCTATCCCTGCCCATCATCACCCTCAGCAGGCTCAGTGCCAAGGCAGGGACCACTCCTTACTTTCCCATCCAGGTGGCGTAGCTAGAAGGGAGCCTGGGCACAAACAGGGTTGATTTTCCAGTGTCCACATCGATGACACCATAGCAGCCCGACTCGATGACACCGAAGGCCCAGTGAAAGAAGGACTCCTGTGGAGGAAACGAGGGGCCTCATTACCCAGTGACCAGAGGAGAAGCATGAGGTACCAGGGGCAGGGGAGTAGAGACTGAGACCTCTCTTCTAGACTCAGGCCTCCTCTTAGGAAACGGCCCCGGCCTTGCACAGCCTGATTCCCAGTCCAGCTGCCAGCTGTCCATCAGGCCATGCTTCTGTTTGTCAAGAGCAGACAGGGGCCCCTCTGACCCTGCCTTCTACCTTCTCTTAATCACATTGATCTATTACTGCCTATGTCTGTGTGTGTGCCACAGCACTCATGTGGACGTAAGAGGATAACCTGTAGGAACTGGTTCTTTCTTTCTACCTTACGGGTCCTGGGCCTAGAATTCAGGTTGTCCGGCTTTGCAGCAGGCACTTTCATCCATTGAGCCATTTCCCCAGCCTAACTCGCATCTTTTATTTTGAATGATTCAGTTTCCTGCGTGTCCCTACGTCACCCACCTGAAGGTCGCCTCCTAGAACCACGGCAGCCAGCAGCTAACAGCACCACACACCTCTCAATTCAGAAACCCACACAGAATATCTTTACCCAAATGGGGATTCACACACACACACACACACCATGCTCAGCAGTAAGCACTGAGCTGGTGTCACCAAGGTATGAAGTGGGGGAGGGGCTCTTCTCAGATGAACCCAGAATGACATCAACCGGGGAGCCCAAAGCTGAATTTAGAAAAGTGATGATTTTTTACGCTACAAATATATAAAACTCTAGAAGCTTCAAGAGTAGGCAGAAAAAGCTTGAGACCTCCATGATACTCAGCAGTTGTGGACTGCAGGTCTATGGCTATGAGGACAGTGGGGCCATGAGCAAGAGGATCAAAGCCCATTTGTGTCCTGCTGCCGTGGATGGGCGCCAGCCTGAGGCCAGACCTTGTCCCTGACTTTCCATACAACCTGCCCCTTCATGTTCCTCTGCGCCCCCACTTCCCACTCTAAGGAAGGGGCTGGCCACAGTTCTAGGTCTGGAAGTTACGAGAGAAAATACCCACAGCCAGGGAGTCAGACTGTGTGCACACATGTGTGTATGATGGTTGTACTGGACAGTGAAGCTAGAGCCTACTGTGTGCTTGGCATGTGCCCTACCACTGAGCCATACCCCCAGCCCTCACTGGGGGATTCTAGGCAAGGGCTCTACCACTGAGCCACGCCCCCAGCCCTTCACTGGGGAATTCTAGGCAGGGGCTCCACCACTGAGCCACGCCCCCAGCCCCTCACTGGGGCATTCTAGGCAGGGGCTCCACCACTGAGCCACGCCCCCAGCCCCTCACTGGGGGATTCTAGGCAGGGGCTCTATCACTGAGCCACACCCCCAGCCCCTCACTGGAGAATTCTAGGCAGGTGCTCTACCACGGAGCCACACCCCCAGCCCCTCACTGGGGGATTCTAGGCAGGGGCTCTACCACTGAGACCCGCCCCCTGCCCCTCACTGGGGGATTCTAGGCAGGGGCTCTACCACTGAGCCACACCCCCAGCCCCTCACTGGGGGATTCTAGGCAAGGGCTCTACCACTGAGCCACGCCCCCAGCCCTCACTGGGGGGATTCTAGGCAGGGGCTCTACCACTGAGCCATGCTCCCAGCCCCTCACTGGGGGATTGTAGGCAGGGGCTCTACCACTGAGACACATCCCCTACTGCTCACTGATAGATTCTAGGCAGGCTCTCCAACACTGAACCATATTCTCAGTTCTTTTTTGCGGTAGGGTCTCCCTAAATTTCCCAGGCTGGCTTTGAGTTAATAATCTAACTAATTAAGCCTCTCAAGTACTGGGGTTACAGGTCTTCACCAGGCCCAGCTAGAAGATAGGGTTCTAAATCCAGGTCTACCTCTTGGCAAGGTGGTTCCCCCAGGCCTCAGTTTCCTCCTCTGTAAAGTGGGTATGATGGATCAATGAGTGTAGGCCCAACTCTGAGTCACCTTAGCTTCCTGGGCAAGTGTTGTTACTCCTGAGGACTTTGTGTTGCAGTAATTCTCAGCTAAGTACAGGGTATCTAGGTTGCACACTGTAGTTCCAGAACCTCAGTGAGCTTCACACATACAGGGCTCGGGGGAGGAAACATGACCAAGGTCCAGGTAGGGTGCCAAGGGTGAGCACTGGCCAAACCAGATGAAGGCCGAGGCCTCTGAACAGGCAGGTCACACAACCCTCGCAGTTCTCCTCCCTGCCAGCATCTGCTCCCAGGAGTTCAACCCCTCGTCTGTAGCTTCACTTTCTGCCGTCCCCTTTTCCCCCAAAACTGTAGCCAGTGGCCCAGACCACCCTCCTTTTACCCGCTCCTCTGGACACTGCCCGCTTGCTTGCCCAAATTCACCCTGGCTCACTCCAAACACCAACTCCTCCATGAAGCCTAGCCTGCTTGCGCCCACAAGGATATATTTTTATACCTGACATCTCTGTCCAACAGGTGAGGCTGGAGGTGCTGACCCCGGATGTGAATCCCTGCTCCCATGCTGCCTCTAGGGGCCCTTGGAACCAAGCCCTGATAGCCCTGAGCCCCATGCCCGGCAGGCCTGTGCCGGCAGAGTGCAGCTCACCTGGCGGAAGATGATGGAGGTATCAGTGCAGTACCGTTGCATCTCTTCCCCACCCTGCAACACGACAGCTGAGCCGGCCTGTACAGCTCCATTCTTCCTCAGCCTCTCACACAGGCGCTGCCTGTTCAGGGCGAATAGTGCCAGTGGCACCTTCAGGGTCTCATTCCCCAGGGAGAAGGAAGGGCTGCAGAGACATGAACACAGGTCGGTTAGCGCCTTCCTGAATGTGTCCATTACCTGTGGTCTGGGCCTGCAGAGGGACTCTGGTCAACTTGTGATAAGCTGGCCTACGCTTAACCTATTGGGACCCAGAGATAACCCTTCACTGAGCCAGCCAAGGCTACAGAGGCTTGTCTATGATACTCTCTACCCTTCTGCTCCTGAGTGCCTGGCTTACCTGGGGATGAGAGGTGCTTGTACCTGCTCAGCTGGTAGGCAGACCAGGCTTATGTGGGAAAGTCTCTGCAGGGGAGACAGCACTCATGTGCTGCCCACCAGGGCCTGCCATCTACTTTGGATTTTCAAGAACAGGTGGGAAGGCTGAGCTCTGACCCAGACAACATGGCCAGCCCCACGCACGCATGCACCATTCGGCCCCCTTTCACATCCGTTCCCAGCCTTACAGCCTGGTAGTTCCCACGCTCAACAATGCCCAACCCTCAGTATATACAAACAGTGCAGCCCCACAGCACCATGCCCCTGTGACCAGCAACTGTAGAGTGCAGTCTTCAAGGATAGCAAGGCTGGTGTTCTGGAAAGTCTACTGGAGCTGGGAAGGGCCAGGTCTGCCTTCACTGGGAGATGTGCCTCCCCAGGGTTCTAAGATAGCTCATGCCCAGGTCCCATGCCACACCCAGAGATTGTGCACAGCCTCCCCATGCCCACACCCATTCACAGGTTGCTTCTGCAACAAGTTTCTCCCCCACTGGGGCACCTTCAACATTCAGACATATAATAACCTGACCCTAAACAAAGGAAAACTACTTCCTCAGCCCTCTCAGCAATCCATTTCTGCCTCCACTTTGCTGTTAATACTCTAACGAGAAACCAAGTCTCTGGCACTCCTGACAACACCGCTTCCCTCAGCAAACACAGTAACTCTGACCATAAAGACCCTATGCTCCTAAATCCACACTGGGTCCTGATCTAGTCCTCACCTGGCCTTTCTGTAACCATGACACTGGTACAGAATACTGCTGAACTCCACCTGGTATGGCTCATCCAACCTCTCTGTTTTCCCCATCATTTCCAAGTCAACCTTGTACTGGAACCTCAGGACTAGGTCAATGCTCTCCCTTCCACTGGGCATAGCTGAGTGGATCCAATGCTTCAGCTTTAAGTACCATCTGTTGCCACAGGCCAATGATGTCCCTATACATGCAGAAGCCTCTGGCCCTCTGACATAACAGCATGACAGATATCTGAGCCTTGCCTCCTCCTGCCACCAGAGGGCGCTGTCCTCTGATGGTGCTCAAGCCATCCCTGCCTTCTCATCTCACCTCTGGTCCATCACCCTCACACACCTATCAGGGGTCTAGCCCAAGTGGCCCAGACCCACCTCCATCTCAACAACTTTAAGAAACTCTCCTCTGCTTTCTTGGTCTGAGTTTCCCACCCTTCAGCAGCCTCCTCCTCTGCGCAAAGCACAGACTTAATTTGTGGCTGTCTCTCCGGATAACATGTGACATGGCAAGACAAAGACAGAACTGGAATCAATGTCTAGTAATGAGCCCGGGAAGGAAGGCAGGCAGACCAAGCAGAGCAGCTAGAAGTCAGACAAGGGTGGGTATGCAACAGCCCCTGAAGTCTCCAGTCAGGGGCAGTGGCAGAGTTCAAGAGAAGCAGGCTTAAGCCAGAGCCTCTGCAGCAGCGTAGGCTCCCAGCAAGGGCCATGATGAGCCCCCCATCACAGCGTAGGGGAGCCATGAAGAGGCCTCAGTGATCCTCACATCTTACACATACCTCCTACATACCTTGTGCCCAATGCCACCTTGTAAGAATTCCTAGACTTATTTCTGCCCGACCACCACCACCACTCACCCCACATAGCACTAGGCCAGTCTCCCCACTTGCCCCTCCAGATCCAGCCCACCCACAGTGCCTTAGACCTATAGTCTGTGAGTTTTGTAGACTCATCAGCCTGTACCCAGCCTCCAGATTCCAGGTAGGTGAGCCTATGAGAGGTGTGAGAGGTGGGGGAGGGGAAGGACTCCTTCCATGGCAGGCCATAAAACTAAATGGCCTGTGCTAGTCTCTCAAAGCAGAGCTGCAACTTCCTCTCCTTCGGGTTCTTTTTACATTCCTGCAGTTCTGTAAAACCATCTTTGCAGCAAACTCCTGACACCAATCAGGGCCCTAACTGAAACAGGACCTCCAGGATAGAGACCTAGATCTGAGTCACTGTGTCCTGTGCCTAGCACAATGCCTGACATACAGCAAGTTCTTTTGGGGGCCACATACCAACTGTGCAGATTCCATTCATCAGCTGGGAGGCACGAAGGGTGGAGGAGCAGGGAGCACCTCTATATGCTGGTGATATGATACTCACTCCTAACCCACAGCACCTGCCCTTCCTTCCTCCCAGGAGAGTGAGCAGGAAGTTTGGTGGGCACAAGTAACCAGGGTCTCCACAAAGATGGGGTTGATATCTGCTGTTCTCAGCAATGAGGACGAAAGGGCAGGAGTGTACTAGTAACAGCTTGTAAGCATGGCTCCCAGCTGGCCTGCCTGACAGGAACTGAAAGTGCACCCTCCAGCACCCACACTCAGGGAACCCCCACCCGCTTCCTATCCACTCGGTTACACCCATGGAAGGGGGTCAGCACAGCACAGGAGGGGAACTCATGAGCAAATGTATAAGGACTCCTGCGATGGACGGGCTCAGACCAAGTCACCCCACCCATAGTACCACTGGCTGAAATGCTGGGCTGAGCTTCCGTGCTTCCCACAGCTCCCCTCTATGTGATCCACCTCCTTAAGCCTAACAAGTAACACCTGTCCCTGGCATGTGATCATCCCACTAGAAGGTTCTTGAACTCTTGTCCAAAACTGTCACAAAGGTCTAAAGTCCCTTTGGACACCCAGACTTGGGGTCTACTGCCGAGCATGTTGGTATTGGAGGGGGATCCTTGGACAAGCCCCAGGAATACTCACACCTCCCTGGGACTGAGTCACACCACCTTATCTGGTTTAAAGAAAGCCAGTTCAGCCTGAGCCACCAAGCAAGGTCACATACTCCAAGGCACTCTCAGGATCAAAGATTACAGAGATACCAAACCCTCAGAGGGATGGATAGTCAGGGCCAGAGCAAAGAATGACTTCTCTGTAAATTCATCTAATGTAGTACCAAGACCTCCTCAGCTCATTTCTTTTGTGATTCTGGGAATTGAACCCAGCATCTGACACACCCTAGGCAAGCACCCACCCCGAGCAATATCCCCAGGCATCTCCCTTTTTTAACATTTTATTTTGAGGCAGACTGGCCTTGAACTTGCTTGGTCAGCCGTGAAGTTCTTGAGCTTGCAATTCTCCAGCTCAGACTCCTGAGGCCTCCTCTAGGCCTGGCTGGCCAACTGGTTTCTGGTGAAGGGTTTGTTTGTTGGTTGGTTGGTTGGTTGGTTGTTAATTGACCCTTGGAATTTCAAATCCACAAGCATGTCATTCCTGAGTCCAGGAACAAAGTACAATCCACTGCATGCAGCCAGAGCATAGATATGTTTGAGAGGAACAAAGTGGCTGGGGGACCAGCTCAGGTCTAAAGATATCCACAGGACAGACCCTCCCAGGTCAACCACCAACACCCAGGAGGCAGCCCAGGGCCAAAAGCAGACTGACTAATAACTAACAGAGCCAGACCCCAGGGAGTGTGCAATGCCACAGTTCCTGCAGCCCACCCTTACACCAACCTCCCTGTGCCACTGTCTCAGGGTTTCTATTACTGTGATAAAGACCATGACCAAAAAGCAAGTTGGGGAGGAAAGGGTTTATTTGCCTTACCCTTCCACACCACTGTTCATCACCCAAGACAGGAACGCAAGCAGGGCAGGAACCTAGAGGCAGGAGCTGATGCAGAGACCATGGCGGCATGCTGCTTACTGGCTTGTTCTCCATGACTTGCTAAGCCTGCTTTCTTATAGAGCCCAGGACCACCAGCCATGGGTGGAACCATCCAAAGTGAGCTGGGCCCTCCCTCACCAATCGTCAATCAAGAAAATGCACCACAGGCTTGCCTACAGACAAATCTGGTAGGGTCATTTTTTCTAATGAGGTTCTCTCTTCCAAATCGACTCGAGCTTGTGTCAAGTTGACTTAAAACTAGCCAGCACAGCCACCCTCTCCTTTGCCTTCACTGGCCACTTGTACGTTTCTGATCAAAGGCCCATGGGCAGACGAAGAGCCGTGCATGAAATATTAACGCCTCGTCTTCTTGATGAAAAGTAATTTCTGTGTTTTCTCTAACTTATAATTCAAATTTACATTTGATTCACTATCGGTAAGCAACTAGCCTGAGTATCGGCCACGCCCGGGACTCTGCCTCCCACAGAGCTCACCGATGCTTTCAGCTTTCACATCACAGCATTGCTGGAACACTTTCTCATCTGTCAAGACTTCAAAATCACGGTGCCTGTTGGGCCTGCTCCAGGCTCCTGTTATCTAATTAATGTGTCAATGAAAGCGCACGTGACCACATCACAGACTCACTTAACAGCCTGACGGCCGCACTTCCATGTCATTTGTTTTCCTTGTGATCCCTTATTTATTTAATGCATTTTAAAACTTTATGCCCAGCTGCGTGTGGTGGCATCCTAGTACTTGGGAGGTTGAGGCAGGAGGATTGAAACTCAGAGGCCAGCCTGGGCTACACAATTGCAACCCTTTGTATATGCCAAGCTGATAAATAAATGGGGTTAAAGGAGGATGTTGCTTTGGTCTGTCGATAAATTAGTCGTGGACCTTTAAGAGGTCTGGGGCTTTCTGGGAGATAATTAGGAATTAGTGCTGTCTCAAGGGAACAAGTTAGGTCTCATGGGACTGTTACAGTTACTGAGGCAGTGAGTTGTCACAAGGTGAGGTCGGCTGGCCATCTCTTTAATGTACAAGCTATATGCCTCTTTCATATGTATTCCTTCCAGGCAATGTCACCCACCAAGTTCTCACATCAAGTGAGGTTCTCACCAGAGGCTGTCGGCTGACATAGCTTCCAGAACTGTGAGCCAAAATAAAATTACTTTCTTCATAAGGTCTTGGATATTTAGGTATAGCATCAGAAAACAGACTAAGACAAGCAAATAGGCTTCACCAATACGCACAAGCTCCATGGCACAGACTATAATAGGATCCCTGTGCTAACATGTGAAACCACATGGATAAGCTCCCAGAGAAAGAGGCCAGCCAAGGATGACCAGGCATTGAGAGTTCAGCAGCCACTGCCTGCCTAACTACAGGAAGATATCCCTTACTGGAGGGGCTTCGGGCAGGGGCCACATTGCCGGTTCCCTCTCCCCTGAGAAGGAGTGGAGAACAAGCACACACACACATACACACACACACCTAGGGACAAAGACACGACTCAGTAGAGAGAGGACCTAGGGAAGGTCCAGAGTGGCCAAAGGGCACCTGGGCCAGCCTGGCTTCCACAGACTCATCTGTTTTCCAGGGTGAGCATGAGGACTTTGCTCAGAAGCACAGGGTTCACATAAGGGTGTGACAACTTCGGACCCTGACAACCTTTTGTGTCCGGAATGCTTATCCCAGCATGGCAGGTAGCTCATCAGACACGCACCCAGGGCAGCGCGTGTGATGCTCCTTGGTGGTGTGCAGTGGCTACTGGAGTTCGGCTCAGATGAAGAATGAGGAACCGTTCTTCATCCGACTCTTCGGGATTCTGTGCCCCTTCCTAGCCACAACTCCTCTCTTTTGGCCACTGCTGTCTCCCAAGAATGCAGAACAGGGTTCTGGAATAATTTATATGGTAAATGTCTCTTTCATTTGAATGGCACCATTTCACATTCGGTTGGTGGCCCCAGGGATACAAACCAAATAGCTCCCTGGGCTCCAGGGATGTCAGGAAAGGAATGACAGAAACCAAGCCCTCAGCTATTCATGATGGGAAGATGGGAAGATGTGTGCTACTAACACAAATTGAGGTTCTCTGGGAGTGTGAGCAGAAGCCCTTCAATGGGAGGCCTGTTTATGGGAGGAGGAGCCATCTGGGCTGGACCTGCAAATCTGTGAACAATCTTTTAATCATGTTAGAAGACAAGAGCATGCCAGGGCCATCAGCTGAGCAAGCTCCAGGACAAGGAGAACAGAGAGTAACAAATGCAGACAGGTCCAGCTATAGCCTAGAGCTTTCAGCCTCTGTGCATAGAAAACTCAATGCATGGCTCCCACCAGTACATAGAATTAGGCAAGTCTCTCATCGTGAGTCTGTGGCTTCTACTGCTCTGCAGTTCATTTGGGGTACACCTAAGATTCTCATGAGCCTCCTGTTCCCAGGTTTTACTAGGATTCTGTAGGAAACCAACTCAGGTTCCTTGGAAGCCCATAGCTATGAGCTGAGGCTCATTATACCAGACACTAGTTGGGCATGGTGATGTAAGCCTGTAATCCCATTACCCTGGAGGCTTAGGCAGAAGGATTATGAGTTCAAGACCTACATAGAGCACATCCCTATCTGAAAAAACTAAATTAAAAAAAAAAAGCTAGAAATATAGTTTAGTGGTAGAACACTTGGCTTGGCACAAGCAAGTCCTGGGTTACAACCTTGGCACTTCCCAAAAAGAGAAGAAAATTGACATGCTGTTCGTGTTCCTCCAGTCTTGTTCCCTAAGGCAAGTTACAGGATTCAACTCAGGCTCAACATTTCTGAGATGGCTCTTCCCAAGGAAGCCCTGGCCAACTGTGGAAAACCCCCACATCTGTCAGCGTCCTTAATAAATATGCCTCCCTGAGGTCTGTGTCACTTTCAATTATCTTGTGTGATGACCCCAGGGAGTCAGTTTGGCTGCAAGAGGTCCCTATGAGGATCTGACTAGTTCCTAGCCCAGACTGAGAACCTTCCAGAAAGAAGCAGGCCTTGAGCCAGCCTGGAGTCTCAAACCCAAACACAGCTGCTGGAACTGCCTGTGACCACCTCGTCAGCCCAGATGGACAGATGATACCCCACAGACAGATACCTGCCCACACTTATTGCTCACTGTGCTTCTTAAAGGAGGGTCAAAGGCAGGGTTCACAGTTCTGGACCTGGCCTCCTGGAGACCTACCAGGACTCTGTCTGCATAGTTCTCCACCTTAAGTGTGTCTCAGTGTTCAAAATCTGCCCAAAGCCCACCTAGCACAAAGATCATCCCATGATCTTAGAGCTAATGCCTCTTGTTGGCACAGACCAAGATCAGAGTTAGATGACAGAATCCCACCTGTCTATCAGCTTTAGTGGCCCAGTGTTGTTCCTAGAAACTGTAGGCAGCCACTGAATGGTTGCCATGTTCAACACTCTCCCAACCTTGGGAGCCAACTAAGAAGGCACTATGTTTCCACTGCCCTCATTTTATACAGAGAGACACATCTCCACTAGTTTTATCATGCTGTCTCAGTTCCTAACCCAGTCTGTGGAGAACTACCCTCTTCTACCTCTACCCTTCCTACCACTCCCTACCACCAGGTCCACACCTTCTCCGCCTGAAACCACAGCTCATGCTATCAGGCTCTTTAAAAAGCCAAGTGGTGGTGACACACACCTTTAATCCCAGCACTTGGTAGGCAAAGGTAGGCAGATCTCCAAATTCAAGGCCAGTCTGGACTACAGAGTGAGTTCTAGGACAGCCAGAGCTACACAGAGAAACCCTGTCTTGAAACAAAGCAAAACAAAACAGATACCAAGCAGGGTGTAGTGCTATTATGCCTGTAATGTCAGCACTCTGAAGAGCAAAGCAAGAGGATCAGAGTCCCCGGCTAGCCCGGGAGACCCTGTCTAAAATTCTTAAAAAGCAGATTCCAGATGACAATCCTTCCTGCTTCCCCAGAACAAAGTCTGGAGAGGTCACTGAGCACCACACCTACTAGATCAGGAATGCATCCTACTCTCCGTCTTTATCTCTTAACCTTTGATCAACTGTCCTTCAGAACCCATCTGTCCAAACTTCCTCCCAGCAGGACCACCGACCCTTTAATTATACAGAATTATGGCAAGCCTAAACCGAACAATGCACTGGGCTAGTGAGGCCCTGCATGAAGCCTGCATTGTAGCTAGAGAGGAGACAACTGACACAGAAAATCAGGCAGTATAGAGTTGGCCAGATAGTTAAGGGAAGGAGTCTTGGAGGAGCTCATATTTGGGCCAGGAAAGTGCTGGCCTGATTAACGGATATTCCACGGCCACTCCAAGTACTACTCACACTTTCCCTCAGTTTTGGGGAAGCGCCTGGGAACCTGGAGCCCAGGCCAGGCTGGCCATCCCATCGGAGGGGCGTGGCAGTGAACAGATTTGTGAAGCTCCCACTTCGGCCACATACAGTGAGGCCGCCACACCCTGGGCTCCAGGGCAGCCCCCCAAGTCTAGTGGGCAGCCGCGAGCGTGCAGGGGACTCTGCAGGTACCACTCGCCTGGCCCGGCTCTCAGTTCCGGTGTCCCCGGGGAAGAAGCGCGCGGCCCGCGGCCACACAGCAACTCCAGACAGAGCTTGGGGGCTGTCACCCACTGTTCAACCAGGAACACCGAGGCAGGCCACCTCTACGCGGGCCGCAGGCAGGACAAGGGACAAGCTCAGCACTCACCTCACAGAGGACGCCATGTTCACTCGATGCTAGCGTCACGTGGAGTGAGGCGTCAGCTGAACTTGCCAGGGTTCCTTTGAGGCGGGCGGGGCCAGGGCGGGTTTTTAAATGGGCGGAGCTGCTTCGGTCCCTCCCACTGTAGCTCCGGACTGCACACCCATAAGTGGAGGAGCCCTGGTGCGGATTAGGCATCTCAGGTTCCCAAGGAGCTAGGAGGAACTTGAGCAGCAACCCAGAAGGCTTTCCCTCTTGGGAAGAAGTGTCCTGAGACAGGAGATCAATTGATTCTACGTTAGCCCCTGACCTTATGTGTATGTAGCAGCCCACCTGAGGGAAGAACATACAGGAATAAAGAAACCATACGGAGGATGGCCAAAGATGACAGAGAGCTGGGACAACTGGAGTAATAGAAGCCTCCAGCATTCAGGAAAGGGAGTCTGGGGAGAAAGTCTCTGGCTGAGAGATAAACAAGACCTTCAGGGCCTTGTATCTAAGTTGGGGAGTTAAATCTAATAGGATCTAGTCCAAACCTCCTCAAGTGCAGAATGAAGGAGCTGAAGAAAGAGAAGGAGGGAAGGGGGAGGGGAAAGTGAGGTGTGGAATAGCAGAGCTGGGCCCTGGTGATAGGGGAGAGTCCTACAGAGACAGGAGCATCAGAAGGCAGATGTCACCCTCCCTACTCTCAGGACTTACAGGCACTGCTTCAAATGCTTTGCAGATGTTAGCACCACTGCTCACAGAGGTCTCACAAAAGCCTCATGAGGTAGGTGCTGTCTTAGCACCATTTTACAGAGGAGGAGACTAAGGCCCAGAAGAGTAAGTAACATGCCTGAGCTCACACAGGTTCTTGAGAACTTGGAAACACACACACACACACACACACACACACACACACACACTGCATTAGCTCCATCTTCAGCTAAAGAGTCTCGACTCCCTAATAAGGGACACTTTTTAAAAATAGCAGAGGAGGAGCAGAGAGCTATTCATGTCAGTTTGTAGTAGGAAAACCTGCCCCCAGCTAATCACAGCCCCACTTCTTTTGACATAAAATATGTCAAAATTAAGCCAACTGCCAGCTTAATGCTTATTAATGTGTAAAAGAAGTAATTATCCTAAATATTTACAAAAGAGAGGCAGAGAACTCCCAGCCATTGAACAGAGCACTCTTTCTGTAGTTGTAACAGGGAAGCACTGCCCACGGCTCCTGCCCACCCAGGCCCATCTGCACAGTGGGCCTCTAGGCAGGGTCTGCTCTGACACCTGCTGCCTCTCCCCACCCCTCCCCATCAGAGGCTCTAGCCATGACAGCCCCTCCCCCACTCTTGCTCAAGACCCTTTCCAGCAAGCCTGACCACATCCCTCACTGCTCTCTATCAGAGATTCCATCATGGCCCCACCACCACTTATCACAGCTCCCCATCAAAGGCTGAGGCAGAGGCTCCTAGTCCCCTGCTCCTGCCCATCAGAGGCTCTGGCAGGGACTCCAGGAGAAGCTGCTCAGGGTGTGGGAGAGTTACTCAAGCAGGGCAGACCCAGAGCTTCTGGGAGTCAGGAGGCAATTGGGGAAAGATTGATTTTAGAGAGTCAGCGTGGGAGTGTGTAAATCAGCTGAGGAAGTGAGCCAGGCAGTGAGCTCATGCCTCACACTGCCTCACCTCTAAGGTCGTGGGTTCCTCTGAGACAAGGTCTGGCAGAGGTACCTGCTTCATTAGCCCAGGATCCAATGCAATATTACTCTCCAAACTACCCTGCCCTAGCTACCCCTGCAGGAGCTCCATCCTGGCCAAGGTCCTCCCTTCTCCCTGTGGCACTGTGTTAGACCACTTTACCCTGCCCTACCCACCCCAACTGCTTAAACCACAACTCCCCTATAGATCAGTGGACATTGGTGACCACTGACTCATATTGACTCATGTCAACATGAATTATGTGTGGCCAGGTAGAAGATAGGTGGATATATTCTATGCTCATTTCTCCTGGGTGGGACAGGAAGGCATACAACAGACAGGGCATGATATATTAGTTACTTTACCCATCGCTGTGGCCCCAAACCTGACAGAAGCAACTTAAAAGAGGAATAGTTAATTGGTCCTCGTGTTTCTAGATGCTGTGATGGTTCTCTTGAGTTGTCAACTTTATACATCCAGAATCACTTGGAGAATTTCAGGGACGGACTGTTTAAATTGAGTTATGCCTCACAGGAGGAGATTATCTGAATTAAGTTTATTGATGTGGGAAGGCCCAGCCCACTGTAGGTGGCTCCATCCCCTAGGCAGGTGATCCTGACCTATATGAGATAGAGAACTGAGCACAGGCAGATGAGCAAGTGAGCATGCATTCATTCATGCCTCTCTGCCATTGACTGTAAATGTGATGTGACTTTCCTGCCTTGACTTCCCCAAAGCCATGGATTGCAACCTAGAATCATTATCAGAAATAAGCCCCTTTTTTCCCTAAGTTGCTTTCTGCCAGCGTTCTCATCACAGCATCAGAAACAAAACTAGAGCAAGGGGCCACAGTCCATCACAGCAGGGACTGCATGGCTCCTAGGATGGCTCCATCTATAGCAGCAGGAGCACGGGGCTGCAGCTCCTAACATATTAGTGGATCAGGAAACAGAAAGCTGAGGCCAGAACCAGAAGTAGGTATCACCTCCAAACATCCCCCCAGACCTGCTTCTGTGAACTAGGCCACAGTCCAAAGGTTCAGCAATCTCCCAAAACAGCACCATTATCTGGAGACCAAGTGGCCAGACACATCCCTATGGAGAACATTTCTCCTTCAAACCACAGCACATACTCAGGTAGCTGTCCTGTCATGGTACTAGTAGGTCATTGTGATAATGGCTGGGATAACCTTAGCTTCCCTATTTCTAAAGCCAATATGGCCTGCAATGTTCTCCAGAACCACACCAACAGCCCCAGGAAGGCCCTCCTTCCCTAGCCCAGTTCATCTGGGCATCCATCTTACTGCAGAAAAGTGGCAGGGAGCAGCCGAAGGGCCTTCCCTGGGAAGCCCCCGTCAATGTGTCAGATGAAGTGGTCCCTGCTGGGTGCTTTGCCAGGGTCTACAAGGCAATTCCAGATGAGAAATGGAACGGTAGCTTCAGAAAAGCAAATCATTCCGGCAGCCCCTTCAACACCTCGAAGAGACAAGCTCTTTTTGTGTGTGTGAAAATGGGGAATATATTGTTTTTCAGTGTTTGGAAGACTGTTTCTCGTCTTGAAATCACAAGCTGCTTTCTTCCAGCGAGACTTATAAATACATCCAATTATCGACATTCAATATAGGAAATAAAGTTCTGAAATTGTTTTCCTCCCCATGTACAGAGCTGGCCCACCGGGTTGCACAGGTGATAATTACTTTTATTTCTTAAAATGAGCTGAATCAGTGTGGAGGGACTGAAGGTCCACTTTTTATTTCTTCCCCCTTGATTGCATTGCCAATGTTGTGCTGGGCTATTCGTTGGCGTAACTCCATCATCCTATTTTAAGATCTCGATAAAAACTAATGTAATTCCTAATTTCAGAAGTTAAGACTGCCAAGTTCTGGAGTAGGAAGGCCTTGTTCTGTAGGAGGATGCTGGAGAGAAACTCCTGAAGGATGTGCTATCTCTCTGCCCAGACCCAAGTTGCCGATGTCTTTGTTGGACAGTGAGTGGTTTCTGATGGTATTCAGAAGGTGTCCCATTTGAGGACTCTCATTAAGGTAGCCCTGTGGAAAAGCCCCTATATGCTGTGTAATCGGCAGTCATTTATCCCGTTGTCTGTGCCAATATCAAGACTGGGTCATCTGTGACACAGGTATGGTGAGTCACACCTGAAATCCCAGCACTCAGGAGGCTGAGGTAGGAAGATCACAAATTCAAGGCCAATCTAGCCTACTGTCTTAGTCAGTGTTCTGTTGCTGTGAAAAGACACCACCACCAAGGCAACTCTTATAAAAGAAAGCATTCAATGGGGGCTTGCTTAACAGAGGCTTGGTCCATTATCTTCATGGCAGGGAGTGTGGTGGCCCACAGGCAGACATGGTGCTGGAGAAGTAGCTGAAAGTTGTATATCTTATCTGTAGGCAGCAGGGAGAGAGAGAGAGAGCGGGGAGGGACTTTTTGAACCCTAAAGCCTACACCACACTTCCTCTAACAAGGTCACACCTCCTAATCCTTCTAATCCTTTCCAAGAGTTCCACTCCCTGGTGACTAAACATTCAAATATGTGAGCCTATGAGACCATTCTCACTCAAACCACCACAGCTACAGAGCCAGACTCTGTAAAAACAATGGTGATGAAGAAGATGGAAAGGTGATACCTGTGTCTCCTCCCTCTCCTGCTGGAGTTGCTGCTCACCTAACACCATCCACTCTTCCTCCTCAGGGCTTGTCTCTCCTCTCTGTGGCATCTGTCTTTAAGGGACCTATTCTACTCCATAACTTCTCTCTTCCATGATGTCTTTTTGCCATGGCATCTCCATCCTATGACCTCTCCCTCCCGTGACCTCTCCTTTGCATGACCTTCCCCTTCCATAACCTCTGCCTTTCTTGACTTCTCCCTTCAGTGACCTTTTCCTTCCATGACCTCTCCTTCCCATGACCTCTTTTTTTATGACCTCTACTTTCATAACCTCTGCCTTCCATGATCTCTGCCTTCTATCATCTTCCCCTTCCATGACCCCTCAATTCAATGGCCCATCTCTTCGGTAGGTTCCCTGTATGACCACCAAGGCTTCCTGGCTGCCTGCCCACGTAGCTGTATCTCTGCTTATCTCAAGGCCTCACATTCATCAGAGTTTTCAGCAGCAAACGGACCGTCAATTTGCTTCCCCACTCAGGAGAATGCATCGGTAGGGGCGGGGGCACATCACATAGCATTGAAGAAAGGCAGGCTTAAGAAACAGATGGGGAAGGGTTAGAAAGATGGCTCAGTTGGTAATACTTCAGATCCCCAGTGCCCAGGTAAAACCTGGGCATGGAGTACACATCTGTAACTCCAGTGCTGAGTGGGAAGGTTGAGGTTGGAAGAGTCCGCTAGTTCATTGCCTGGCCAGCCTGGCAGAATTAATGAGTTCAGGGTTCAGAGAGACCATGCCTGTAAAGATAAGTAGAGAGTGATAGGGGAGGCTGCCCAATATTGAACTCTGGTCTCTATACACATCATACACAATACACGCATGCGCGCGCACGCGCTCGCGCGCGCGCACACACACACACACACACACACACACAAACACACACACACACACACACACACACGAAGGGAAGGAAGAAAGAAGAAAGCAAGCAACCAGACAGGACGAGGGAAGGATGATAGCCAAGTGTGTC
Organism: Uromys caudimaculatus; assembly: GCA_028551405.1. NCBI lineage: Eukaryota > Metazoa > Chordata > Mammalia > Rodentia > Muridae > Uromys > Uromys caudimaculatus. The sequence goes on along the minus strand of CM052717.1, from coordinate 57,989,206 downwards.
CTTAGGCCATACTCTTGGGACCACAGAAGCTGTTACTGCTGCCAAGACAGCTGCCACCACCTCTGCCCCTGGGTACAACATTGCACTAACACTGTATCCTGGTTTCTTTCTCTTCATGGCCAGAGTTCTTGGAGGAGCTTGCAAACACCTTGTCTATCTTCTCCCATTTAGCCTCTGGAGAGGATGGAGGTGAGGAGAGGACATGGCATCTGTTTGTTAGCTTTCTCATTGCTGTGACCAAACATACAGAAAAAAATTTGAGGAGGAAAAAAAAATGTCTCATGGTTTTAAAGGATTCAGTCCCTAGTCGCTTGACTTCATGTGCTTGAGCAGAGCATATTAGCAGCAGAATGTGGCAGGAACCTGCTTCAGCTCATAGTAGATATAAAACATGGAGAAAAAAGAGGAAGAGGCCACTGGTGGTGGCTTACACCTTTAATCCCAGCACTTAGGAGGCAGATGCAGTCGGATTTCTGAGTTTGAGAAAAGGCTGATCTAAAGAGTGAGTTCCAGGACAGCCAGGGCTACACAGAGAAACCCTGTCTCAAACAAACAACAACAACAAAAAGAGAAGGAGGAGGAAGAGGAGGAGGAGGAAGAAGAGGAGGAGAAAGAAGAGGAGGAGGAGGAGGAGGAGGAGGAAAAGGCTGGAGACACAATACCCGAAAGGGCCCACTGTAACTGCCTACATCCCCAGCCAGGCCATAGAATCCTTGTGTCTAAATGCCCTCCCCATACAGCGCCCCCAGCTGGGAACTCTCAGCATATGAAAAAGCCTGTTGGGGCCGTTTTAAATCTCAACTATTACACACTTCACTGTGTTCTAGTCCCCAAATAAGATGTTGCCAGATAAACCCAAAGCCCAACCACACAGTGATGGACCAGTTTGGGGTACAAGCATCCCTCCATATAAAATATTGAAGAGCTTTCCCCCATAATCTTACACTAAATGTTGCAGTTGCAAAGTCCCAAACTCAGCCATTTTCATTTCGGCTAAGTACGAGATTCTTGATTCACAGTTCGGTATGATTTTTAATTTCAGTTTATGTGTGACGATGCATGCATGTCTCTTGATTGGCTCTGAAGTTCTTCTGTGGCTCTGCCTCTATGTAACCACTAGACAAAGATTCCCCAGCCACGAATGCCCGCTTGAAACCGTGGTGAGAGAGAAGTGTGTGGACTACAAAGTCGTCTGGGGTTCCGGCATGGAACATCTGGTCTTCATGTTCTGCTTCTGAGGCCAAGTGGTCTTTGCTTCCTATGAAGGGAACATCCCAGGGTAAGACAAAGTTTTGAACAACTGGGCTCTTGGGGGATAGTTTAAAATGATACAAATGAGGTATTTTCCTTAGTGTGACACTAATGAAAGACATTATGAAAGAACATGGACAATAAAGAGGAATGCTGTATTAGGGTTTCTAGAGTAACAGAACTGACAGAATGAATATATATATATATGTATATATGACATTTATTGGGTATATATGGTATATATTTATGTATGATAAATATATTTTTGTATATGTTTATATAAATATATTTATTTACAATAATATTATTTATAAATATATAATAAATATATCTTTATTAGATATATCCAATATATATATTAAATATACATTTTTGTTGACTTATATATAATTTTAGTATATAATATATAAATGTATTTGTTAAATATATATTATATGTATTTTAATTATGTTATTTATATATTATATAATACATAAACACATATTAAGTATATATGGGATATATATGGAATTACTATTTTATTAGATTTAATATAGACTTTGTCCCAGCTAGTCCAACAATGGCTTGTAAAATTCAAGAATCCAGCAATTATTTAATCTACAGGGCTGGATATCTCAGCTGATGCTCATTGTGTGTCAGAATCCCCAAGAAGTAGGCTCAATGCTAGTGAAGCACGAGTAAGACAAACAAGTGAAGAGCAAATGCTTTCTTCTTCCTTTAAATAGGCTGCCACCAGAAAGAGGTGTGACCCAGATTTAAGATGCATCTTCCCACCTCAAAAGGCCTAGATTTCAGGTAGGTTTTCCTACTTCTAATAATTCAACCAAGAAAAAAAAATCCCTCACAGTTGTACCCACTCACATGGGTTTTAGTTAATTTCAGATGTAGTCAAGTTGACCCCAAAAATAGCTATCACAAACATGAATGTAAAAATCTCTATCCCTGGCTTTGCTCTTTACTCACTGGGTAACGTTAGGCAAAGTACCCAACCTCTCTGAGTCTCTATTTTCTCATAGGCAAAATGAAAATGGTAGGTTCCATCTCCCAGGATCAATAAGATTATATTGGCTGGTCCCAGAGGATCCTCCAGTTCATCTCTGCTCTATGATGATGTCATCGTTATGTAAATGGTCATTTGAGAAGTGGGGGACAGTGGAAAGGAACTAGCACCATATCCTCAAGGCGCAAGGGCGGGTGTTCTACTTTTATTTTTGTTGTTTGATATAATACCCTGATGAAAGCAACTTCAAAGAGAAAGGGGTTTATTTCAGCTCACGATTTCAGGTTACAGTCCACCATTGTGGATAAGCCAATGTAGTAGTATTATTTTAATAAATCCCATCAAGTAGTTGTTACTACCTCAATGGTTTATGTTTCCAAATGAAAGACAAGCACACAGTCTTTATATTTTACTGTGCTTTAAACAGCACAATAGCTGGGCAACTGCCTAACCTCCAGCTGTTAGAATCGACCCCCACCCATAGCTCCGAGTTACTACTTACTCCTTTCTGTGTTCCATCTTGGCTACTCTTGATCCACTTAAGCAGCCTTCTGAGCCACGTTCTCTTGGCCCCTTTCCTTGGTGGCTCTGGTTCTCCCTTCTGCATGTTCTTACCCTTCCATGGCAGTTATCGTCTTTCCTCTCCTGCACACACTCCTAAGGCATGGCAGCAACATCCTTCCACTCCTCTCTCATGGTCTCAAGCCCAGGAAAACTAAAACCCCCACCTATGTCTCTCCTCCCCAGCTACTGGCTGCTGACATCTTTATTTACCAATCAAAATTAACTGGGGGCAGGTTCCCAGAAGCTCTGTGTAGACCCTCTAGTGCAAACAGTTTTGGGGGACCCAATTAGCATTAGAATTCAAGCAGCTACAAGACAAGAACTTACAACATCCAGTCAGGCCACATCTGCAGTCAAGAACAGAGAGGAATGAATGCATGTGATGGCTTGCTTGTGCTCAGCATGATTTCTTCACTCTTATACACTTTAGGACCCCTTGCCTAGGGAATGGTGCCATCCACAGTGGGCTGAGTCTTTCCACAGTAACTGACTTAATGAAAATAATTACACAGGCTAACCTGATTTAGACAGTCCTTCGCTGATACTCTCTTCTCAGGTAATTGTAGACTGTATCAAGTCAATAATTAAAACTACCCATCACAGTGGGCAAGCTACCCTTCCAGTTCAGTCCACATACAAAGCAACCTTGGTTGAAAGGGACAAGTCTACCACCTTAAATTGAAAGACCCCTGAAGACGGGGAGACCCTCGCTCAAATCTCGGGATGGCGCGACCCCCCAAGAACTCACGAAAGACCGTCCTTGCTGCAATCACACGAGGTTTAATTCGGAAGGACCAGTGCACTGGGATCCAACACATAACCTACGCAGAGGCAGAGGGGTTCGACCCCCAGCAGCTGAAGTCGGGGGTATTTAAAGGAAGAAACATCCCCAAGGCAAGGAAGGAATTACAACTCAGGAAAAGGCTCATTCACAAAGCAAGGGGTGGGGAATGGAAAGAATTTGCATTATGGGGAAGTAAGGATTGTTCTAAGCTATTCACAGGTTAGTTGCATAAACATTTCTGGTTCCTGAAACGGTTTGCCTCTGGCCCTGAGGTCAGGTCAAAGTCACCTGTAGGAAGGTAGCTGGGTGAGATTTTTTGCCCGGTCATGTAGTTTCTAATCTTGGCTCTAAGTTTGCTAGGGGGTTTTGCCTGGGCATGTAGCTTCCAGTCTCGGCTCCAAGCCTGCCAGGGGTCTCACACACAGGACCCTCCTCACAAGAGGGTCAGGTCTTTCAAAATCACAGTGGCCAGTTCACAGCTTCTTCAAGGGTTAAATGGGCCTGAGAGCTACACACCATCGTAAGCCTATGGGATGTCAGTCTAGCTGAAGGAATTCAGGGACAGTGAGGGAGTTCCTTCTGCACCTCATCTCTCTCTAACCCAGCCTGAAGCTTCAGTCTACAAGACGCTGCTTATATAAGCATTGTTTTGTATTTGGGGAAGGAGTGTCTCCAAGGTGGCTTTATAAGATTTCTAAGAGGGTTAAGGTCATGGAATAGATTCCAAAGTTTACATAATAGTTTTTTCTTGGCTGTAGCCATGCCCTTGCTTTGATTTCCTGGGTCCTCTCATCCCAAGATGGCATCTATTTTTGCCAGTTCCAGACTCTGGAGAGCAGTGAGTAGGCATTTGTCTTAAATAATGAAATGTTAACAAAAGCAGAGGCCTTAGAAGGTGTGTGCTCACCCATCAGGTCTAGTCTTTCGCCATTCCTGGAAACCCTGCCACATCGATCATGGGAAGATGGCCTAGCTAACCTGACAGAGGGTAATGCACATGGTTATCAGACATGAGAGCAAGGCCATCTTAAGGTACTTCTCCAGTCAATCCCACAGCAGTCAGAGCCATAAACAACTCCTGTGGAGATCAGCTAAATGGGCTCCAGATTCATGAGTGACATCTAGCCACTCTATGGGGAAGGGGATAGTTTCAAAATCATATGAGACCCAAATCAGAAAGAAGAGACCCTAGAATATTGTCCCAGAGAGGTTCCTGGGGCAGATGATGCAAAGGGATATTTTGCAATGGAGCCAGTTGGGAAGGGGCAGGTCCTGTAGCACCTGACCTCAGCCGGGAGCCTAGTGTGGAAAAGGCTTCGGGGTCCCAAACCTGTTTGGACACCACAATGACTCATTGCTCACCTAGCTGGACTTGGAATCACTTAGGTGGTGAGGCACATCTCTGGGCGTCTCTGGGAGAGTGTTTCCTAGAGGGTCAACTGGGGAGGGAAGATCCACCTTGAACGTGAGCAGCACCATCTTGTCGGCTAAGGTAGAATAAAAGGTGGAAGGAGAAAACTACTCAAGCTCTAGTGTACCATTTCCCTTTTCTCTGTCGCCTGGCTGCCATGATGTGAGCTACTCTGCTTCCCCCCAGGCCTACCCCTCCCTGAAGGACTGAAAACTCAGAGACAGTGGGCCAAATTAAGTAATTCCCCTTTTGGAGGTCAAAGAGATTGTAAAAATAACTAACATGGGCACTTAATAGTTGTTCTGTGTTGGGGGATCCAGAAGGCGGCACCCCTACATAGATCTCTGTGGTACTATAAGGGTCAGGCAGTGGCCATTCAGGAAGGGAACATTCCAGATGGCGTTTCCTGAGCAATAGACTTGAAACACATCAGGATTCTGTGAGCTTCTAGAAAAAGCACTCCAGGGACCACCAGGGATACTTAGAAGGGTTTTACGACTGAGTGATCTCTGTGTTAGAGAGAGGAGCATAAGAAGCCACAGAGACAAGCTTGGAGACTCCACCCACACAGAGGAGGAGGTACAAACAAAGTAAGGAATGGATGATGCCCGGTCTCCTGGAATGCCAGGGAAAGTAGTCAAACAACCTGGTGATCCTTTGCTATTCTATGAGGAGCCAGCCTCCACCAGAATCCCTCTCCCCGCTAATATCCTGAGCGTCATTTAGGCCCTAATCCTGGGATTTGTCTCTCTGTGACTAGAACTCATGCCTAAGAAAGAGGTCACATGTACTTTGCATCCTCCATTAATAGACTCTATCCTTACGCTTATTCTATATCTTTCCATTCTAGGTGTTATGAAAAATCATGCCATGGAACAGACCAGGTATATGGGGAGGTTTATTTGGGGGAAGGGAGGGGAGTGAGGACCTGGAGAAGTGCTAGAGGCAGACAGACAGAAGCAGAGCTATGCGGGCATAGAAGCAGGGACAGAGGACAGAAAGAAGGACAGAAGGAGAGGAAGAGAGGCCAGCTGGAAACACGTGAGAGAGCCCGGATAGCAAGCAGTCATTTTATAAGCTGCCAGGCCACCTGTAGCTGTCAGCCCTTAGGTGATGACGTAATTCCTGGGCGGAGCCTAGCAGAATGGCCTATAAGCAAACACTAAGCCCTAGCCCTGAGCTCTGTTCGTCAGTAGAATTCATTCTTTTTGTTTGTTTGTTTGTTTGTTTGTTTGTTTGTTTTTGTTTTTGTTTTTCGAGACAGGAAGCCCTGGCTGTCCTGGAACTCACTCTGTAGAGCAGGCTGGCCTCGAACTCAGAAATCTACCTGCCTCTGCCTCCTGAGTGCTGGGATTAAAGGCGTGCGGCACCACTGCCCGGCTGAATTCATTCTTATTGCAAAGGTCACAGGTACTTTTCTACTTTGCAAGGGAACTTTGATATCCCTGAAGTTTTGTTATGAGGATTGTCATGTGGAAACCTTCCCTGCACCCAACCCTTGCCCTCGGAGTTTTACTATGCTTTAGTGAACAAAGAAGGGGCTGGAAAGATGGCTCAGCGGTCAAGAGCACTGACTGTTCTTCCAGAGGTCCTGAGTTCAAATCCCAGCAACCACATGGTGGCTCACAACTATCTGTAACGGGATCCAATGCCCGCTTTTGGTGTGTCTGAAGACAGCGACAGTGAACTCATATACATAAAATAAAATTAAAAAAAAAAAAAGTGTGCACAAAGAATAAACGGCAAAGTCAGTCTCTGGAAGTTTTGACTCAGTACCTGAAAAGATGGTACTGACTCGGGTTTTATTCTTCACCTCATGTGTCTCCCAGCCAGTCATGAGGCTTGTGGGGTCCTCAACAACTAGGGACCAAGTGTTCAAAACATAAGCCTGCAGTTGACTGTTCAGATCCAAACCAAACAATAGGGAATTTGATGTGGGTGGCCAGGATGGGTAACATGACGATAACTAAGAGCCAAGAGGTTTTCCCCAGACTAGCCTTGATCATCAGAGCTTATAGGGAACCAAGCTCAGAGCCAAGGGAGAGATATACTATGTCCATTGCACCGAAGAAAAGAGACCCACGGCGAAGATTTGACCAAGTCAAATGGCCACTCCCCTAGTTAACTTTTTTTTTCTGTGATAATCCTGTATGCAAAAGCCATTCAGGGAGAAAAGAGTTTGTCTTCTATTTCCCTGTCACATGCCATCACTGAGGGAACTTAAGGCAGGAACTGAAGCAGAGGCCATGGAGAAATGTCCCTCACGGCTTGATATCCTGCTTTTTAGTACACCTTACCTGCTCAGGAATGGCACTGTTCATGTTCTTAACCAAGAAATGCCCCCACAGACTTGCCCATTGGCTAATGAGCTGGAGGAACCTCAATTGAGGTTCCTTCTTCCCAGGGGCTGGGGTGGGTGGGGCTTCACCCTACTCAGAATATAATCTATGTCATACCAATCACCATTCAGCAAAATTAGCAGGGACTGGAGAAGTTGCCACTGCCCAGCTCAGTTCAGACAGCAGTACAGCCTCAGAATTAGAAGCCAAGTTCACAGGCTGCAGGGCAAGCTAGCAATATCCTTACTTCTTTGTTCTTTCTGGACATTCAGGTCAAACAGCCTGTGGGAAAAATCACGATTTTATCAGGATCTCAAAGATCAATATCACACTTTCTATTTATGGCTTGAGGGAGAATGGACTGAAGCTTGTCTGACAGTGGGGAGGCCAGAGGCGGGTACTCCAGCACAGGTGGCTCTCCAAAGAGACATCTGATGGTGGTGCCCAGACCACAAATCCACCTGCAGAGCCAGCTCTCTACCTTAGCACTAGGCCTCTCTAAGCATTCTCACTTGACTAATGGAATTCTCAGAGCCTCCCAGCGCAGAGGGCAGCGGAAGTCTTTGTTCACAGGGACCTGGGGGAACTGACCTAAACCTCCACCACATACCACCTAGGTTTGAAAGGAAGGGGTAGCCAAAGCCAGGCTGAGAAGAGCTCGCTTAATCTATGTGGATGTTTCTTGAACTCCACACTGCAAGAAAACTTTCTGTCTCTTGTGTCCAGAGCAAACTTCATCCTTGCTATCACCAGGGACCACCTGCTGGTGTCTGGATTTTATTGTTGCTGACAGAAATAACTTAAAAGGAGGAGAGTTAGTTTAGCTCACAGTTTTACAGAGCTTAATCCATGATTGCTTTACCCAAGATGTTTTGGCGGAAGAGCGTCATGATGGCATCCAGTGTATGTGTGTGTGTGTGTGTGTGTGTGTGTGTGTGTGTGTGTGTGTGGTGTGCCGGTATATGTGTGTGCTTCTGTGTGTGTGCATGTGTATGCATGTATGTGTGTATGTGTATGTGTGTGTGCAAGTATATGTGTGTGTTTGTGTGTGTGCATGTGTATGCATGTATGTGTGTATGTGTATATGTGGTGTGTGCATGTGTGTGTGTGTGTGTGTGTGTGTGTGGTGTGGGTATATGTGTGTGTGTGTGTGCATGTGTATGCATGTATGTGTGTGTGTGCATGTGTGTGTGTGTGTGTGTGTATGGTGTGGGTATATGTGTGTGTTTGTGTGTGTGCATGTGTATGCATGTATGTGTGTATGTGTATATGTGGTGTGTGCATGTGTGTGTGTGTGTGTGTGTGTGTGTGTGGTGTGGGTATGTGTGTGTGTTTGTGTGTGTGCATGTGTATGCATGTATGTGTGTATGTGGTGTGTACATGTGTGTGTGTGTGGTATGTGGGTATATGTGTGTGTTTATGTATGTGCATGTGTATACATGTATGTGTGTATGTAGTGTATACATGTGTATATGTGTGTGTGCATGTATATGTATATATGCATGAATGTGTGTGTGTGTGTGTGTATGCATGTGTGTTTGAGGCTTCTCTACTTCAATACTACAAAAAGTAGAGAGAGAAAAAGGTATGACCTTTAAAGGTACACTTGCAACTAGGATCTGCCTCCCGAAGTTCCAGCACCCTCAGCTGGAGACCAAGTGTTTAGCACATGATGCAGTGAAGGACAGTTCACATGCAAACCACAAGGCTACATGAAGAGTAAGGGTCTTTTCGAAAGCTATCCAGAGAACAGCGCTCCGTGCTCCTTCTGTGGCTGTTGTTGAGGAACGAGGCCCTGCTGCCCACCCTGGGCAATCCTGACACACAGAGCTGGGGTGTGACCTGTGCACCTGGATGCTGTAGTTTAGGACCAGATTCTGGATATGTTGTCTCGGCAGCTACCCGAGGAAACTGTCCATACTTGTGCTCTGAGTCTATGTGGACAGCATTATGCTGAGGTTCCTTCTCCACGGGGGAAGCATGGGCAGTGGACATCAATTTCAAGTTTATTACTCCTTCTCGTTAATTTTCTTCTCTTCCTCTAGGAAGAAACTCTTAACATCCAACATCCTCCAACACCTTCTCCTATGCCTTCCCAATACCGAAGATAAGAAGGCCAGCCAGGACTAAGGGTAGAGAGATGACTCAGTGGTTAAGAGCACTTCTTGTTCTTGCAGAGGACCTGGGTTTGGTTCCCAGCCCCTCCATAATGGCTCACAGCTGCCTGCACCTCCAGCTCCAGGAGTTACGGTTCTTCTGGCCTCCCAGGGCTCACCCGGGCACGCTGTGCACATGCATACACCCAGGCTCACATGTATAAAATAAAATAAAGTTGAAAAGAGAGAAGGCCCTATTTAGAGCTACATGGAGTACTTGCATCTGGGGCCCAGCTCCTGCTGTCTGGAGAGCTCCCTAGACTCTCGCTCCTATCACAAGACAGGAGCCAACTAGAAGTTCACTGAGATTGGATATTGTGTCGGGACATGGAGAAATCAGCTAGAACAGCCACTCTGGATGAAGGGCATTTGGGGAATAGCTGTTGAAGCCAACATGAGTGAAGGGAAAGAAAGGAAGCGAGGGAGGGAGGTGGGGAGGAAGGGAGAAGCTAAATCTCTGACCTTGTGATTTCAATTCTCATTATCTCCAGTAAAGAAATGCCTCTTCCTGCAAGGAGACCGAAAGTAACAGCTTGAGGAAAACTGGAGGCCATGTATCTCTGATAAGTGAACTCCTATCTGTCACATGGGACATTGGTGAGACCTAGAGGTCTGTCCTAGATCTGCAGGTGCCCGAATGGGAACCGGCTACACAGTGGTGATGACAGGCAAGCGTGCAGCAAGTGTGTGCACCAGGTGCTCAGAGCAAGAGACTGAGGATTCTTCACAGACACGGGTTTATGTGCTTAAAGCACTTAAGTCTAGGAGAAAATAAACAGAAGTGATTGTTTTCAGGGAGATAGGAGGGCATTGTGAAGGAGTCCACTGGCTCTATGGGAGCTGTTCCAGACACCCTCTTCAGACCCTGATCCCAACCTGTCCTTTCTCAGTTCCTGGTTTCATAGTTACAGGCTAACTCTATCCAGAGTGAGGAGGTCAGGAGATTAATGTGTTGAAGACTTTTTATAGAGATCATAGACACAGCTCTCCTGGCTCATCCTGAGGGATGGCTGAGGCCTGGAGGAGTGGACCTGCCTTGCCTGATGGATGTTCAGACCCTATGTGCCCACTCCACTTCTTTCTTCCACTTCTTTCCTCTAGCCCCCAGTCTTTCACACTCATGCTGACACCTACCAAATTCTAATTAGCCTTCACTACAGAGAGCCCCTCCTCCATCTCTAATCTCAACCCCTCAACTCTGTCCTCTGAACCCTCCCCGCCTCCATTCTACTAAGGGCTATCTGTGACCCTCCAGTCTCTCTAGGGCTACCCTTCACACCTGCCTCTCCCCTGACTTTACTTTCCAGCCAGGGCCTGCTAACTCCTCAGGAAAGAAGCCAGCCTTTTAGTGGGGCTTCTGCCAATGAGAGAGAAAATGGTATTTTTGGCTTTTCAGAAGGGAATGTCCTCCCTGTCTTGCCCAAGATTTGCAAGACAGCTCTCAGCCCCTCCCCCTTCCTGGTTTCCTGCCTTCTCTTGGTTTCCATGGATTCAGAGATTTGCTCCTTGCACCTGAGTCCCAAGGGAGGGGGAGGAAATGAAGGAGGGAGTGGCACAGTGGCTAGAGGAGGAGGAGGGGGAAAGTTGTGAATCAGTTCCACACGTTCACTGACCCAGCCTCTAGAGACCCTTCCAGGAGGTGTTGGGGACTTTCTGGTACCCAACACATCTCACTTCCCTCTGGGGGTGGGGGATGGAAGAGCTCCAGGAAAGACTGCTCCCTGCTGATACCCAACATCAAAGAAACTCACCGAGGGACTGGCAGAGCATGCTGACTGTGACCACCGCAAGAGGGACACTGTTTAAACTGTATGCTGGCTGGAAGAGCTGCCTCAAATCCTTCCATTGTCCTTAGCCTCTGACTTTGCTATGTTCCAAATCTTAAGATCTGGGTCCAGACAGTTCTGGGTTCCAACATTCAGTAGGCTATAAGGAGACAGGTCAGAGAAGAGGCCAGGGACATTATTGGGTCATTCCCAATCCTGCCCAGGAACTTTATGGGTCCTTTGTTTCTGAGGCTCTGGTGTTATCTGCAAAACTAACTGGTCCACTGAAGAGAATGAGGGAAAGGTGCGGCCACTGTCTAGCTGGGAGTGTCCAGCCTGCACAGTGCAGCCCCAGCCAGAGCAACTGGGCTATTACTGGCTCCCCACCCCCACCCCGCTTTGCCAGAGCCTCTGGTATATGCACAGTGAAAAGAGAAGGGGTGAATATTGTCATTGCGGCTCGCTCTCTCTCTCTTGTGTTTGTGGGTGTGCTGTACATGAATTAGCATGTGGGTGGGTGCCTCTGTATGTGTGGGTGCACATCTACATGTATGTGAGTGCAAAGGTACATGCCTGTAGGTGCTTATGTACATGCCTATTAATGCACGTGTACTTGCATGTGGCAGCACCTCAGATGTCTTCCACGCTTGTCCTCCACATTTTGTAGTCAGTCAAGGTCTCAAGCTGAACTAGCTCACCAGCCCTAGCTAGCCAACCTTTGTAGTTTATCACTGGCTATCTTGTGGGTTCTTCTTTCTTCTGCCCTTCTTTACCCTTTTTCTACCCTTCCAACCCCCTAACACTAAATAGGAGAGAAAAAAAGCCAGTAAGGAAAGGGATGGACATTATCCTTAGATTACTTCTTGTTGATTAGGGGCATCAAGTTGCTTGGGGCAAGTTTGATCTTCGTTATTAGGATTCTAATTTCTTCTTTGTGCAGGACTACTTAACAAACTGCAACCAACAGCAACGAAAAACCCACCCTGCCACTTGGGGCCCTAGCATTTATATATCCTATGAAAATTCCCAGAATTCCAAACATCACATAATAGCAGAAACTATCTGTAGCTGGCAAAATCACACCCCTGCTAGAGTACGAGTTAAATCATAGTCAGCTGCTGTGGACAATCTGAAACAGCCCCATGTCCCACACCTGGGATTAAAATGAAACCATAGTCCCATAATATTTCTGTGTTTTTAAAAAGAAAACAAAATTCCAAAAGTGTCACTACAAGCCTCCCCTGGGTGTTAGGGATTCCAGGCAGGTTTTAACAGATGAAGAGCCAGGAAACAGCACAAAGTCATATCATGTAACAGACCTCACACAAGAGATTTATTGGAGGAGAGTGGTACAGGGCTGCCTCTGAGCCCACACCAACTCTACAAATCTGAAATGTCCTCTACAGTCCTGGCTTGTGGCACTGTTTTGAAGGCTATATAGCTTTAAGGAGATAGGTCTCAATGGGCAGACTCAGCTTTGACCAACCACATGACCAGTGTCTCATTGAGGGCTGCTCCAGGTTCCCTGCCATCCCTGGCCTCTGTGTCCCTTCAATACCTACCTAAATCCCATCATAGACTTCATACCCAAACTGAAGGACTCAAAGACCTGAGTCAATCATCCATTTGCAGCCTTCAAACAAAGCATGGTTTAAACCACAAACTGCACTCCTGGCTAAACATCCAAGAGACTCGTGGGCATCTGTCCACCAAGAGATAGGCAACAGAGTTCCTAACTGAGCCAGTGAAAAGAGCACTAAATTGGAAAGTACCCTGAAGAACCAGCCTGCCTCCATCTTAGGCTTAAAAGCCATCTTATAATAAAGACAAATTAGGTTCATTCCTGTTTATGATTAAACTCTGCTTCTCAAGATCTGGGCCATGCTCTACCTGTAACCCTAACTGCAAATGGTTCTGCACTGCCGGCTCCAGAGTGGCAATCAGCTTGCAACCATCTTGCAATCCTACTTTTGTTTCAAAAGGGTTGTTATGGATACTTTGTTATAGCTACCTGTTGTCATGCCCACATTGCAATCATGTCTTTCTTTCAGCAGCCCAGGTAGAACTAACTTCTTATGCTTATGTTCTGCTCCTATAATTCCACCTATTTTGCCCACCAAATGCATTTGGAAACTCCTTACCCCTGAGCTATAAAAAGCCTTGTCCTCCTCACATCCAATGCTGACCTCTCAAATCCCCTTAGGGGGAAGCAGCCCTTTACATGAGTTTTAAAAGCTTGCTTTTATTAATTATTAATCTCAATCCGGGGTTTCTACCTCACCTTTGATCATTCAGTTCCTAGATAAAAGAAATGCAGCTTTTATATTTATAATAAGCCTTTAAAGCTGGGTAGGTATCAACCCTCTAAGCTATTTTGGCTACTTCCCTATCAATAACCCAGAGTTATGACTTGCCATGTTCCATCTGGGCAGCTCTTAAACCTCATGGCTGACACATGCTAGGCTGACTCCATGACAGGCTTCAAATTGGCAGTTCTGGAGACTAGGCCTAAATCCCTGTTTCCAAGAACTGGGCAAGTCCAGGCCCCTCAACCTGTCTTGAAGCAAGGACAATGGGTGGGCAGCAATTTACAGACTTCCACAGCATCAGTTTCTAGACCCCCATGCTCCAGCAATGGTTCTAGAATGTCCCTAGAGATCGAGCCAACAGATTAAGATAGAGGTCACCTACCCCTCCCCAGAACTTCGCTAATGTGCTTTAATGGGGCCTGTGAGTTCACTGGGGCACTTCCATCTTGGAAGATGGTAGACTCCAGCATACTGGACTTCTGCAGAATAAAATGCTGTTTGCTTTTGTATACTATTTGAATCTGGGGTATCATTCTCAGCGAATCATGGCCATGTTTTCGTGACTCACTCCATGGTGTCTTCTCCTCTCTCTCCTTCTTCTCGTCTCTCCTTATGGTCCTCTTCAGACCCCAAGCCTGGGGACCAAAACTCCACCTATCTCTCTTCTGCCCAGCTATAGGCCTTTGGCATCTTTATTTAACCAATAGTTTTAAACTAAGGAGCGAGGTCACATAGCATTACTTGATGTTGTGCAAATTCTCTCATCCCTGGGGGTAACCAGGCCTTGGGGGCCAGGATTTAGCATCACAATACACAGCAAAAGATCAAACCTCAACACTTGCTTTAATTAATTGCTTGCTTTAATTAATTTGGCCATGGGTGCTTGGTTGGAACCCTTGCTTATCACCTGCACAAGCTAAGAAACTCTGTTTGCCTTTCTTCTCCCAACCCCTCCCTCAAGAAGAAAACTTCAGGCTAACGTGTCATCTCTCCCTGTCTCAGTGTTTCTGTCTATCTACCCAGGAGTGCTGCCCAGGGGCTCAGCTGCTTTACCTTATATGGGGATAATCCCAGCCCCTAGCTCATAGATTGTCACCTCACACCTCCAAAACACATAAAGCCCTTACAACCACCTGTGAGATCAATGAACTTGCCCAAGAGCTGCCTTTCAATGAACCTGCCTTTGTACTCCTGTTCATCTTCAGTGGGTTCATTTCAATGGCAGAGAAACCTATCGATGATGACTTGGGTCAGTGGTCTTTCTGCCCCCATCTTAGGGAGTAATAACACAAATACCATTGATGGTAGACAGTGAATGAAGCAGGAACCTATGGAGTCCAGAAGAGGGTCCCTGGAACTGAGTTAGGGTGCATTGTGAGCCACCCCGTGGATGCTAGGAACAGAATTTGGAAGAACAGTAAGTGATATTAACCATTGAGCCATCTTTCCAGCCCAAGATTTTATTTTTAATTATGTGCATACCTGTATATGTATGTGGAGGTATGTGCACATGAATGCAGTTATCCATGGGAACCAGAAGAGGGCATCAGATCCTCTGGAGCTGGAGTTAGAGGGGATTGTGAGCATCCCACCTTGAGTACTGGGAACTGAATTCCAGTCCTTTGCAAGAACAGTGAATTGTCTTAACCACTGATTGTCTTTCCAGCTCATAGGTTTTCGTTGTTGTTGTTGTTGCTTGTTTGTCTCATGTAGCCCAGGCTATCTTTCAGCTCACTATGTAGCAGAGAATGACCTTGACCATCTGTTCCTTTTTCTTCCACCTCCCAAGTGCTAGGATTACAAACAGGCACCACCATACTCAGAAATTCTATTTAAAGTTAAGGAAGAATACAGATAACAATAATGGAAGCCACTGAAAGTCAGAAGAATGGCCACCCTTGGTGAGTAGAAGCTGGAAGAGGGGCACAAAGGGCCTTTCATGATCAAGGACAGTGTGTCTAACTCATCCTAATGCTTTTGTAGTGTATTCGGCCTTGGAAACTCACAAAGCTGTATGTTACCAGGTGTCCACTTCTCAGGACACATGTCATCCTTGTGAACATGTGACATACTTAACCCTACGGCCCTTGAGGAGAGGGACAAAGAAGGAGAGGGAAACATTTAGCATTCTCTTTTTCGAAGGCAATAAAGAAGAAAACCTTCATAGTTAGGTCAATGTCTTAAAGCCAGCAGTGCACTGGCATTCTGCTGGGCTCTTTCCTGCTGCTCTTCTAGAGTGGCCTTCCCCACCCCCTCCTGCTCACACCTGAGAGGCAAACTCCAAGAGCAAGCCTCAGCTTGGGGAATGAAGGCAGGCATGGGAGAAGAGCCAGGCTGGCCCAACCCCAGTCTCCTCATCCCTTGGAGTCCTCTGGACACTTTTTCACTATGACCTAGTTGGCCTCCTCTGTCCCTCCCTCCTTCCCTCCCTCCCTCCCTCCCTCCCTCCCTCCCTCCCTCCCTTCCTTCCTTCCTTCCTTCCTTCCTTCCTTTCTTTTGTCTCTACTTGGTCCTGGGGATGGAGCCCAGAGCCACGGGCTAGTCATCTGCTTTACCACTGTGCTACAAACAGACCTTTTTCATTCCACTGTCTTTCTCTGGGTGCTCATTTCTCTCCCTCTCCTGACTTCCCTCCTGCCACTCTGGTCATCTTCCTCAATTAATGAGGCTCCAGCCCCTCCTTCAATAACAGGGTCCCAGGACCTTACTACAGACATTTATTCTCAGCTCTATTCAAGTACAAGCAACTTTAGCAGCCTGACCTCCAGGCTCCATATAGCCTAACAGCCCATCTCAGGTGGGATGGGTTGTCGGTTATTGTTTGGTTGCTGTTGGTTACATTTTGTTAAGGAGTCCTGCGCAAAGAAGAAATTAGATGTCCTGATGGAGAAGATCAAACTTGCTCCAAGGAACTCAATGCCCCTAATCAGCAGGAAGTAGTCTAAGGATAACATTGCCCCCTTTCCTTTCCCTCTATCCATTCTATCCTCTCCTATCTAGAGTTAGGGTGTTGAAAGGATGGAAAAAGGGTGGAGAAGGATGAAAGAAAAAACCCACAAAGTAGCCAAACACAGCCACACTTTTCAAGGGGCCCCACCTTGAAACATTGTAAGCTGTATGAGACACCTTCTAACACTCACGCTGAAAAAGAACATTAATCCCAGGATGGATGCAAAACACCATGGCATGTGTTGACATGGAGGGAAGGGGAACCCCTCAATCCCTGTCATTTGATTTGTGTTTCTTACCAGTTGGAAATCGAAACTTCAACATAACTGACAAAAATCAATACTGATCTGAAGATCACAACCATAGAGACAACACTACTTTTTCTGAGGAAGCGCTCAAGCAAGCCTGTTAAAATAGCTAGTAAAAGAGGTTTATAGCCAAAACCGATGTGATCTTTGACTCCATGAGCCCTGCTCTCCTATCCTGAACAGTGAGTCTCATAAGCCACCATACCGTTCCAATTGTGAAAAAAATCTTAACAAAAATATGTAAACCAGTTCATGTAGTTTTTACTTAATTTTAAACTTGGCTTAATCTTTGAACCTGGGTGGAAGTTACATCCTTTGAGCAGTGTAACTTCAAAAGCCACAAAATTATGCATACAGCTCTTACTGAGATGTTTAGCACTTTGGTCTCAACCCCCAACTCCTCACACTGCAGACCTGGTGATAACACAGAGGCCCTGGTAGGTGGCAAGTGGTCTACCACTGGGCCACACCAGCTGGCCTCTTTATTCTTACACAGTGGGATTTGGAGGATCCGGAACATCTCAGAGTCATTTCCTGTGATGGTTAAAAATTACTGTTAACTTGACTGGATTCAGAGATACCAGGGAACTAGTGATATATAACACAGAATGTGTTTCCAGAGGCTCAGATCCCAGGCTCTGGCCTGATAAGTGGATTTAATCCCATGATGGATACAAAACACAATGGTATTACATAAGAGGTACAAGGCAGAGCCTAGTTGAAAAAAGTGGTCACTGGGAAATGTTGCTTTAGGGGACACATCTTAACCTGGCTTGAAGTGGGACTTTCTGGTTTCTTTGGAGACTCGGTTGTGTCATGTGATGTTTTTCTGGAAACTGTCTTATGAGAGGATGTTTTGCTGAGAACAGACACATGGTGTTTTTCTGGAAGCTGCCTGGAGAAAGGGCATGTGATGTTTTGCTAGAGCAGACACTTGAGGGGACACGTGATGTTTAGAAAAGATATAAGTATAACCCATAGACAGTGGACAACACTGTGGCATTGGTTCACCTTGCCACTCTTTGCTGGTCTTGGTTGGGCTTTGCTGACACTGGTCTTCACTGATGATGCTGTGGCATTGGTTTGCCTTGCCTTCTTCTCTGATCATCATTTATTGTGACTTCACAGAGGAAAAACCAAAGAACTTCTGGTGATATTCTGGTGACTTCTTGCTGCTTCCTCAGACTCAGGCTGATTAACAGAGCCTGGCAGTTTTTTTCTGGATCTGATTAGTGAGAACCGAACTGCTGCTATCCTGACAATGAAGATTGGAAGCACCCAAAGAATTATGTCTAAACAGTCTGTAAGACTCTGGAGGGCCTTAGCTTACCGGAGACCCCCCCCTCCCCGGAGTGAACACCATGGAGTCAGGAACCAATGCAAAAAGCAAGAGGAATGTATTGTTCCAGCATGCTGGGGTTGCCCTGCACACAAAGGAGGGAGAGAACTACCCTGCACAGTCTGTTCAGCTAGTTTTTATACAGTTTTTAGAGCAGCAGTCATTAGGCACAATGTGATTGGCAGAACAGTGTGACTTTTAAACTGATTGGTCTTTAGGAAATGGGGTAGTAGGGGCTTAATCAGCCCCTCCCTTCCAGCCTACATGCTCTCTAACCTGTCTCTTCCAGGAGGGGAGGGGTGCCTATGTGCTCCAGGTCTGGTGGAATTTTCCAAAGGTCCTGACTGACCTCTTCAAGTCCACATCCTCCTTTTCCCTATTTCCTTTCCTTTCCACTACCTCTGGTGGTGGTGGGCTAGAAGGGAGGCTAAGCATTCAAGAACCCTTATTAAAGTAGGTTTTGAAAAATGGGCCAGGACTGGAAGGTGATATCTACTTCTCTTTCTGGCTGAGCTTCCTGCTTCCTGTCTGGCACTGTGGTGTGAACAGCCACCACTGCCCTAAGATAACCTGCTCTGGCTGCCATGTTTTCCCCACCATAATGTGCTGTGCCCTTTGAACTGTGAGCTGACAGAAAATCTTCAGAACTTAACTGGCTTCTGTCAGCTAATGCACCTCAGCCTTGAGAAAAACCACCTACAGTGTCTGTGCTCAGCCTCAGTTAGGGCCTAATTTCTGTTACCATTCCAGTCTCATCTCTTGTGGAGAAAATAAGAGCTGTCTCCATTTTATAGCTGGAGAAACAGAGGATCAGAACAGCTGAGTAAGTTGTCCAAGGTCGCACAGCTCTTAGAAGAACGGTGCTCTTATTTCTTTTGGACACCTTTTCCTCACATGTGAGGCCAGATCCCCAGTTACCCAAGGACATAACAAAATGTACATTATATGTCATTGTACATATACTGAAAAATCATATATTTCAACAATACTAGTACAAGGTTTTGAGAGTCTCTCTTTTTCCAAACATTTGTTAATGTGCTTTTGTTGTCTGCATTAGTTTTTTTTAAAAAATCTAAACATTTAAAACATTTCTCTCCCTAGTCGCTTCTGTCAAGAGCGCTAGGATAATTGTCATTCAGGAGCGGCTGCTCAGGGGAACTATTCAGGGCCGCTCCAAGCAGTGTGTCTCCGGTTTCAAGTCAGACTGCCGGAAAGGCACGCTGGGCACTGTGACTCTCAGCTTTCATACAGAGCCTTTTTTTTTTTTTTTTAAACCAAGCCCCATCTTCTGCTCCCAACCTCTGCCAAGGATCAATAGACAAAATGTTCGCATGAAGACTCTCTGCCTTTTTTTCTTAAAACTGCACTGGCAGACACCATCTGCTGTGTTCCTCACATCCCTTGCAAGGATCCAATTGACAAACTCCTGTTGGCTTCGTAGCTGGGGGGAACATTCTCTTGATCAACCCGCACGCTCCTGAAGTGTTTAACCATGTCTGTTTTCCCTCATGTTGTTTCACAAAGTCTGATAAATTCCCCAGCCTTAAACAAGTGCTCAAACTATCATTTGTTGAGTGAGAAAAGAGGGGATTTATTGACTTGCACAACTGAGAGTCCAAATAGGTTTTTACTTCAGGAATAGATAGATCCAGTACACCGCCAGGAGGACCCCTTTGGGCTCGGCTTTCTTGTGTTATCTGCTCCACTCTCAGGAAGACTGACTTCCTGTGGCGACCAGTCACACATTTCCATAGTCCCTCTCCACCTATCACCTCCTCAGTTCAGATAAAGGCATCTCATTGCCCAAGGCCTAGACAGGACTCTGATTCGCTGGCTTAGACCACAGGCTCATCAGATGGCTACTCCAGTTGGCTAAGGGAATGAGGTCATCTTATTGGCCAGATGTGGGTCAAGTCCCACCCCAGGACGGAGGGGGAGGAGTTAGCTGCTTTCACTCTAAGCCTACACCTAAGAGGTCTGGAGGGCCTGTTGAACAGTATCTATGCTTTTGCCCTGTCCAAGTTTCAATTCTTCACCTCGATACTTTGCACAATCTTCAATAACCCTGCCTCTAGCACCAGAAGGTTACATGGAAACCTGAAGCCACTAGAATCATCCACCCAAGAGTCCAACTTCATCCAGCCCAGTGACTGCTTGATCCAGGTTCTTCACACCTCTCCCCACAGCTCTGGAGTGACGCTGAGGAGAAGGTATCATACCCATTTTACAGCTAAATATGTTGAGGCTGAGCTGAACTAAAAATATCTTTTTTTTTTAACTTTAAAAATTATTTTATTTCTACTTGTCTCCTCACCCACCATATGTGTAGGTACATTCTTCATAGCATGTGAGTGTAGGTCAGAGGACAGCTCTGTAGAAACAGTCCTCTGCCCCCACATTTACATGGCTTCAAAGGATCCAACTCAAATCTCCAGGCTTGTGTAGCAAGTGTCTTTAAACTGCTGAGCCATCTCCCTGGCCCAAACAATGTCTTTTTTTGTTTTGGATATAAGATCTTGCTATGAGACCCAGGTTGATCTCAAATTAACAATCCTCTTGCCTCGGTTGCCCAAGTGTTGGAATTGTGTGTATGTGCTGCCACTTGAAGAAACCTGTTCTTTCCTTCTACCATATGGCTCCTGGATTAGAACTCAGACCATCAGCTTAGCAGCAGGTGGTGGCTTAACCTGTTGAGTCACCTCACTGGCCTCAAGGATGCTTTCCAGGGGAGAGATGGCTCAGTGGTTAAAAGCACTGACTGCTCTTCCAAAGGTCCTGAGTTCAAGGATGTTTTCCTTAGGGTCATACAGGAAGCCGGTGGCAGAATGCAGCATAGTTCAGACTTCCTGATAGTTGGTTCAGAAATGCACTACTGTTTCAGCAAAGACCATGAGCACCCACAAGCCAAACACTCTACCCAACTTGCTGTTCCAGTCAAACAGAGCCCCAGAGTCCATGGCTTGGGGACACAGGGCTCCTCAGGCAGAGTAGGACCCACAGCAAGGCCTATGTGTGTTTGAGAAGTCTGCTCAGAAACTTTGGGATATTACACCAGGGCCCCTGAGCACATGGGCAACCCTCCCCTCCTGGAAGAAACAGGTTAGAGAGCATGTAGGCTGGAAGGGAGGGGCTGATTAAGCCCCTGCTACCTCATTCCCTAAAGACCATCAGTTTAAAAGTCACACTGTTCTGCCAATCACATTGTGCCTAATGGCTGCTGCTCTAAAAACCATATAAAAGCTCGCTGCATGGGGTCATTCTCCCCCGCCTTGGTGTGCAAGATAACCCCAGCATGCTGGATCAATAAATTCCTCTTGCATTTTGCATTGATCCCCGACTCCATGGTGTTCACTCGGGGGTCTCTGGTAAGTTAAGACTTCCCAGAGTCTTACATGTTCAGTGACTGTGTCCACTTCCTGAGAGTCTTTCCTGGGCATCAGGTCCCAGGAATTTCTGTTACCAGGCCAGGCTATGGGCACTGACACAGCAGCCTGGTGGTGGTGGTGGTGGTGGTGGTGGTGGTGGTGGTGTGTGTGGTAACTCTCCCCATAAAGCTGCAGGACCCTCCTTGAGTCAAGTTTGGAAATCCTCAACCTGGGACTAGTCATAGCTGGAGTCAAGCAGGCTCATGGCTTTAATTCAGAAAGGCAGCACATGGCAGAGACCACCCAGCTCAGGCTGCCTGAGGGCAATCACCCCAGGCAGTACCCTCTCTGCTCTGAGTGGATGGCAGCCCAGTGTGCAGTTGTTCATTAGGCTTCTGTATCGGCTTTCAAGTTTTCTCATTTCTTCCTTGTGGCAGACCTCCCAGGAAGGAGCCATGATGATGGATTTAGATACTCAACTAGTTCATCAGAGGTGATTTCTGTGAAGGAGACCGGTGGGAGCCATCAGGCAGGGAGAGCTATGGACTCTAGTTGAGACCTGATGATGTCACAGCCAAGCTCCTGTGGAGCTCTGCAGCCAAAGGCTCACGAGAGAAGACCAGCATTGAGCCTTGCTTCTCCAATGGCTGAGGGGTGTGCCAGAAGAGGCTGGCTTAGCAGGACAACTCTGTGAACTCAACAGTGGTGTTTGTAGGAGACACATGTGTGCCTTGTGGAGGCCTCATAACCAGTTTATTCATACAGATGCCTCCAGGCTGATCCAGGAGGTATGGGGGGTTGGCCCCCAACACTCTGCTTATCCCAACCCTAGCAGCACCTGATTCTCAGCTGCTGAGATGCTATGCCCCCTGCCAGTCTAAGGCAGCATTGTCCCTTTATCTGTGTGCTGTTTTGTCTATGCTTAGCCCATGGGAAGTGATATTAGGAGAAATAATGCTGGAATGGGTGTGGCCTGTCACTGTGTGGGCGGGCTTTGAGGGCTCTAGTGCTCAAGCTCCACCCAGTGCGGAAGGGACCCTTGTCCTAGCTGCCTGCAGAAGTCAGTCTTTCTAGGTTGCCTTTGGATCAAGATACAGAACTCTCAGCTCCTTCTCCAGCACCAAGTCTGCCATGCTTCCTGCCGTGATGATAATGGACTCAACCTCTGAACCTTTAAACCTGTAAGCCATCCCCAATGAAATGTTTGCCTTTGTGAGTTGCCTTGATCATGGAGTGTCTTCACAGCAATAAAACCCTAACTAAGACAATCCACCAGGGATAACACTAAGTAGCTGTCTGAGATAGGGGACTGGAAGGTGCCTGTGTCCAGTGGCCTGTGCTAAAACGAGAGTGACCATGTCTGTCTTCCCACCTCTCTCTCTTTCTCCCTCTCTCAGGGTATTTGTAACCCAGGTGGCCTTGAACTCATGATCCTCCTGCCTCAGCCTCTAGTCTACTGAGTATCACAGAACTCGTGTGCATCGAGGACACTGTTTGATAAAAAGCCCATAGCCTTTGCATTTGTCCTTTCCATCGTGGGCACCCCTCTGTTACCACGGGGTGTCCCTCCTCACCCCCACACACTTGCCCCATCTACCTGTGTGCCTTAGAGACAAGCTTAGGAGGTCACCGGTGGCTGTGATTTCAATGACCTCTTCCTAATGGTCAGTTCCATTATTTCCCAGCAAAAGGATTCTGGTTTGGTTTCTGGCACTGAAGAGCCAGGTGTGATGGTACCAGTGTCCAGGAGGTTAAGATGGGAAGAGAAAGACCCTGCTATGAGGACGTCAGAGTGTTAATGTGTCCTACGATGGAAGGGTGGGTGAGGTGACTCTCTGGGTAAAGGTGCTCACTGGCAAGCCTGGAGGTCTGAGACCTGGGATGACCACGTTGTTAAGAGAGAACTGACTCCCTCAAGTCGTCCTCTGACTTGCAGGTGACATTTCTGTGCATGCACACATGCGCACACACAGTAAACTAGAGTTTCTTAAAGAGCCAGCATATCTGACAGACCCCAGACTGCTTTGGGTGCCATCTCTGCCTTTCAAGCGAGGACCTCATTCTCCTGCTGTTGCACCTCTCTTAAGACCCAGGGGTCAGTGATGTTTTCCCTACCTTTCTGCCCTCCCTAGTTCTGTGGCATGCCAACTGATTCCTGTGCTCCACATAGGCAGAAAGCAGCCAGATAACCCGAGGGTTCTCTGACACCTCTAGGTGGCCTGCCTGCTAGGACTGAGCAACTACCCATGTGGCCACTCTCCACCTGAAACTACAGAGCTGTTGTGGTTTATAGTTCCTCATCCCCTCGCCATTCCTACTCCCCAACAGTCAGTGAGAGCAGCCCAGCCCAGCGTCACTCAGACTCAACATTGGCTATATTTTTTTATACATGATTTTACATTTATTCTTTAAGAATCTCACACATGCATACAATATATAACAATTATATTTACCCCCTTCCTCTCCTCTGACTCTTCCCAGATCCCTACCCCCCTCCTGACTTCATATCCTATTTTTAAAACGAGTGCAATTGGTGCTGTACACGTGTAGGCTTAGATTGTTCAAAACCTGCTTTAATATGGGTTCTTAAATGCTTCAACCTCCCTTCTAGCCGACCAAAACCAGAAGTAGGGGGAAAGAAAGGTTAATAGGAAATGGGGGTTGTGGACTTGTTTAGAAGTAATTCCTTGGGGTAATTCCAAACTTCATTGTCAGGACATCAGCAGTCCAATCCAAAACAGCAAACATGAGTCAGTAGCAGCAGCTTGACCATGAGGCCTTGCTGAATCGGCGTGAGTCCACAGAATTGGTAAGAAGCAGCCATGAGAAGTTCCCTGGCATGTTTCTCACCACAAAGTCAGGACAAGCTAAGATTCAGCGAATACCAGCAAAGCAGTGCAAGGCAAACCGATGCAAGAGCATTGTTCACTCTCTGTCGGGTTCTACTTCCACTCTTTCCAAACACCACCTGTCCTCTCAAGTGTCTGCCGCAGCAAAACATCCTCTTATAAGACAGCTTCCAGGAAGAATATCACATGACAGAAGTGAATCTCCAAAGAAACCAGAAGTTTCTATTTCATACATGTATGCGTCAGTGTGGAGCTAGTCACTAGAGCAGGGTCAAAGTACCCAGGAGCCCACCCCTAAAGAAGATAGATTCTACCTCCCTAGCAATGCTACACATCTAAACAAATTATAATGCCATAGACTCAGTTGCAAGATTTGTCTGGCATGGGGCCCAGACACTGGGAATTTCTTTAAAGTCAGGGTTCTATTATGCAGTCCTGGCTAGCCTAGAACTCCCAGAGCAGGTAGTGGCAATCTTCCTAATTCTGCCTCCTGAGTGCTGAGATGACAGGTGTGCTTGACCACACCTGGCCAACTTTTCTTGTTGGACAAGCTAATGTTTTAGGGCGACAACCTAACAGGAAGCCTATGGAAGGGCGCACCTCCAATGTGTCTTTTCCCATGGGCCTGTCAGAGCCTTGGCCATTTTCCTAACTCTATGTACCTCTCTTTGTGTGGACCAGACTTTCCAGAATTGTCCATAGTGACTTATTCTGCTATTACCTCCAATGGCCCCTCTCAGAGTGACCCCCTGAACTCCACGCTTGAGCAAACTATGTAATCAGTCATTCCTAACTTTCTTGTGCTGTCTTTCAGTTGTCCCTGTTGAAATGACCCTTTCTGTTGATTTGATCATGGCCACTCCACCCCTCCACCCTCCATGCTGAGCAGGCTGCAGGGAGAGCACTTTCTGTTCTGTTGAATGAGTATCCATAGCAGAGCTGGCCATGGGTGGGATCTGGTCACTAACTGTCCAGAACAAGCCCAGGTCAAGTTTAACATCTGGGTTGTGACTATGTCTATGGGATGACTTCCAAGTGTCAAGGCCAAGACCCGTGGGACCGGCCACAGCAGGCTGCAGTTGCAAAGCTGATCACATCACTTCCAGTGTACAGCAGTGAATGCCAGTGTTCAAGGGGGACATAGGCTGCCACAGAGTGAATGACTGGGAGGAGACGAGGTGTTGGATCCGTTCAATTAGCACCCCAAAACCTATCATCACTCATAATCTGCCTGAGATAAATCATTGGCAGGTAATTATGATGTCAGGCCAGGTACAGGAGAGAAGTTTTAAAATAGCAATCAAGGAACTTCCTGGCCAATTCAAATCCATCCTCACTCCCTTGAGGGGACAAAAGTGCTCGGGCTGGAGAGTTGACCAGGCGGAGAGAAATGTGATTGCTCCATGCAGAATGGAGACTTCTGGATTTAATGTTTCTCTTTGTCAGGTTCCAGAATAGCACACCTGTCAGAAATGAAATCAATGACCACCCATCTGAAGTAAATCATTTTTTATCCCCCTCTGTGGTACTAGAGATTGAACTTAGGGGTCTTGCCGTTGCAAAGCAAGCTCTCTACAGCTGAGTCACACTGCCAGCCACTCGCCAGTGGGTCCTAGGCAAATGTCCTATCACTGAGCCATATCCCAAAGCTCTTGCTGGTGGATTGCAGGCAAATGCTCTCCCACGGAGCTGTATTACTAGCCCTCTTTTTACTGGTGAGATAGGGTCTCCTTAAGTTTCCTAGGCTTTGAAGCTGGCTTTGAACTTGGACTCCTTCTGTCTCAGCCTTTAGAGTAGCTGGAATTTTAGGCCTAAGCCACCAGCTTCTGCTCCAAAGTAAATCTTATTGCAGAGATGTTATACATTGTAGATGTCAAGTCCAAACTGCTCAGCCTGCTCTCCAGGCTATACCACCTCAACTCCAGGCTGGAATCGGGGATCTGAAACTCTTTATTTTATCTTCCCATGGCCCGGGGCCATTTTTTTTCCTTTCCAGTATGTGACCTCTCACCCAGATGCCACCGAGGCCCAACTTAAGTCACTTAGCCCTCCATGCTCCAGGCCTGTCCCAGGGGCTCCTTCGGGAAATCCCACCTCCTGTCCCTTTCCCAATGCCAGGCTTACCTCTCCCTGAGCTGCCCGGACCCTAGGGTATGGCCAGCTCCAGATTGTGTCAAAGAGCTGTTCTCAAATACTGCAACCTCTCATGCTCCTGTCTCAGCCTTTCAAGTAACTGGGATTACAGGCCATGTACCACCAGGCTGCCTGGTCTGCCAGGTAACAGAAACCACTTTGGACTAACTTAGAGAAGGGGTCGGTTTGTTTGGAAAGTGATAGACGTAAGGATGGTCTCTTTGAATGGCAGGGGCAGGGACATCAAGCACGCTTCAACACTGAAATGTCCACCCACATACTGGTGTGCTTCAATATGTGGTCCCCAGATGATTGCACTGTTTTGGAAGGTTGTGGGATTTGGGGGACATGGGGCCTGGCTTGCAGAAGTAGGTCACTGGGAGCGGGTTTGTGAAGGTTATATTCACTTTTCATTGTCACCTGCTTCCTCTCTGTCCTGTCTACTATGTTATAATGATATGAAGAATCTCCACTGTCCCTTCTGGGCCTCCTCCTTTATGATGGAGTGAACTCTCTCTGAAACCATGAGCCAAAGCCAACCTTTCCCACCTTAAGGTCTTTCTGTTGGATATTTGTTCATAGAGAAGCAGAACTAATACAGTCTCTGAGCCAAGCAGATTCCATCCAGGGTAGGCTAGGTAAAGGCAGCACCAGATGCAGACACAATCTCCAGGTTCAGGCAGACTCTGATGGTGATGTTCCTGAACTCTACACAACAGTGAGTTAGCTGCTTGTACCTGTGCAGTGCAAAATCCTCAGGGTATGTTGGATACGGCTTCCAAGAATGTCAGACAATGGCCCCAGAGTTAGCTTGAACAGGGCCTGGTTATTTAACCAGAAGCCATATACTCAGCCCAATTACTGTGGCCACAGGCCAGCCATGTTGTGATGGACATGGACCCTGGGTTATATGCTGCCCCCTCTAGGGGTACCTACAATATGGGAGTGGAGATTCTCCGTAGTGAGTCAGGACTCCTAGAAGGAAGGATGGGTGCTGGGCATTTCCCATCCAGTTCACATCACATGCTCTAATAAAGAGAACACGAATGAATTCAGAGAAGTCAGAAGGCCTCAGGGATGGAAATCTTTCTCTTCCACGTCCTGGCTCTGAGCAAGCACATGGCTCCTAGTACTATCAGCTGTGGTCGCTGGGAGAATCCATCTGGTAGGGTCTCAGTCTCAAGCATGGCAGCCAGGGCCTGGCCTGAAGTAAAGGGTTGCCCCCCAAAAGGTAGGCATGCTATCGGAAACTGCTATGTTGTGAATATTGGGCCGGTGAGATAGGTCAGTAGGTAAAGGGGCTTGCCACGGAGCATGATGACCTAAGGTCCCATGTGGTGGAAGGAGAGAACTGACCCCAACAAGTTATCCTCTGGCCTACACATGTGCCCTGTGCGCATAGCCTAGCCCCCCAAAATGTAATTTAAAGTTTGTAAGAGGTGAATATTATTCCTGCTATAGATCTGGTTCGGATGAGAAATGTTCCCCCATAGGCTCACACGGGTAAACACTTGCTTCTTGGTTGGTGCTGCAGTGTGGGGAGGTTGTAGGAGGTGGAGCCTTGTTGGAGGGTGTTGGAGGAGGTTTGACCCTGGAGGGTGGTGGGGGAAGGGCGGCTTTGAGTGTTCATTACCTTACCCTACTTCCAGTTTGCTGTCTCTGCTCTGTGTTTGTAGTTAAAGACTTGGTAACTCAGCTTCCTGCTCTGGCCACCTGCTGACATGTCCCCCCACTTTCTGTTACAGACTCTCCCATTATTATGGACTCTCCTTCCTCCACCATTATGGACTTCCCTCTGGAATGTGTAAGCCCAAACGAAGTCTTCCTTTTATAAGTTGCTTTGGGTCACAGTATTTTATCATGATGACAGAAAAGTAACCAGTACATCTCGCTCTCAACCCCCTTCCCCAAATTCTCCTTCTAAGGCCACTAGTATGTAGTGTCGTTCCACAGTGATGACCTGCCTGCATAGAATACTGCTCTTGGTGTGGACCCTCCTCTGGCTTAGAGGCAGGGTGCAAGCAAAGCCACGGCAGGGATGGCACAGACAGGGAGCTACCTGTAGGAAGTAGCTGACCACTTTCTCCCTTCTCTGGTCTTAAGAGGAAAGAAATTATGTGGCTTTACCTCTGATCTCCAACTGATTGAATCTAAATGGCATTGTCTTAGGGATAAGTTTCCTACTCCAGCTCCAATGGCTCCTCCACCCTGGAAATAATCACGATTCATATATATATATATGTGTGTGTGTGTGTGTGTGTGTGTGTGTGTGTGTGTGTGTGTGTGTGTGTGTATTTTGTTCTTCCAGATAGGATTTCTTTGTAGTCTTGGCTGTCCTGAAATCAGCTCTGTAGACTAGGCTAGCCTCAAACTCAAAAAGATTGGCCTGCCTCTCGAGTGCTGGGATTACAGGCATGCACCACCGCTGCCCTGCAATTCATTTGTCTTTTGAGTCAAGGTCTTACTATGTAGCCCAGGCTGGCCTCAACTTGCTGATCTTGTTGCAGCCTCCCCAATGCTAGGATTGCAAGTGTGTTCCACCACACCATGCTAGGAATGCTTTTTACTCTCAGTGTAAGATTCTCCAAATACCATTTGATCCCTCTGACTTCTACCTTCCTGCTCTTGTATCTTTCTCCTTTTCACCCTTGACTTCTGCCCCAGCTGGAGCCCCGGTCTCCAGTGGGGTTCCTTGACATTTCCAGGCTACCTGGTTCTCACCAGGCATCGTCTTCCCATCATGTTCGCCTAGATACCTGCATGCTCCACACAGTGCCTCCGTGATACAAGCAAAGCAGAGGTGGCCACTTCTGCCTCGGTAACACCCCCCCCCCCCCCCCAGTTCTCCTGACTCCATAGGTACATGCTGATCTGGCTAAGCTGCCTGACTCTCCCCGACTCGCAGCTGCTCCAGCTCTAGGCTCAGTGGCTGCCCTGGGAGCCGCACATGGTGAACTGCGTGATGAATGAAATCCACTGCAAAATGGGACCAAGATTCCTCCCAGTCCTTGTTAGGCTCTGACATCAGGAAACAGGCTCATCTTTCATGGCTAGTGCTGTCACACCCCCAGGATGGAGGTCCTTAGGAGCTGAGTATGGTGGTACACAGCTGTAATATAGCACCCAGGAGACAGAAGCAGGAGGCTCATGAGTTCAAGGTCAGCCCTGTCTAGGCGGCTTCTTAGAACAAATCAGTAAACAAACAAGGCCAAAACAAAAAAGCACAGGCACATGGAGAATTTGAGAACAAAGCCAAGAAAACCTCCTCAGGCAGCAGGAATCACTTAACACAAGTTGGCAGCACATTCTGCCCCAGCATGAGCCTGAATAAGATCCTAGCCCTGGAGGGTTCTCTCAAGATGGAAGTCAGGCCTGGGATGTTGTCTAGAATCATGCCTGTACTTCAGACAGAAGCTCTGACATATCCAGGATCGCTGCAGTGGGAGTCTTGAACAAGACTCCAGAGCCCTTGGGGCTCATCTCTGAGGCCTCACTGAGAAACTGCAGGTGACACCTCTGTCCAGATGTCAAAAGCGAGGGACTGATACAGTAAGACAGGATAAACCAAAAAATAAAAAATAAAATAAAACTATGAAAAACACAATGCAAAGATTTAACAGGAAATTGTCATTCTTGGCAGATAATATGCTCGTATTTATTTAGAAAATCAAAGAGAACGAATTGCAAAACTATCGGGTAGAAAAAGCACCTTAGGCTTAGTGGTGGGGCATCTCATGCCTTGATACTAGCACTTAGGAAGACCAAGGTATGAGGATTTCAAGCCACCCTGAGCTACATAACAAGGGTGGCTCAAAAAACCAAACCAAACCAACAACAAAAACCAACCAATCAACCAAATAATAATAAAAAAACCAACTCAGAAAGATTCATAACTTTCCCATGCGCCGAGGAGGTGCCGGCTACGAGATATAAAGGAAAGCAAAACCATCATTTATACACAGATAAGAGTTTGTGCTGGTTTGTTTTAACTATTAACACAACCTAGAACCTCAGAGACTGAGTGTTATTAAATAATAATGGTGGCAAGGGGTTACCTGGCAGGCCCGTACCAAGGTGTCCCCCTGAGAAATTTGCCATGCAACAGAATTGATATAAAGAGGATTTATTTGGAGGAAGAAAGGGGGATGAGGGCCTGGAGAAGGGGTAGAGGCAGATAGACTGGAGCAGAGCCATGAGGGCAGAGAAGCA